>QRFJ01001385.1:60069-172715 GCA_006176705.1 Cocos nucifera | reverse complement strand
TACATCCTCTGAAATAGTACCTAAGTACCTCTCAGGGGGACAAGAAATCCTTTTCGATCTACGAGGTGGAGGAGGTAGTGAATGGATTGGCTTAACCTGATTTGGTTCCATTTGGTCCTTAGCTCATTGCTCTTGTGAGACTTTCTCCTCGAGCTTGATCTGCTTTCCAATGCCGCTATCTTGAATAAACTATTTTTCAAGAAAGATGGCATGTCGACTCACAATCACATTGTGATCTTCTAGAATGTAGAAATAATATCCTAATGACTCTTTAGGATATCCTATAAATCGAGCTCTGAAGGACCTAAAGTCTAACTTGTCCGCTTGTTGTCTTTTGACATGAGCCAGACAACCCCAAATTTTGAGATGACTCAGACTTGGTTTCTTACCATGCCATATCTCATATGGTGTGGTAGGAATGATTTTAGAGAGAATCCTATTCAGTAAGTATATTGCAGTTAACAAACAGTATCCCCAAAGAAAATTAGGAAGGTCTGTGAAGCTCATCATGGATCGGACCATATCTAATAGGATCCGATTCCTCCATTCTGAAACTCCGTTGAGTTGAGGTGTTCCTAGGTGGAGTCCATTGAGAGACTATGCCATTTTTTTTGAGATAGTTCAGGAAATTTCCGACTAAGGTATTCACCTCCTCGATCTGATCGAAGAATCTTAATGAGTTTTTCTGTTTGCTTTTCTACTTCACGTCTGAATTTCTTTGAACTTTTCAAAAGCTTCAGACTTGTGTCTCATAAGATACACATACCCATACCTAGATAAATCATCGGTAAAGGTTATGAAGTAGACAAAGTTATCTCTAGCTGGCACATCAAATGGGCCGCACACATCAGTATGTACTAGGGCAAGAAGATCCGTGGCCCTTTCCCCATGTCCTACAAAAGGGAGCTTAGTCATTTTGACATGAAGACAAGATTCGCAAATTGGATATGACTCAAAAGTCAACGAACTCAATAGCCCAATTTTTTTCAATTTGTTAATCCTATCTTCTGCTATATGACCTAGTCTTAGGTGCCATAGATACCTATCATTTGGACTATCCCTAGGTCATTTCATGGTATTCACATTTTGCTCGATATTAAAAATAGATACATCAACATGTAACTGATAAAGACCATTAATAAGGAAACCACTTGCAATTTTATTTCTTTCATAAAGAATGTTACAATGGTCCTTAAGAAAACTAATTACATAGCCTTCTAATGCAAGGCAAGAAACAGAAATCAAATTCCTGCTTGCTGCAGGTACATAATAACAGTCTTTTAACACTAAGTCTAAACCAGATGGTAGTCAAAGAGGGTATGTTCCCACGGCCATGGCAGTAACTCTTGCTCCATTTTTAATGCATAGGATCATCTCACCATCCCTCAGCCTCCTGCTATCCTCAAGATCCTACATAGAAGTGCACAAGTGAGCACTAGAACCAGAGTCAACATCCAACTAGATGCAGAAGAAATCATAAGGTTAGACTCAATAACGAGCATACCTTCAAAAGGACCTGCCTCCTTCTTCTTTAGGGTGGCTAGGTAAGTAGGGCAGTTTTGCTTCCAGTGGCCGTCATTATTGCAATAGAAATACTTTTCTTTGTCAGTGGCCTTCTTCTTCAGCTCTGCCATTTTCTTCTTTCCTCCTTCCATCTTCTACTTTCTCACAGACTTCTTTTTTTCAAAAAACTTTCTCTTGAAAGAAGTTTATTCCATAGCAAGCATAGAGCCTTTAGAATCTTTCATAGAAAGTTTAGCGATAACCAGCATGTTCATAAGTTCGGCCAAGGAATTTTGAAGTTTATGCATATGGTAGTTCATGATGAACTGTCCATACGCATCAATAAAAGATTACAGAATTATATCATTCTGCAGAGCCAAGTCCAACCTCACTCCGAGCTTCTCAAGCTCTTCCAAATTCTTGATCATCATCAGATAATGATCTTGGACTGACTGCCCATCACGCATCTTTGCCTTGAAAAGTCATTTAGTGACTTGATACTTGATTGTGCGACTCTGTTCACCAAACATCTCCTATAGGTGAGCCAACATTTAGCGAGCAATCCTGATATCTTCATGTTGGTGCTAAAGTTCATCAGACATTGAGCCCAACATATAATATCTGACTTTGTTATCTTCGTCTCTCCACTTATCCAGAGACGCTCTCTATTCAGTGGATGGATGGACCGGTAAGGTGGGAGGGTCCTAGTCCAATACATGAGTTAACTTCTCAGAACCCAAAATAATTTTGAAGTTTTGAAGCCAATTCTTGTAATTTGGTCCAGTCAGTCTATGGGTGTCCAGGATTCGTGCTAATGGATTGGATGCAGATATTTTTCTGTAGAGAGTCAAAGTTTTTAGTTAGATATTATAATTAAGACTTAACCAATTTGTTTAGAGATTTTATTTTTAAATAAATTAGCTTTCACTATTTTCATGGGTCCCTACACTTCCTCTATATAGATGCAAAAATCTCCACGATTAATGATTTTTAGTGGGTGGTGCGGTCCCACCAACTGACTCATCACCTCACCTAATAGTTATTGGTGATGGGTTAGCCAATGAGTGAACAACTCTTGTTCAATGATTCTCCTAATCATGGTGCACCCAAACTTGATCTCTAATTCATGAATCTCACCATGCTTGAAATATTGATCCACTCCTTAGTTAAGTCAGACCCACCATTTGCACATATTGGATTCCTAATTAAGTCTCTCATCGTATCCAGAATATTGAGTCCAATCTTTCCTCCAGCCCATAGCATCAGATGTCTAATAGACATGGTTGTGTCTTTTCGGTACAACTGAGCCACTATAACCAGTCAAGAACAATCAACCTCGGAAAGAGTCCGCACATCTATAATGGTGGAAGACCTTAGACTTAATCTTTTCTTAGGAAGATTTGATTTAGGTCTCATTAAACTAGACTTGACATAGTCATAACCATTATGACTAACCTAGTGGCATGGGTTAGCTCGGATTATTGACCACCTCAGATTAGAACTGAGCCAACAAACATGGCCAGGTAAGTGAGACCGGTGGAAGGAATATGCCATTAACTCGATAAGAATGCATTCGAGTCGAGTAGCTTCCCAATTAAAAATCAGTCGATTCGTATCTTGCCAAACTTACCTTAGACACCAAATTATTGAGCCAGAACCAATTGGGTTAGCCTACAATCCAGACTCTAACCATCTGAGCCTAATTAGGTCTTAGCTTGATCGATCACTTCGTGACTCG
Source organism: Cocos nucifera (assembly GCA_006176705.1). Taxonomy (NCBI): domain Eukaryota; kingdom Viridiplantae; phylum Streptophyta; class Magnoliopsida; order Arecales; family Arecaceae; genus Cocos; species Cocos nucifera. The sequence continues at coordinate 169,474 of QRFJ01001385.1, read as the reverse complement.
ATCTTGACCCAGACTTAATCCTATTAGGCTGGTCAATTTAAGCATTGTTGATCCCATCTAACCAACTCTTGATTCGGTTTGATCAACCGCTTAGACCTAATTGAGCTACCCAAGCCCGAACCCAGTATTATGAATATGTCTTAGATCTAAAATTCTTAATTTTAGATCTAATTAATATTTCATAATCTTAATTCTTAATTAAGTTTAGGGTTCATAAACAAAATATGCACAATAAAATCCTAGGGATTTCAGGATCTAGGGTTTTGCAGAAAGTAAGTTTTGGGATTTTTGATTAAGGACGAACAGTGCAGCACCCCTACACATCATAAGAACACCCCATCGAATGGGAAGGAGAGGGCCATTTAAACCCTTACTTTGTTCTTATGATCGGACGGCCAAGGGGAACATGCCTTAATCAGGAACATATAAATCTACAAAACTAGTTAGATCTACATCATATATCTCATATATAAAATTTGATCTAACTTAATACATATTTTGTATACATCTCATGTATCATGCATGCATGTTTTTCAGATCTAAATTATCTCATAATTATCTAAAAAATTAGATTTAAATTGATCACATCAAAATAAATTCTAATCTAGACAACTATGTAGAACTATTCTACAACTAGTCTAGACATGCAATCATCATATCTCATATGATCTAAAAATTAAATAATTTTATTTTTATTTTTTAGATCTTATTATAATATTTATAATCATCAAAAAATAAAAAATAAATAGATCTAAAATTATAATTTAATCAAAATAAATCATGATCATGCAAGACTATTCGTATAGAACTATTCTATTTTACAACTAGTCATGCATATTGTAGAACTTAGATCTATATTATTTAATTTTAATTTTTTCTGATTTTAGATCTAATCATATCTCATGTGACATCTGAAATCACTTATTTCATTATATTAAGAATAAATTAAAAATAAGATCTAAATAATTTTTATTGAACCAAGCTCTGATACCAGTTGAAGGAAAAATCCTGATTTTTCGGATCAGGTTCGTTCAGATCTGATCGGATCAAGAGAGATATTTCAAAAATTTTTCTCATAGCATCTATATCAGATCTAAGATATTTTAGATCTAATTTTATAAATTTAATAAATAAAAAAATAAAATAAATTAAATCTAATTTAATTTATACCTTGATGTGGGTAATCCGATTACCCTTTGATGATCCTGCTGATTGCCTGAGGTTCTGGATCTAGCCACGCAAGCGCCTGGCCTCTACCGATATCCACTCAAGTTGGATCTAGAGATCTTCTCCTTCTTTATCATTTCTCCAAAAATTAGATCTAGATCTGATTTGGAGGATCTTCAAAACTCCTTCTGAAGATCAGCAGTCGTCTCTGCAGCAGTGCTGCCTTCTTCCTTTCTCGTCAGCCTTTTTCTTGCCTGGATCGCACCAAACTGGAAGCCCAACTTTTCTTGGGCATGGAGAGGAGAGAGAGGATCAGAAGATGGCATGGAGGAGGGAGAGGGGCAGCCTTGGGGCATGGGCTAAGAAGAACTCTCTTGAAGTTGGGCGCAGATAGGGTTTATTTATAGACCCTTCTGCGCCATGCAGTGCCACATCATCCCGACCAATCATGTTGCTTCGTATAATCAGATCTAAATCTGATTAGTAGGATGACATCACCTAATCCAATTAGATAAGAGCCCCATAAATTCATCCTTAGATGGCACCTAAGACTGGTCAAAGTCTATAGGTAAGGGCCACCTAAGTAGAATCCAACAAGCAACCTGGAGTCCCATCCGTATGGAACTCCAGGCATTCCTATCCATAAGCGCACGCCATCCTAGGCATGCACCCCCTCCTTTCCAAATTTCATTAAGGGGACAAGCCCCTATCTACTCTCCAATAAGTGCATGACACATGGACAAATGTCCAAGGGTCAAAGGTCAATATTTGACCAAAGTCAAAGGACAAGAATTAGCAGGTGACAGAAAATGGTAGGTGTTATCTCAAATTTATCTCATAAATTAAGACAACTCTTTTCTGATCTGAACAAGCTCCAGTCAGACCAAGCAAAGATACTTGAGTGAGCACAAACACATTTGGCTCAGTCGAGATAACTTTTAATGATAAGTAAAAGAAGAACGTTAGGTTCAATCATGTGCTAGCACGATTTTCTTGAACCTAATTGAATCTAATTCAAATCAATTGAACTAGGTTAGTCTAATTGATGATATCCAGATCCAAACCCTTATTTGTGTGACCCAGTTAGGTTTCAGTTCTGTATGGTAATGGGATATGTCATGATCTCCATCATCGACATCATCGAAACTTCCTTTCGATGGATCAGAACTCTTCTGATTCAGACAACTAGAATGATCGATCATCTAAATCATTCTAATTGCTCCCAAAATCCACTAGTGATACCTAGCAGTATATGGTGGCAACCCATCAAAACTGAAAATGAACCTCTCGGTGCAGCTACTTGTGTGATTAAGTTCTTCTATCTTGAGCCTCGATTAGATTAGGGTTAAGGTGAACTCGTCAAACCCTAATTTCTATCATATGATTTAATCATTCGATTCAAGTCCTATGTGAAAACCTTAATAGAAACTCTTTCTATTATTTCACTCTCTGCCATGGCCATGGGCTTATGGACTTGATTCTCATGATCATCATAGGGCTGCTCCTCTTCTACCGAGGTAGATAGATTCCCTCTTGGTGCAATCCAATTCCTACAATGAACATGCTATAGCCAACATACACCTCAGGATTCCAAATGGCTAGGAGACCGAGTCATGGTGTAGTCAAACTATAACACCCTCAAGGTGAACTATCGATGCACCTCAGGTCAAAGAACTAGACACACCACTGCAGCTTCGAGTCAGTCATCGACGAGAAGGTAGACTTCCTTATGACTACTCGAGGTGGTCACGCTCAGTGCCCTCATTCTCTAACGAGTACCTGTACTCTCGCTCCGGTGTCTCTACACCATAGACTCAAGACTCATCTACTATAAAGAAGCGATTGTACACTAACCTTTTGGATCAATCATCATCCTCATGATGATCCTACGGTCAGAAGCATTTTATGAGTTAATAAATAAAAATTCATGTCTTAAATTTTCAACTCTTGAAAATATGAATTATTATTATCATTAACTCAAGGGATGTATCAAAAACACTAAATACATATTTATGATAGAAAATAATCCATTTTATTATTTATAGATAAAATTATAATTTTGCTCCTAAAAGTGTATTACAAGTGTCAGCCAATTCTGGCTTCTAGGGAACACATATCTAACAAGGATGAGATTCTCCTCTTGTTCATAATAGGACTATAGGGGCACAAAAGGACCATTGAAAGGGCCTCTCCCCGCATCCTGGCTTAGGTAACCAAGGTTTTCGCTTTAGCTCAATGTTAGGATGATGTTCTCCTCCTATTCCTAATATGGCTAACTTTGTTTAATGATAAAGTTCGAAAGGCTATTTTCTGTCATCATAGTTTTGCACCAAGATCGAAAATATTAAAATAAGAAGATTTTATTAAAATGAGATTATTGATAGTATATGCATAAGTTCTCCGAGCTCCATGGGCATGGAAGATTGATGCCTTCGAGCTCCTTTAAGTAGTAAGTTCTAGGTCAGATGACTACTTTGACTTCGTAAGGACCTTCTCAGTTTGGAATGAGCTTTCCTTAATTTTGTGGTTGTAAAATGGCTGCTCATCGAAGTACCAAGTCCCCTACTTTGAAATTTTGCCTTTGACTCTGGAGTTATAGTAGCAGGCCACTCTTCATCTATAAGTAGCCATCCAAACTTGGGCTTCTTCTCATTTTTCCTCCAGCAAATCAAGATTTGCTCTAAGGTCCTGCGAATTGCATTGCTCGCTGAAGGCTACAACCCATGCCGATGGTAGCTTGAGCTCTATCAACATGACTGCTTTCATTCTGAAAGCTAGAGCGAATGTCTTTTCTCCAGTTGGTAGCTTCTGAATAGTTTGGTATGCCCATAGGGCATGATAAAGCTCATCCACCTAAGTCCCCCTTGCTCTTTCAAGCCTTGCCTTAATGCCTTGCAGTAAGATTCTATTTGTTACCTCGACTTCACCATTCACTTATGGATAAGCTACTGATGTAAAGTTGTGGGAGATGTTCAAACCTTTACAGAACTCAACGAACTTCTTTCTAGAAAATTATCGCCCATTGTCTATAATAAGGGTTCAACGTCGGCCAAATCTATAAATAATCAACTTTCAGATGAAGTCTTACACTTTAGCTTTAGTAATCTTTGTCAGGGGTTTGGCCTCGATCCATTTAGTGAAGTAGTCGATCACAACCAAGAGAAACTTTCATTTTCCAGGTGCCGTCAGGAAGGGGCCAAGTAAATCCATTCTCCATTATGTAAATGGCCAAGAGGCGCTTACTGGGATAATCTCAAAGGTTGGCTATCTTTGTATATTTACATTTCTTTGACAGCGATCGTACTTTCTAATATATTCAATGCAATCATGGTGCATAGTCGGCTAATAATAATCTTGTCGAAGCAGCTTGTAAGATAGGGATCTGGCATCCAGATGGTTTCCATAAATTTCTTCATGCACCTTCCATAATGCAAAATTGACCTTGGAAGGTCGAAGACATCTTAAAAGTGGCAAAGAATATAATCTCTTATACAGTTTGTCTTCATAAAGTACATACCAGGAGACCTGGTTTCTTAACTTTCAAGCTTTCTTTGGGTCATGAGGGAGAGTTCCACCTTAGAGATAAGCAATCAATGGATCAATCTAGCAGAGCTCATGGTCAATCTGTATGGCTATCAGTGGCTCTTCCAAACTAGGGCATTTCAGTATTTCAAACTATACTTCCTTCAAAAGTTTATTGGGGGCAAGTGTGGCTAATTTGGATAAAAGATCAGCTTTGGCATTTTTCACCCTTGGGTTTCCCTGGATATTAAAGCTATTGAATGCCGGGGTCAAGCTCTTCACTTTCTTAAGGTATCTTCTCATATTTTTCTCTCGAGCCTCGTAATTGCTGTTAACTTATCCCATTATCAACTATGAATAACTGTAAGCTCGAAGCCGATTTGCTTCTAATTCTTTTGCTTTCTTTAGCTCCATTATCAGAGCTTCATATTCTGCTCCATCATTCATTACAGAAAACTCAAAATGCAATGCATACTGTACAATAATTTCTTCTGGATTGACCAAGATCAATCCAGTTCCTGCACCGAAAGCATTGAAAGAGCCATCCACATACAGGGACTAGAAATCTTTGAAAAGGTTCGCTCTTTCTTTGGGGAAGCTCGATTGCAGCCACAAAATGCTGGCCTCATTCTGCTCAGGTTCGGCATCATCGGGGATCGTGCATTCAACTATAAAATCAGTCAATATCTGAGATTTGATCGACGTCCGAGGATGATAGTTGATGTCAAACTCTGTGAGCTTAATTTCCCACTTTGTGATTCTTTTAGAGGCATCTGTTCGATGAAGAACTATCTTGATTGGCTGATCAATGAGGAGTGTTATTGTGTGCCTTTGAAAGTAGGGCCGAAGTCTCCTGGCTGCAATCAGAAGAGCATAAGTTAATTTTTCTAATTTAGTATACCTGGTCTTGGCATCCCTTAAGACTCAGCTTATGTAGTAGATCGACCACTATACTTTTACCTCTTCTTTGACTAGGACTACCACAAGGGCCGCTAGGAAGACCATCAGGTATAAAAATAATTCCTCTTCGGGTTTAGGCTTTGCTAATAGGGGAGGTGGACAGAGGTAGTCCTTGAGCTCTTTAATGGCTTGTTGACATTCGGTGGTCCAGCAAAAATTCTTCAGCTATTTTAGGACCTGAAAGAAGGGCATGCATCACTCGGCCGACCTTGAGATGAAGCAGTTCAAGGCTGCCACCTTTCTAGTCAGGCACTGAACTTCTTTGATTGATTTTGGAGTAGTCATCTCTTGAATGGCCCAAATCTTCCTCGAATTTGCTTTAACTCCATGCCTCGACACCATGAATCCCAAGAACCTTTTTGAAATTACGTCGAAGGCATGCTTGGTTGGGTTCAGCTTCATCTTGTACCTCCTAAGGACGCTAAAGCTCTCTTCAAGGTCGGCAATGTGATTTATTGAAGCTCGACTCTTGACAAGCATGTTGTCTATATGTACCTCCATATTACGATCGATTTGCTTCTTAAAGATTTTATTGACTAGGCACCGGTATATTGCTCTTGTATTTTTGAGTCCAAAAGGCATAACCCTATAACAGTAAAGACCATGATCAATAATAGAAGCAATTTTCTCCCCATCTTTTGGTGCCATCCAGATTGATTATAGCCAAAGAAGGCATCTATGAAAGTAAGGAGCTCATGGCCCGAGGTTGCATCCACCAACAGATTTATTCTGGGCAAGGAGTAGCTATCTTTTGGACAAGTTTTGTTCAACCTTTTGAAGTCTATGCACATTTTCCACTTGCCATTCGTCCTTTTGACGAGTATGACATTGGATATCCAGTTCGGATGGTTGAATTCTCGGATGAATATAGCCTTGAGGAGCTTGTCAACTTCCTCTATAATTGCTTTCTGCCTCTTTAGAGCATGGCTGTGCATCTTCTCTTTCACTGGCCGATGTTTAGGGTCAACAACCAGGCATTGTTCCATGACCTCCGCATTAATCTCAGGCATGTCATGAGGGACCCAAGCAAAAACATCTGTGTTCATCTAGAGAAATTTGACAAACTGCTCTCATATTTCTTTTGCTAGGTTGGAGCCGATCTGCACCATGTGCACCACATTCCTATCATTCAGTGGGATGGAAACAAGGTCTTCCATAGGCTCATCCCGCTCTTCTGTTAGATCATCGTGGACATCCAACCCATCAATCGGATAAGAATCTAGCCACTCACCCCTCTGCAAGGCAATTGAATAGCAATGCCTCGCTAAGGCTTGATACTCTCTAACTTCTCTGATCCCATAGCTTGTTAGGAACTTCATTTTTATGTATTATGTTGACACTACTGCCCAAAGTGCATTTAGGTCAGGTCGGCTGAGGATTTCATTATAAGTGGATGGTGTTTTTACTACCAAAAAATCCACTCGTGTCCTGAGCTATCTTGGATATTGCCCTACAGCTATAACCAAAGTTATTATACGTTCAACTGGTACCACATTGCTAGTGAAGCCTACCAATAGGAAGTTCTTTGGTCCAAGCCGACTGTTAAGTATAGACATTTTGGAGAAAGCATCATAAAACAAAATATTGGCCAAACATTTATTATCAATAAGGATGCGGCGTACATCATAGTCTATAATATTTAAAGCAGTTACAACCACATCATTATGCAGAAACTGAACTCCTTGTGCATCTGCCTCAGTAAAGGCTATGGGTACTTCAGTTCTCTGTCTCTTCATAGATCCTTCAGATTAGTTGGCCTCATCTCATCGAAGTCCCCTAGAGATGGTGTTGATGAAGCCAAGAGATGGCCGATCTCCTTGCTACTCTTCTCTCCATGATGGTTCGGGCTAGGGTAGCGGCCTTGGCCAATCTTTCCTTACTTCAGGCTGACGTCGTAGGAATCGACCAAGCCGACCTCGCCAAATGAGCTCCTCGATCTCGTCTTGGAGCTGAATACATTCTTTTGTATCGTAACTGTAGTTATGATGATAGAGACAGTACTTGTTAGGATTGCGCATGCCAGGATGAGTGCGCATCCTCTCCGATGTTGCTAGTTGCTCCTTGATCTCCATCAGTACTTATATTTTCAAAGCATTGAGGGGGGCATAGTTATGGAATCTTCTAGGGGGAATCTCTCTATACCCTTCTGTCAGGGCTTCTTTGCTGACGAGCTCGAGGAGTTTTAGTTTGCTTGCACTTGGAGAGAGTCCGAGAGCATGGTCAAACTTCGTTCGACTTTTCTTCAACTATGGGCTTGCTAGATTCACATGCTTATCGCTATCCTGTGGCTTCCTCATCCTTCAACTTGAAGGCTTCTTTAGCTCATGCATATCCTTCAGCTCGAGCTAGCATATCGATAAAATTTTTATGGTACTTCTTCTCTAGGGAGAACAACAGATCTTTCTTTTGAAGGCCGTCCTTTAGCGTGACCGTGGCAACAGACTGATCTAGATTCTAAATCTTAAGAGCAGCAGCATTGAAGTGGTTGACATAAGCTCAGATGGATTCTTCCTCTTTCTGTTTGATGTTGATGAGAGAGTCCGAACCTTACCTGGAATGCCGGCTACTAACAAAATGAGCCACAAACTAATGGCTTATCTGATCGAAGGTAAAGATCATACCCAGCTTCAATGTTCAGTACCAGTTTCTTGCTGCTTCCTTCAGAGGAGATGGAAAAACTCGACATAAGATGGCATCTGGTGCACCATGGAGTAGCATCATGATCCGAAAGGCCTCCAGATGGTCGACCAGATTAGTGGTCCCGTTGTTGCTCTCAAATTGAGAGTGCTTGAAGTTTGGCAGGATCGATTCCTATATGATTTGATGAGAGAAAGGAGGATCAGTGCAAATATCATTACCATGAGAGAAGGAAGCCTGACGGAGTTCTTCAATCTGTTAGTTCATTTCTTACACCTTTCGATCTAGGAGATCTTCATGATCGTGGATCTCCAAAGTTTTCTGGCTGAACGAAGGCAGAGTCCCTCCAGGGGTAGAGTCATGGTCAGAGCAGGGGCTCCCTATCCTTTGCTTCTCTTTCTTAAAGGTGACCAGCCTACTTGCCCATGTCGGACATCCCCAGACTATGTCTTGGGGCTTCGGAGAAGTCTACTCCGATCGATCCAGCACCTGAGGTCGCTGATGATGTATAGCCTACACTACTTCAGTGAGGCCCCTAACCTACTGAACCAGTAGGTTAAATTACTCTGCATCCACCATTGCCACCGATGGAACATGAGATGCCAGGGATGAGATGGGGGTGGGCAAATCTGGATGTGATCTTGCCATGGAGGAGGCTGACCATCGGATGGAAGCCTTTCTAGGAGGCATCCTCATGAGATCGACTGGGGAAGAAGAACTTCGAGAGAAAGAAGAGAGATCTCTGTTGAGCACTCCTTTAAGAATAAGAGAACCTCAAGAAAAGGAGGATCCTTTCTCTAGCGCCAATTCTATTGGTGTAAAATCTGCTTGTCATCAGAATCAAAGCTGGAGTCGGAGAAGATGAGGCAACCATCAGTGACCTATAAAATAAGTCTCATCCAGAGTCAGGGGTGGTGGCTCTGGCAAGATCCTCTGACGATCAAGTCAGCTCTTTCGACCAACAAAAATGAAGTGCTCAGAGAGACTTTAGCAGAGTTTTAAGAAGGAATGGAGAGCTTAGAGTCTGAAGAAGAAAGCATATATAGAGGGTCTCTTATATAGGCGAAGTTTGTAATAAATTGATATTGACAATCATAACCATCCAATAGTGGACCATTCGGAGCGACGTGGAGTTTGTTATGAAGGATGGTGTTTGTTGTCATGACGTGCCAGTCCGTTGAAATTTGGAGGAGGTAGGCTCTGGCAGTGAAGAGCTTGAAGTTTCACCAACTCCAGAGGAGTTCGGATTTATTCAGGATCATCTATGTATAAGTGGGTTCATGTTGTTTAGATTGCTGGATCTACGTAGGCATGGAGGCCCTTCTAGGTGACTGCATGGAGTTCGGTCGAAAGAGGTTTAGAAGTCCACTGAAAAAATCTTGAAGGAAGTCCACTGGAGGAATCTGGAAGGAGGTCTGCTAGAAGGATTTGGAAGGAGTTCAACTGACGGAGAAATCCGATTTAGGATGAAGTTCGGAAGGAGTCTGACTGGTGGAGGAGTCTGGTTGAAGAAAAAGTTTGAAAACTCACAATCGGAGAAGGTTAGCTTGAGGAATGTCAAAAGAAGTCTACCGAAGATGGAGAAGTCTAGCTGAAGGAGAAGTTCCAAAGACTTGTGATCGGAAAGGACGGCTACCTAGGGTGGAGGAGTCCAGCTAAAGGAGAAGTTCGAAACTCTTGCGATTGGGAAAGGTCGGCTGGAGGAATATCAAAAGGAGCCTACCTGGGATGGAGAAGACTAGTTGAAGGAGAAGTTCGAAAGACTTACGATTGGGAAAGGTCGGCTGGAGGAATATCAAAAGGAGCCTACCTGGGATGGAGAAGACTAGTTGAAGGAGAAGTTCGAAAGACTTACGATCAGAGAAGGTCGGCTAGAGGAATATCGAAAGAAGCTTGCCTGGGATGGAGAAGTCCGACTAAAGGACAAGTTCGGAAGACTTACGATCGGGGAAGGTCGGCTGGCTAGGGTGGAGGAGTCCAGCTGAAGAAGTTCGAAAGACTTGCGATCGAGGAAGGTCAGCTGCTTGGTGTGGAGGAGCCCAGCTGAAGGAGAAGTTTATAAGACTTACGATCGGGGAAGGTCGGCTGCCTAGGGTAGAGGTGTTAGATATATGTGCCCTAGAAGCCAGAATTGGCTGACACTTGTAATACACTTCTAGGGGCAAAATTATAATTTTGACTATAATTAATAAAATGGGTTATTTTCTATCACACCTGTTGGACAAGGACTCCACCTCCCTTTTGGATTCCAATCAGAGTTCTACTAAGAATCCAGTTTGACTGGTCTTAGGCACCCTCTAAGGAGGAATCCAGGGGTCTCTATTCCAACCAATCAGATTTAGATCTGATTTCACAAAGGGTTGTGATTGGTTGAGAGGAAGAGGAGTTGGATCACAAGAGGTCTATAAATAAGACCCTGCGCCCAACCCTAATTAAAAAGTGAAAATGAATGCTATTAGACACGCCCCAAGGCTGCCTCTCCCCTCCTTCTCCATGCCATAGTCTCTTCTCCCCTTGCTCTCCACGTCCAAAAGTGTTTTGGATTTAGGTTGGTGCGATTCAGATCAAGGAAAGGCGATCAAAAGCAAGAAGGCTGCGCTGCTGCAAAAGGACGACTGCAGATCTTCAAAAGAGTTTTGAAGATCCTCCAGATCAGATCCAGATCTGATTTTTGGAGGCATGATAGAGAAGAAGAGGATCTCCAGATCCAACCCGAGTGGATACCGGTAGAGGCCAGGCTCTTGCGTGGCTAGATCCAGAACCTTCCGCTGCAATCAGGATCATCTACAGGGTAATAGGATTACCCAAATCAGGTAAATTAAATTTGATTTAATTTATCTTATTTTATTTTATTTATTAAAATAATAAGAATCAGATCTGAAACATATCAAGATCTGATTGAGATCAAAAGAAAATTTTTGAAATATATCTCTTGATCTGATCAGATCTGGATGAACCTGGATCGGGAAATCAGGATTTCCCTTCAAGAGGAGCTTGGCCACCCCACCATTCAACCCTATCTGGGTGAGGTCCAAAGGGATCTTGCAAATTCAAACGAGGATCAATCTTGGTCGTCGCTATCGGATGGAATCATTCAGTAATTAGATATCCGACAAAACTTCGGTAGGAGTAGGTTTTCCCCCAATAGCTACTAATCTAGCTTTATATTTTTTTATTGATCATCAGGTTAAGCTTTTTATGAAATATCCATTTACAATCTAATGGTTTACTATCAGGAGGGAGATAAGGATCCAGTTTTAGTTTTGGATTACTGAGTTGAACTCAGAGTTTGTGGCTTCCTTTTAGAAAGAGTCATCAAGTGAAAATACTTTCTTTGCAAAAGTGAAAGGTTAGACCTCAACTAAGAAGATAAAGAATCTTTTAGCAAGATCCATTTCCTTCCCTGTCCTTTTGTTTCTTCCATATTCAAAGGGTCCATGAAAAGGGTTAAACCTTTTTATCTTTCTCAATCATAAGAAACCTTTGATCCAACAAGACTAGAGTTGGAGGATAGATTAGATTGAATTAGATTTGGGACTTGGTTTCTAAAAAGAAAGATATTTTCAAAATAAGTAGCATTTGTAGTCTCTAAGAGAGCTATTGGTGCAGAAAACTATGGGACACCAGAGTACACTAGAGGTTATGAAGATGATCTCGCCGATGAGACTTGCAAAATAAAGTCTGGACCAAAGGTGGGTGGCTCCAACAGGACTCTCCAACGGTCAAGTTAGCTTTCTGACCAACAAGAATGGAGTACTCAAAAAAATTAGAGTAGAGAGGAGAGCTTAAGAGCTTAGAGAGGGAGCAACATATCTGGAGAGTCCCTTATATAGATGGAGCTTATAATAGAATGACAATAACAACCATAACAGAATGTCAGAAGATCATTCGAGCTACTTGAAGTTTATTACGGTTTATTATGGAGAGTGCACCGTTATTTATCATGACATGCTAGTGGTTGAATCTCGTTTGATAGAGTTCATATAGAAGATCGAAGGCTTTTGAGTTTGATGATGTTTTATTTATGTTGACTGTCATTGAAATTGAAGGTCGAACTGACTAAACTTTGAAGGTCGGCCTTAGCATTGATGATGGCAACTTCACAACTGGGTTCTGAGTTTTGGTGTCATCCTGACTACTTTTGAAAGTTTGGCCACCTTCATGGTCAGCCAAAAATGGATAAGGAAGCTTTGATCCAGAAGGTTGGAGGTCAAAAAGGATGGTAGGATCTTTAATTAGGATCGCAACTATGCTCCCTGGAGGAAGTCTAGCTAATACCCAAGATCAGCCTGAAGTCTAGATGAAAGACTACTAAGATTCATTACCGCTGCTTACTCTAGGTTGAAGATTAGACTTATGTTGATGATGAAGTTCTCTTGCTAACTCAAGTTCGTCCATATGAGGTTCTTGGTGTGAGAGTGGCAAGATCTTCTATCTACAAAGTAGAGTAGCGGAATTCAGCTGCCTTTAAGGTCGGCCACTAGATAGGGTTGGACGGTACTAGGGTTCGATATTTACTAGAGGCCTGCTATCTACTTTGAGCCAGGGATCGGAACCAATCAAATGGCAACTCTTTTCACTATTCAAGTTCGTCTGACCGAAGTTCAATATGTCTTTGACAAGTTTTGTAGTTATTGGAAGAAAGAAGAAAGGGTTGTCATTGAAAGGGTTGTTTGATATGCATGGTCTGAAGGCCAACCATCCAAAACTTGCTTGGAATAGAGAAACAACTTGATTGATGTTTGGACTTAACTATCAATACTCTAGATAGCACCATACCAAGGCCAAACATCTAAATGGACTTCGACGGGAGCCATCTTACCCCCAACACTTGTCCCTCTACTCTCGAGTTTGAGGTTTGGATGAAGGAAGTACCAAAATCTATGACTGCCGAAGTCCTATCTAGCTTCCTGCCTTCGAGAGATGAAAAGGTTTGGCATATTTGAACGGGCACCGAAGCTTCTTTAATCTTCAATGACTTGAAACAACCTCACTGTTTGAAATTCCTTCCATTGCAGAGCTCCATGTATGGTGCCATAAAAGCCCTGTCAGATGTCTGCTGCTGCAGCCATAATGAGAGAGATATGTAGCAGACGAGGATTGGATGCAAGCAATCAGTAATCATAACCACCTTGGAGTCTGTCCAACTATTTAAACGTTCTTCCCTTCTTCTTCTCCCATTCTAGTTCTTCTTTTTTCTTCTTCACCTTTCATCTTCTCCAAGCTAAAGTACCCAATTCCATTCCTTCTATGATCCTTTTGGTCTTCGACACCCCCACCATTCATCTTCCACCCTTTCGATCGTGTCCCTTATTGTCACATCACCATGGCATCACCTAGCTCTAACACCATTATTGTTCCGTGGTACCGCTCTAATCCCATGTTGCAAAAAAATCAGGATCTTTAGCATGGACCTAGAGCGACCTTCATTCTCTAAGGGCAGCATACCATAAATCCACCACCTAGATCTATGTTGGGGTGCCTCCCTCCTTGGGCTTGAGGAAGGTGCCCCCACTCTCTAGGGCTTCTTCAAGAACCTAGGGCAATAACACTAGAAAGAAGAGAGAAGAGAGATTGAGGAAGAAAAGATCTTTATTCACTACTTCAATAAAAATCCTAATATAACCTATGTATTTATAAATAGCCATCAGACCAGACCAAAAACTCTCCTAACTAACTCAATACATGAAAGTACTCACCGAGCCCATGTACATTCATGATTTCCATGCTCTCATCTCCTGAATCTAAATCTGACTCATACATGAGTTAGCTCTCGTAAGACCTCTCAAACCAGACCTTAAGACTCCTAGGATAAGTTCCTATCCTAGCCTTAAACAGACCCTCTGTCTCAACATTGAGCCGGCTAACCTAAAACTAGGTCGGCTCAGTTTCAGATTGAGCCAATCCAATTGCATGCTATGCCTGCAGTCCTGAATGCACTTTTCTGTTCGGCCTATCCACTGAGACTTAGCCGACTCAATTTCAGACTGAGCCGACTAACCTATAGAAAATCTCCTCTTTGCAGTTTTCATTCCTAGGCTTTGATTTCTTGCTCCACCTTGTGTCCCTAATCTCCAAAGCACCAATCAAGCCCCTCAAGATCCTCAACACTTGGACCTCAAGCCCGTTGAGGGATGAACACCACCTCCACCTTAGAACAATTTCTATCCTAGCCCTAGGACCACACCTATCCTAGTCTCCTGGAGTCAATATCCTGACTCCTCTCGTGGCCTCCTAAGGCTTGGGAGCACCACCAATCCTCATAATCTCCACCTTGATATCCCAAGCCTTGGCAAACCCTATGGCAATGCCCTCCTGCAAGATCCCGCTATCGCTATGCATCCTAACAGCCCCTTGTGCAAACATCGCCATTGCCAATCTTTTTTAGCTGCTGTGCATCCTTTAGGCCATTGGGATGACCGCCTCCACCGCTAAAGACCTATACTTGCTTCTTTATACCATCCTAAAATTGTAGGAGCCCTTCTACTTAGCAGTTGCATCACTTTCCCTAAAGAACCTATAGCATCCCTATACTAGCACATGTACCACCTAATAAGATCTCCTCAAAGCTAAGCTTGTCCACCTGCACATGCCACTCCACCTACAACTGTACATCATTGGTGTTGGTACCAAAATATCGATTCTCCAGCATCCATTTGCTCTGAACTCATGCTAAATTTTTTCTCCACCTATGAAGCCACCACTCCAGAGCTCCATCTATACCCAAAGTCCATCTAATACCATAGAAGCCAACTCTATACCCGAGTCACCTGAGGATAACCATCCAATGCTACATTGCTGGGTCTGTCATTGCACCTCATTCATCATCGTTGCCCCTTTGAACCCTCATCACTCCACGAACCCCTTCGAAGTTCTATCAAATACCTCTACAACCCGCAAGCACCTTCAAAATCCAAGAGCTCATCCAATTCTTTTAAAAATCAATGATTGAACCATAGAAAATTTTATCCTAGTCTTCTCCTCTTCTATCCCTACACCAGCCATCGCTTCTATTATGCCTGGAGGAACTACAGCTCAAATCCTATCATGGGCTCAAACCCACCTATCTCATCCCGAGGCATCTGAGACTCCCTGGCTCTCCCTAAGACCTGCTCTCGGTCTTTCTGAGATGCCTCCTGATACTCTCTGCTGAGATACCTCCCTCGGCTGCTATACCGCCAAGCCTCTCTCAACCCCATGTCTCTAGGAAAGCACTACTACAACACTCTAGTGCTCCTTACTTCATCTCAACACCGCCTCCTAATAGGTATTTGGGTTCTCTCTTACTACAAATAACCCATCCTCCACCTAAACTGTGACTCTTCCTAGTGCTCCTATAGAAGAAACTTGATCCACTCCCCAGCCCTGACCTACTGGACCTCCATGGATCATCTATCTTCATCACCCCCAAGGCTCTACAAATTCATGCTCTGGTCGAACTGCTGAATAAATCCTTGACTACTTTCCCATCTTCCTGCCATCGAAGGATTTATAGCCGCTTCTTCAACCTTCTTTTAATCATTATCTCTTAAAAAATCTCTCTTCATTCATCAAATAGCCTAACACTATCCATCTTCCTAGAGAACCCTGATGCTCTTTATTGTGATACCTTCCTCGACTGCTACACCATTGACCCTCTCTCAGTCCTGCATCTCTAGGAAAGTGCTACTACAGCACTCCAGCATTCCCTGCCTGTCACCGTCATAGATTTTGGTTCTTCCACCAAGACCGACCAACAAATCATGCACCCAAACCTTCCACCCTAAAAAAATCTTTTCCATTAATCCTCTCTACCTCCAGCTTCAACCCGCTGCTCCTGGTTGACCAAATCACAACAATAACAAAGATAAATCTATGACATATTGTAGAATACTCATGCAGATTTTTTGATTTCATCGTGTATGACTTCTCCTTCTCTTCCATGCACCATCAGGCTCTGATACCAAATATTGTGACATCACCATGGCATCACCTAGCTCTAATATCATTGTTGTTCCATGGTACCACTCTGACACCATGTTATGGAAAAACCAGGATCTTTAGCATCGACCTGAAGAGACCTTCGTTCTCTAAGGGCAGCATACCATAGATCCACCACCTAGATCTATGCTAGGGCACCTTCCTCCATGGACTTTAGGAAGGTGCCCCCTCTCTCTAAGGCTTCTTCAAGAACCTAGGGCAATAACACAAGAGAGAAGAGAGAAGAGAGATTGAGGAAGAAAAGATCTTTATTCATTGCTTCAATAAAAATCCTAATGCAATCAATGTATTTATACATAGCCATTAGGCTAACCAAAAACTTTTCTGGCTAACTCAATACATGAAAGTACTCACCGAGCCTATATACATCTATGTCTCTCATGCTCTCATCCCCTAGATGTAAACCCGACCCATATATGAGTTAGCCTCGTTAAGACCTCTCAAACTAAGCCTTAAGACCCCTAGGACAATAAAAGGAAAATGCTATTTTTTGGATCAGGTTCGTTCAGATCTGATTTGATCAAGAGGGATATTTCAAAGAAAAAAATTTCTTAGATTCAAATCAAATCTGAGACTCTTCAGATCTAGTCTTATTGATCTAATAAAATAAAATAAAAATAAATTAAATATAATTTAATTATACCTATATTTTGGGTAATCCAATTATCCAGTGATGATTTTGATGTTTGCCTTAGGTTCTAGATGTAGCCATGCAAGCGCCTGGCCTCTACCAGTATCCACTCAGGCAGGATCTAAAGATCTTCTCCTTCTCAATCTATGCTCCAAAAAATAAATCTAGATCCGATCTTGAAGGTCTTGAAAATGACTTTTGAAGATCAGCCATTGTCTCTTGCAGCAGTGCTGCCTTCTTCCTTTTCTGTCATCTTTCTCTTGCTTGGATCGCACCAAACTCGAGCCCAAGAACTCTTGGATGTGGATAAGAGAGAGAGGACTAGAAGGTGGCATGAAGAAGGAGGGACAGGGACTATGTGGTATGGGCTAAGGGTAGAAGCCCTTAATTCTAGGCTCAGATAGGGTTTATATAGATCCTACTGTGCCATGTAGTGCTACATCATCCTGGCCAATCATGACTCTTTCTGCAATCAAATCTAAATCTGATTGATGGGATGACATCATCTGATCTAATCAGATTAGAGTCCCTTATAAACCTCCTTAGGTGGTGTCAAGATTGATCAAATAGGACTCCTCGGTGCCATCTAATTTGAAATCATGAAGCAACCTGGAGTCCCATCTGTATGGGACTCTAGGCATGATTCTCATGGGGCACACACCTAGGGAGGCGTGCACCCCCTCTCTTTCTACATTTTACCAGGGAACAAATTCCCATGTTTTCTCCTATGGATGCATGAAACATGGGTAGATGTCTAAGTGTCAAAGGTCAACATTTGACCAAAGTCCAAAGACAAGATTTAGCAGATGACAGAAAATGGCAGGTGTTGTCTCAAATTTATCTCATAAATTAAGATAACCCTTTTCTGACCTGAACAAGCTTTACTCAGACCAAGTAAAGGTACTTGAGTGAGTCCAAACATATTTGGCTCAGTCGAGACAAGCTTTAATGATTGTTGAAGGAGAATATTAGGCTCAAACGTGTGCTAGCATGATTTTCTTGAATCTAATTGAATCTTATTCAAATCAATTGAACTGACTCAGTCCAATTAATGATATCCAAATCCAAACCCTTATTTGTGTGACCCAGTTTAGTTCAATTCTTTATGGTAATGGGATATATCGCGATCTCTATCATTGACATTATTGAAACACCTTCCAATGGATCAAAATTTTTCTAATTCAGACAACTAGTATGATCGATCATCCAAATCATTCTAATTGCTCCCAAAATCCACCAGTGACATCTAACAGCATATAGTGGAAACCCATCAGAACTAAAAATAAATCTCTCGGTGTAGTTACCTGTGTGATTAAGTTCCTCTATCTTAAGATCCGATCGGATTAGGGTTAAGGTGATCTCATCAAACCCTAATTTTCGTCATATGAATTAGTCATTCGATTCAAGTCCAATGTGAAAACCCTAATAGAAACTCTTTCTATTATTTCACTCTGCCATGGCCATGGGTTTATGGACTTGATTCTCAAGGTCATCATAGGGTTGTTCCTCTTCTACCGAGGTAGAGTGCAATCCAATTTCTACAATGAACATGCTATAGCCAACATACACCTCAGGATTTCGAATGGCTAGGAGATCAAGTTATGGTGTAGTCAAACTATAACACCCTCAAAGTGAACTATCGATGCACCTCAAGTCAAAGAACTAGACACACTACTATGGCTTCGAGCCAGTAATCGACGAGAAGTTAGACTTTCTCATGACTGCTCGAGGTGGTCACGCTCAGTGTCCTCATTCTCTAATGAGTACCTATATTCTCGCTCCTGTGTTTTTACACTGTAGACTCAAGATTCATCTTTTCTAAAGAAGCAATCGTATACCAACCTTCCGGATCAACCACCATCCTTATGATGATCCTACGGTCGAGAGCATTTTATGAGTTAGTAATGAAAATTCATGTCTTAAATTTTCAACTCTTGAAAGTATGAACCATCATTATCATTAACTCAAGGGATGTATCATAGATACTTTCAAATACACATTATGATAGAAAATAAACCATTTTATTATTTATAGTCAAAATTATAATTTTGCCCTTAGATGTGCATTACAAGTGTCAGCCAATTCTGGCTTCTAGGGCACACATATCTAACAAACTCCCACTTGACCTAAGGCCATTTGGCTATAAATCTAAGTTCCATCTTCTTAAGGTGGGTTTTGATCTTCTATTGGCCCAATGACTTTATGAGAGGGTCTGTCGTATTGTATGCAAAGTTGACTCTCTTGATCTCGACGTAACCTTTCTCGAGATGGTAATGCTACTCGATATGCTTGGATTTTTAATGAGACCTCGATTCCTTAGCAAGGGCTATGGCGTCATTATTGTCGCAGTACAGAGGAATGGCATCTGATGGCATCACTCCAATCTTTATGATAAATTTCTTATACCAGAATGCCTCCTTCGTAGCTTCTGATGTAGTGATGTATTCTTCTTCCATGGTGGAATCTGCTATCACTGTCTGCATGAAACTTTTCAACTAACAGCACCACCATTACACATAAACAAACTCTCAGATGTCAACTTTCGATCATCTATATCAGACATAAAATCGAAGTCTGTATATTCCTAGACTTGGAGTTCTCCATTACCAAAAACCAAACATAATATCCTTTAGTTCTCTATATTACTAAGGATACATATTCATGAATCCAGTGTTCTTCATCTGGATTTGACTGATATTGCTACGTTGAAACTCACAGCATGGGCTATATCAAGTCTGTACATAAGCATGGTCATACCATGTGGACCCTATTGGCAGAAGCATAAGGGATTGTTCATAGCATCAATTTCCTCAGGTGTGCTAGGACATTTTCTTAGAGAGATGAATACCATTCTGAAGGGTAATTATCTCCTTAAGAGTTTCATACTAAACACATCTTTAGCTATTCCTCTATGTACTACTCTGTGAAAGATCTAGCATCCTATTCTGGTCCTATGCCCTTAGACCTTATTCTCCAAAATGAAGGATTGCTTCTACTAGGTCTTTCATGGAGAATTCTTTGGCTAACCATGTTTTTGACTTCGTCACTGGAACAATTGAATATCACTAGGAGAAGGAGATCATCACTACAATAGAGCACGGAAGACAATAGGCAGCTCCACTGACTCTTTGAGAGAACACACATGGTTCTCTCATTTTTGATGAAACCAAACTATTTTGAATCACATCAATAAAAGTGATTTTCCAGCCCCGAGAATGCGCTTGCTTAAGTCCATATATGGACCTCTTGCAGCTTGTACAGAACCTTTTCTAGGTATCAACATCACCGGATTGGAAACCGTAGGGGCTGTTCGATATAGATATCTTCCTCAAAATTACCATTTACAGAGATGCATTTTTCACATCATTTTGCCATATTTATAATCATGAAATAGGCTCAATAGCAACAATGTGCGATGGAATTTTACATAGCATTGAAACAGAAGCGATCTATGATAGTCAATGCTTTCCTGCTTGAACTAATATCCTTTTGCCACTAGTCTAGCTTTGAATGTCTCATTCAATTCATTCACATCTGTATCATCTTCTCTTGTAGATCCATTACACACCCATAGTACTTTCCTTTGGTGGATCTACCCAAGGTCCAACGACTTGGTTTGAGCATCGAGTCAATTTTCTGACTACATTTGCCTCTACGCCTTTCCGAAGTGATATCTGAATATGCCCATCTGATTTTGGGATTATCACCATGAACGCACCATTACTACGGAATCATTTCTCTACTTTCTCTGAAATAGGATACCTAAGTACTTTCAGGGGAATGAAAAACCTCTTTTCCGATCTATGATGGAGGAGGTAAGTGATCTATTGGCTCAACCGATTTGGTTTCCAATTGGTCCTTTAAGCTCGTTGCTACTTGGTGAGACATTTCTCCATCTATTGGTTAATCCTGCTTTTCCCAATGCCATCTATGTAAATAAGACTATTTTTTCAACAGAAAGACAAATGCATGTACGTCACAATCAATTGTGTCTGGTTTGAAATTTAAATAGACTCTAATACCTTAATCAAGCCTATGCATTAGGACCTGATAGTCTAACTCTAGATTCTGCTTGTTGTCTTTCGAATGAGTCCGACAATCTCAATTTAGTGACTCAGACTAGAATTCTTACAATGCCATATTCATACGGTTGTAGTAGAAAGTTTTTAGAGGAAACTATTCCAGTAAATATATGTAGTTAACAATTAGTGTCTCCAAAAAAATCAGGAAGGTACTCGTGAGGCTCATCATGGATTTGGACCATATCTAATAGAATCTCGATTTTCTTATTCTAAAATCTCCATTGAGTTGAGGTATTTTAGTTAGAGTCCATTGAGACGGACTATGACCATTTTGCTTGAGATAGTCTAGGAATTTCGACTAGGGTATTCCACCGTTCTTGATCTGATCGAAGAACCTTAATGGGTTTTCTAAGTTTGTTTTTCTACTTCATGTCTGAATTCTTTGAACTTTTCAAAAGCTTCAGACTTGTGTCTCATAAGATACACATACCCATACCTAGACAGATCATCGGTAAAGGTAATGAAGTAGACAAAATTGCCTCTAGCGGCACATCAAATGGGCCGCACACATCAGTATGTACTAGGGCAAGGAGATCTGTGGCCCTTTCCCCATGTCCAACAAAAGGGAGTTTAGTCATTTTGCCTTGAAGACAAGATTCATAAGTTGGATATGACTCGAAAGTCAATGGACTCAATAGCCCATTTTTCTCCAATTTGTTGATCCTATCTTCTGCTATATGACCTAATCTCAGGTGCCATAGATACCTATCATTTGGACTATCCCTAGGTCGTTTGGCATTCACGTTTTGCTCGATAGTTAGAAAAGATACATCAATATGTAGCTGATAAAGACCATTAATAAGGAAAACCATTTGCAATTTTATTTCTTTCATAAAGAATGTTACAATGGTCCTTAAAGAAGGTAATCACATAGCCTTCTAGTGCTAAGCATGAAATAGAAATCAAATTTCCTGCTAGCTGCAGGCACATAATAACAGTCTTTCAAAACTAAGTCTAAACCAGATGGTAATCGAAGAGGGTATGTTCCCACCACCACTGCAGCAACTCTTGCTCCATTACCGATGCGTAGGATCATGTCTCCATCCCTCAGCCTCCTGCTATCCTCAAGACCCTGCATGGAAGTGCACAGATGAGCACTAGAACCAGAGTCAAGCACCCAACTGGATGCAGAAGAAACCGTAAAGTTAGACTCAATAACGAGCATACCTCCAGAAGGACCTTCCTTCTTGTTCTTCAGGGTGGCCAGGTAAGTAGGGCAGTTCCTGCTTTTAGTGGCCGTCGCTGTTGCAATGGAAACACTTTTCTTTGACATCGGCCTTTCTTCTTCGGTTCTGCCTTCTTCTTCTTTCCTCCTTCCACCTTCTACTTTTTCGCAGACTTCTTTTTCTTTTCAGAAGACTTTCTTTTGGAAGAAGTCCGTTCCATAGCAAGAACTGAGCCTTTAGAACCTTTCATAGAAAGCTCAGCGGTGACCAGCATGTTCATTAATTCGGCCAAGGAATTTTGAAGTTTATGCATGTGGTAATTCATGATGAATTGCCCATATGCATCAGTCAAGGATTGCAGAATAATATCATTCTGCAGATCCAAGTCTAACTTCACACCGAGCTTCTCAAGCTCTTCCAAGTCCTTGATCATCATCAGACAGTGATCTTGGACTGACTGCCCATCATGCATCTTAGCCTTAAAAAGTCATTTCGTGACTTGATACTTGGCTGCGCGACTCTGTTCACCAAACATCTCCTGCAGGTGAGCCAACATTTGGCGAGCAGTCCGATATCTTCATGTTGGTGCTGGAGCTCATCAGACATCGAGCCCAACATGTAATATCTGGCCTTATTATCTTCGTCTATCCATTTTTTCAGAGACGCTCTCTGTTCAGTGGATGGACGGGCTGGTAAGGTGGGAGGGTCCTGGTCCAATACATGGGTTAACTTCTCGAAATCCAAAATGATTTTGTAGTTCCTGAGCCAATCTTTATAATTGGGTTCGGTCAGTCTATGTGTGTCCAGGATACGTGCTAATGGGTTGGACGCAGATATTTTTCCTGTAGAGAGTCAAAGATTCTAGTTAGATACTGTAATTATGACTTGACCAATTTATTTAGAGATTTTATTTTTAAATAAATTAGCTCCACTATTTTCTCGGATCCCTACACTCCCTCTGTAGAGATGCAAAAATCTCCATGATTAATGATTTCTAGTGGGTGGTGCGGTCTCACCAACTGACTCATCACCTCACCTAACAGTTATTGGTGATGGGTTAGCCAATGAGTGAACAACTCTTGTTCAATGATTCTCTAATCATGGTGCACCCAAACTTGGTCTCTAATTCATGAATCTCACCGTATCCAAAATATTGATCCACTCCTTAGTTAAGTCAGACCCACCATTTGCACAGACTGGATTCCTAATTGAGTCTCTCACCGTATCCAAAATATTGAGCCCAACTCATCCTCCAGCCCATAGCATCCAATGCCTAATAGACATGGTTGCATCTTCTCGGTGCAACTGAGCCACTGTATCCAGCCGAGAACAATCAACCCCGGGAAGGGCCCGCACATCTACAATGGTGGAAGACCTCAGACTTAATCTTTTCTTAGGGAGAATTGATTCAGGTCTCATTAAACTAGACTTGTCATAGTCATAACAATTATGACTAACCTAGTGGCATGGGTTAGCTCGGATTATTGACCACCTCAAATTAGAACTGAGTCAACAGATATGGCCAGGTAAGTGAGATCGGTGGAAGGGATATGCCATTAACTCGTACAAGAATGCATTCAGGTCGAGTAGCTCCCAATTAAAAATCAGTCGGTCGTATGTGCCAAACTTACCTTAGACACCAAATTATTGAGCCAGAACCAATTGGGTTAGCCTACAATCCAGACTCTAACCTCTGAGCCTAATTAGGTCTTGCTTGATCGTGACTCGATCTTGACCCAGACTTAATCCTATTAGGCTGGTCAATTTAAGCATTGTTGATCCCATCTAACCAACTCTTGATTCGGTTTGATCAACCGCTTAGACCTAATTGAGCTACCCAAGCCCGAACCCAGTATTATGAATATGTCTTAGATCTAAAATTCTCAATTTTAGACCTAATTAATATTTCATAATCTTAATTCTTAATTAAGTAGGGTTCATAAACAAAATATGCACAATAAATCCTAGGGTTTCAGGATCTAGGGTTTTGCAGAAAGTAAGTTTTGGATTTCTGATTAAGGACGAACGCGCAGCACCCCTACACATCATAAGAACACCCCATCGGATGGGAGGAGAGGGCCTTTAAACCCTTCTTCATTCTTATGATCGGACGGCCAAGAGGAATGCCTTAATCAGGAACATGTAATACTACAAAATAGATTTAGATCTATATCATATATCTCATATACAAATTAGATCTAATCATGGCATATTTTGCATACATCTCATGTATCGAATCATGCATATTTTTCAGATCTAAATTATCTCATAATAATCTAAAAAATTAGATTTAAATTGATCTTATCAAAATAAACTCTAATCTAGATAACTATGTAGAACTATTCTACAACTAGTCTAGACATGCATCAATCATATCTCATATGATGTTAAAATTAAATAATTTTTATTTACTATTTTTTAGATGTTATTATAATAATTATAATATCAAAAAATAGTAAATAAATAGATCTAAAATATGATTTAATCAAATTAAATTATAAACATGCAAGACTATTCTATAGAACTATTCTATTTTAGAACTAGTCATGCATATTTTCTAATCTTAGATCCAAATCATTTAATTTTAATTTTTTCTAATTTTAGATCTGATCACATCTCATGTGACATCTAAAATCACTTATTTTTTAATTAAAATAAATTTAAAATTAGATCTAAATACTTTAGAACCTTGGCTCTGATACCAGTTGAAGGAAAATCCTGATTTTTCGGACCAGGTTCGTTCAGATCTGATCGGATCAAGAGATATATTTCAAAAAAATTTTTCTTTGATCTAAATTAGATCTAAATATTTTAGATCTAATTTTTATTATTTTAATAATTAAAATAAAATATAGATAAATTAAATCAAATTTAATTTACCTTGATGTAGGGTAATCCTATTACCCGTTGATGATCCTGTAAGCAGCGGAAGGTTCTGGATCTAGCCACGCAAGTGCCTGGCCTCTACCGGTATCCACTCAGGCTGGATCTAGAGATCCTCTTCTTCTCTATCATGTCTCCAAAAATTAGATCTGAATCTGATTTGGAGGATCTTCAAAATACCTTTCGAAGATCAGCAGTTGTCCTTTGCAGCAGCGCAGCCTTCTAGCTTTCTGTCGCCTTTCTCTCGTCTGGATTGCACCAACTTAGATCCCAAACTACTTTTGGCATGGAGAGGAGAGGGAGAAGATGGTCTTGGCATGGAGGAGGAGGAGAGAGGCAGCCTTAGGGCATGGAGAATTATATTGTTCTTTTACTTGGGCATAGGGTCTTATTTATAAACTATGCGTGATCCAACTCCTCTTCTTCCCAACCAATCACAATCCTTTGTGAAATTAGATCTAAATCTGATTGGTGAGAATAGAGTCCCCTGGATTCATCCTTAGATGGCACCTATGATCAGTCAAACTTGGTTCTTAGGACAAGTCTAATCAGAATCCAAAAAGGAGATGGAGTCCCTGTCCAATAGGGACTCCTGGGCGCCTCCTACTTGGGTGCACGCCAAGGGTGGCATGCGCCCTCCTCCTTGCCAGGCTCTGGTACGGGGACAAGCCCCCACCAGCTCTCCAATAGGTGCATGACATGTGGACAGAAGTCAAAGTGTCAATAGTCAACATTTGACCAGTCAAAGGTCAACTTTAGACCAAAGTCAAAGGACGAGAAATGGCAGGTGACCAAAAATATCAGGTATTGTCTTACAAAATAAGACAACCCTTTTTTTAATCTGGACAGGCTCCAATTAGACCAAATGAAGGCCTCTGATCGAGCATAAACTCCTTTGGCTCAGTCAGGACAACTATTTATGATAGTAAAAGAAAAATGTTAGGTTCAATCGAGTGCTAGCATGATTTTCTTGAACCTAATTGAATCTCATTTCAGATCAATTGAACTGGATCAGTTCAATTGATGATCACCAGATTCAAACCCTTATTTGTGTGACCCAGTTAGGTTCAGTTCTGTATGGTAATGGGATATGTCATGATCTCTATCATCGACATCATCGAAACTCCTTTCGATGGATCAGAACTCTTCTGATTCGAACAGCTAGAATGATCGATCATCTAAATCATTCTAATTGCTCCCAAAATCCACCAGTGACACCTAGCAGTATATGGTGGCAACCCATCAGAGCTGAATATGAACCTCTTGGTGCAGCTACCTGTGTGATTAAGTTCTTCTATCTTGAGCCCCGATCAGATTAGGGTTAAGGTGAACTCGTCAAACCCTAGTCTCTGTCATATGATGTAATCATTCGATTCAAGTCCGATGTGAAAACCTAAATAGAAACTCTTTCTATTATTTCACTCTACCATGGCCATGGGCTTCTGGACTTGATTCTCATGATCATCATAGGGCTGCTCCTCTACCACCGAGGTAGATAGATTCCATCTTGATGCAATCCAGTTCCTACAATGAACATGCTATAGCCAACATACACCTCAGGGTTTTGGATGGCTAGGAGATCGAGTTATGGTGTAGTCAAACTATAACACCCTCAAGGTGAACTACCGATGCACCTCAGGTCAAAGAACCTAGACACACCACTACAGCATCGAGTCAGTCATTGACGAGAAGGTAGACTTCCTAATGACTACTCGAGGTGGTCACGCTCAGTGCCCTCATTCTCTAACGAGTATCTATACTCTCGCTCTGATGTCTCCACACCGTAGACTCAAGACTCATCTACTAAAGAAAAGTGATTGTACACCAACCTTCCAGATCAATCACCATCCTCATGATGATCCTATGGTCGGAAGCATTTTATGAGTTAATAATGATTATTCATGTCTTAAATTTTCAACTCTTGAAAATATGAATTATCATTACCATTAACTCAAAGGATGTATCACAGACGCTAAATACACATATGTGACAGAAAATAATCCATTTTATTGATAATAGTCAAAATTACAATTTTGCCCGTAGAAGTGTATTATAAGTGTCATCCAATTCTGGCTTCTAGGGCACATATATCTAACAACCTCTAGATGGATCTGTCTCCTTCTTATTTGTTAGGACAGCCAGGTATGTAGGGCAGTTTCACTTTCAGTGGCCATCAGTATTACAATGGAAATACTTTCCTTTGTCAGCGGCCTTCTTCTTCAGTTCTGCCTTCTTTTTTTTTCCACCTTCCATCTTTTGCCTTTTCATAGACTTCTTCTTCTTTCCAAAAGAGTTTCTCTTGAAAGAAGTTTATTCCATAGCAAGTACCGAGCCTTTAGAATCTTTCATAGAAAGCTCAGTAGTAACCAGCATATTCATAAGTTCGGTCAGAATATTCTGAAGTTTATGCATATGGTAGTTCATGATGAACTGTCCATATGCATCAGTCAAGGATTACAGAATTATATCATTCTGTAGATCCTAGTCTAGCTTCACTCTAAGCTTCTCAAGCTCTTTCAAGTCCTTGATCATCGTCAGGTAATGATCTTGGACTGACTTTCCATCATGCATTTTAGCCTTAAACAGTCATTTAGTGACCTAATATTTGGCTGCGCGATTCTGTTCACCAAACAACTCTTGCAAATGAGCCAACATTTAGCAGGCAGTCTTGATATCTTCATGTTGGCACTGAAGCTCATTAGACATCGAGCCCAACATGTAGTATCTGACCTTGTTATCTTCATCCATCAATTTGTCAAGAGACGCACTCTATTCAGTTGACAGATGGGCTGGTAAGGTGGGGAGATCCTGATCCAATACTTCTCGAAACTCAAAACAATTTTGAAGTTTTGGAGCTAATCCTTGTAATTAGGTCCGATCAGTCTATGGGTGTCCAAGATACGGACTAGTGGGTTGGATGCAGACATTATCCTATTTTCTGTAGAGAGTCAAAGTTTCTAGTTAGATTTTTGTAATTAAGACTTGACCAATTTGTTTAGGATTCTAATTTTTAAATAAATTAGCTTCCACCATTTTCTTCAGATCTCTACACTCTCTTTGTAGAGATGTGAAAATCTTCATGATTACTGATTTCTAGTGGGTGGTACAGTTCCACCAACTGACTTGTCACCTCATCTTACAGTTATTGGTGATGGGTTAGCCAATGAGTGAACAACACTTGTCCAATGATTCTCTAATCATGGTGCACCCAAGCTTGGTCTCTAATTCATGAATCTCACCATGCCCAAAATATCGATCTACTCCTTAGTTAAGTCAGACCCACCATTTGCACAGATTGGATTCCTAGTTGGATCTCTCACTGTATCCAAAATATTGAGCCCAATCCATCCTCCAGCCCATAGCATCCAATGCCTAATGGATATGGTTGCATCTTCCTGATGCAACTGAACCACTGTGACCAGTTAAGAACAATCAACCCCGAGAAGGGCCCGCATATCTACAATGGTGGAAGATCTTAGACTTAATCTCTTCTTAGGAAGATTTGATTTAGATCTCTTTAAACTTGACTTGATATAACCATAACCATTATGACTAACCTAGTGGCATGGATTAGCTTGAATTATTAGCCACCTTAGATTAGGATTGAGCCAACAAATATGGCCAGATAAGTGAGACCGGTGGAAGGGATATGCCATTAACTCGACAAGAATGTATTCGAGTCGAGTAGCTCCCAATTAAAAATCAGTCGGTCGTATCTACCAAACTTACCTTAGACACCAAATTATTGAGCCAGAACCAATTGGGTTAGCCTACAATTCAGACTCTAACCACTGAGCCTAATTAGCTCTTAATTTGATCGATTACTCATGTGACTCGACTGTGACCCAGACTTAATCCTATTAAGTTGGTCAATTTAAGCACTCTTGATCCCATTTAACCAACTTTTGATTCAGTTTGATCAACCACTAGACCTAATTGAGCTACCCAAGCCCAAACCCAATTTTATAATATGTCTTAGATCTAAAAATTTTTAATTTTAGATCTCATATATTTCATAACCTTAATTCTTAATTAAGTTTAGGGTTCATAAATAAAATATGTAAATAAAATCCTAGGATTTCAGGATCTAGGATTTTTCAGAAAATAAGTTTTTGATTTCTGATTAAGGACGAACGTGCAGCATTCCTACACATCATAAGAACACCCCATCGAATGAAAGAAGAGGGCCTTTAAACCCTTCTTTATTCTTATGATCGAACAGCCAAGGAGAATGCCTTAATCAAAAATATGATAAATCTACAAAGCTAGTTAGATCTATATATATATATATATATATCACATATATAAAAATTGATCTAACTTAAAAATATGTTTTGCATACATATCATGTATCATATCATGCATGTTTTCATATCTAAATTATCTCATAAATATCTAAAAAATAAAATTTAAATTTGATCATATCATTAAATTTATTCAAGACAACTTTATAGAACTATTCTACAACTAGTCTAAACATGCATCTATTATATCTTATATGAATAAAATTAAATAAATTTATTTTCTATTTTTAGATATAATTATAATATTTATAATATTAAAAAATAATAAATAAATAGATCTAAAAATTATAATTAGTTAAATTAAAATTATTATTTTGCTAGACTACACATAGAATAATTCTATTCCTAGTCTAGTCATACATCTTATACATCTTAGATCTAGATTATTTAATTTTTTTAATTTTTAATTTTAGATCTAATCATATCTAATGTGACATCTAAAATTATGTAATTATTAGATCAAAAATATATTAAATTAGATCTAATTAATTATGAAACCTGGCTCTGATACCAGTTGGAAGGAAAATCCTATTTTTTGGATCAGGTTCGTTCAGATCTGATTGGATCAAGAGGAATATTTCAAATAAAATTTTCTCTTAGATCTAAATTAGATCTAAAATTCTTCAGATCTAATCTTATTGATCTAATAAAATAAAATAAAAATAAATTAAATCTAATTTAATTATATCTATATTTTGGGTAATCTAATTATCCTATGATGATCTCGATGTTTGCCTGAGGTTCTAGATGTAGCCATGCAAGTGCTTGGTCTCTGCCGGTATCGACTCAGGAAGGATCTAGAGATTTCTTTTTCTCAATCTATGCTCCAAAAATTAGATCTAGATCTGACCTTAAAGGTCTCCAAAATGGCTTTTGAAGATCAGCTGTTGTCCCTTGCAACAGTGTTGTCTTCTTCCTTTTCTGTCGCCTTTCTCTTGCTTGGATCACACCAAACTCAAGCCCAAGAACTCTTGGACATGGATAGGAGAGAGAGGATCTAAAGGTGGAATGAAGGAGTGAGAGGGGCTATGTGGTGTGGGCTAAGGGCAGAAGATCTCAATTCTAGGCGCAAACAGGGTTTATATAGATCCTGCTGCGCCATGCGGTGCCACATCATCCCGACCAATCATGACTTTTTATGCAATCAGATCTAAATCTGATTGATCAGATGACATCATCTGATCCAATCAGCTTAGAGTCCCTCATAAACCTCCTTAGGTAGCACCAAGTCTGATCAAACAAGACTCCTTGGCACCACCTAATTTGAAATCATGAAGCAACCTGGAGTCCCATCTGTATGGGACTCCAAGCATGATCCTCATGGGGCGCATGCCTCCCTAGGTGTGCATCCCCTCCCTTTCTACTTTTTAGTAGGAGGACAAAGCCTCATGTTCTCTCCTATGGGTGCATGACACATGGGCAGATGTTTAAGTATCAAAGGTCAACATTTGACCAAAATCTAAAGATAAGATTTAGTAGGTGATGGAAAATCGCAGATGTTATCTCAAATTTATCTCATAAATTAAGACAATACTTTTTTGATCTGGACAAGCATTAGTCAGACCATGTAAAGGTTTCTGAGTGAGTCCAAATACATTTGGCTCAATCGAGACAAGCTTTAATAATGTTGAAGGAGAACATTAGGCTCAATCGTGTGCTATCACAATTTCCTTGAACCTAATTGAATCTTATTCAAATCAATTGAACTGGTTTAGTCCAATTGATGACATCCAGATCCAAACCCTTATTTGTGTGATCCAGTTAGGTTCTATTCCATATGGTAATGGGATATGTCGTGATCTCTATCATTGACATCATCGAAATAACTTTCGATGGATCAGAACTTTTCTGATTCAGACAACTAGTATGATCGATCATCTAAATCATTCTAATTGCTCCCAAAATCCAATAGTGACACCTAGCAACATATGGTGGCAACCCATCAGAATAGAAAACGAACCTCTTGGTGTAGTTATCTGTGTGATTAAGTTCCTTTATCTTGAGCCCCGATCGTATTAGGATTAAGGTGATCTCGTCAAACCCTAATTTTTGTCTTATGAATTAATCATTCGATTCAAGTCCAATATGAAAATCCTAATAGAAACTCTTTCTATTATTTCACTCTACTAATGGCTATAGGCTTGTGGACTTGATTCTCATGATCATCATAGGGCTGCTCCTCTTCTACCAAGGTAGATAGATCTCCTATTGGTGCAATCTAATTCCTATAATGAATATGCTATAGCCAACATACATCTCAGGATTCCAAATAGCTAGGAGATCGAGTTATGGTGTAGTCAAACTATAACACTCTCAAGGTGAACTGCTGATGCACCTCAGGTCAAAGAATCAGACACACTACTATAGCTTTGAGCCAGTCATCAATGAGAAGGTAGACTTCCTCATCACTGCTCGAGGTGGTCACGCTCAGTGCTCTCGATCTCTAACGAGTACCTGTACTCTCGCTTTGATATCTCTACACCATCGACTCAAGACTTATCTTTCCTAAAGAAGCGATCGTACACCAATCTTTCAAATCAATCACCATTCTCATGACGATCTTACGGTCGAGAGCATTTTATGAGTTAATAATGAAAATTCATGTCTTAAATTTTCAACTCTTGAAAATATGAATCTTCATTACCATTAACTCAAGGGATGTATCACAGATACTTTCAAATATACATTGCGATAGAAAATAATTCATTTTATTATTTATAGTCAAAATTATAATTTTGACCTTAGATGTGTATTATAAGTGTCAGCCAATTTTGGCTTCTAGGTTACACATATCTAACAGATAAGTCCCTATCCTGGCCCTAAATAGATCCTTCACATAGCTCTACCCACGCACTGAACTGGCTCAGTCTCAGGACTTAGCCGACTAACCTGAGACTAGGTCGGCTCAGTTTCAGACTGAGCCGACCCAGTTGCATGCCATGCTTGCAGTCTCGAATGCATCTTTCTATTTGGCATGTCTATTGACACTTAGCCGACTCAGTTTCAGACTGAGCCAGCTAACCTACAAAAAATCTTCTTCTTTGTAGTCTTCATTCCTCAGCTTTGGTTTCTTGCTCCACCTTATGTCTCAAGTCTCCAAAGCACGAACCAAGTTCCTCAATATTCTTAACATTTGGTCCTCAAGCCCATGGAGGGCTAAACACTGCCTCCATCCTAGGACAACTCCTATCCTAGCCCTAGGACCACACCTATCCTAGCCCTAGGACCACACCTATCCTAATCTTTCGAAGTCAACACTCTAACTTCTTCTATGGCCTCTTAAGACTTGGGAGCACCTCCAATCCTCACATCCCTAAAATCTCTGACTAGTTTAGGTTAGTCTCCTAACCCTCTTCCTGTATTTTCTTATTTTTCTTTCATTCTTTGATATTTAGGAATTTCTTGGGGATAGGGTTGTTGTTTTTTCCCTATTCACTGGGTCTGTCTGTCATTTTTTTTCTAATTTTTAGTGGTTTTTCTTGATTTCTCTTGATCGAAAATGACTTCCAACATTTCTTAGTCTAGCTGTTCTAGGAGTCCATCCAGCTTGAGCTACCCTAACCTTATCCCTAGGAATGAAACCAAGCCTAGGAAGGTAGCTCATCCAGTCTTTATCCTTGAGACTATCCCTTGCTCCCTTTCCTCCAAAGATCTTTCTCTAATTCAGGCTCAATACAGAGTTCCTCCTAAGTATGAGCTAGTGCTTCTTGGATTGAGTGGCCAAGCTTGTGCCCCTCTCCTAGATTGTTTCTATTTGTACCTAGAGGCTCTTCATGCCAGGTTGAGACTTTTCCTTTCTCCTTTCATTGTCGCTCTTTTTTGCTTTTTAGACATATCCTTTGCCTTTGTCGTTCTGAACTCTTTTAGATATATTGTAGAATTTCTTACCCTCTGTCTTTTAGTCGAGGTCCATTCTACTATTTTTTTGTTCCAAACTTTTTTTTATATTCAAGCACCATCCTTCTAGCAAGAATTGGTGGTACTTATCCCTCTAGTTTGGTAAGAAGGGGTTGCTCAAGGATGCTCCTTCTTCTTTCCATAATTAGAAGGAAAAGTTATTTTTTGTTTTCTATCCATCCGTAGAGTTAGGGCTTCCTCCATGGTGTCAATTGAGGGACTCAGTCCATAGAGCTCTTAGGCTAGAAAGAAAGGACCTCGACTTTGTTAGCAAATTGAAAAACTATAAAGCTCCTCCACTATCCGAACTCAAACCTTATATAATCTCAGCCTGAGTCCTTTCAATCTAGTAGGTATACATGTACGCTTTCTTCTATTCCTTTTTTCTTTCTTCTAACCTTGGCCTACTTGCTATTGCAAAAATGACTCCTGAAGAGTTGGAGATGGTGTCTAAGGGACTTTAGGCCCAAAAGAGAAAGGAGGGTACCTCAGGAGGGGCATCGAAGCGAACAAGGGTTGGAAGCCCAAGCTCCGCTACCCTCACCTAGGTGACCTCTACTTTGAAGGCAGCAGCGCCTCCACCAATTTTTACTCCATCCACCATGACCACTGCTCACATGCCTCTAGAAAAGAAAAAAGAGATCAAGAAGAAGAGGAAGAAGATGGTCGCTACGAAGGCTCAGAGAAAGTCTGGCAACTCCGGCAGTGATAGTGCTGACCCAGCCCAAGCTTCACTTAACGATTGGAAAGTCATCCAGCCTCTTATGGAGGGGTGCATGCTCCCAAACAGAATTGATAGGATGCTTCAAATAGATGATGAGCAGAGGATGAGAGATGCCTATGGGGCCTTCTTGGAGGTAACTGCTTTTCTCTTTAATTTAAAAACATGCGCACTCTCCAACAATAACTCATATTTTGCTGTTCATAGCTAGGGCACCACCTCTTCATTAATGTAGAGACAGTCAACCTTCAAAAGACTGAGATCATGAAGGTAGTGGAGGCAGCCTAGGAATACAAGATCGAAGTGGAGTGTCTTTCGACCAAGGTTGGGTGCCTGCAAGAGGCGATCAAGAGCGAGGAACAGGCCTCGGTAGGTTTGAAGGCCATGCTGACCTGGAGGAGGAGAAGAGGAAGGAAGTCGAGGTTAAGATTATTGAAGAAAGGAAGCGAGTCACTGAGGCTATGGAGCAAACTATTTCTTCCTTCAAATCTTCAGAGGAATAAAAGAACATCAAAGTGGCATTTGCCTAGGAAGCTTTCGACAAAGTGTTCAAACTTTGCCAGAAAAAAGTTGCTGAGATGTTTTCTAAGTTGGACTTCGGCTTTCTGGCTGAGGAATCTTTTGAAGATGAAGCGAAGCCTCCTATGACCAAGGCTAATCTTCTAGATGCTGAGCCTACTGCTGCCAAACCCATTCTTGCACCTATTGAGGAACCGACACCTACTGAGGCCACATCAAGCTTTTCTATTGGTCCACCTCTAGAGGTTCGAGACCTCTTATTATTGTACTTTTTTTTTCTTTCTCTATATACTTAAACATTTTGATTAATAAAATTAATTTTTTTCTTTTGTCATGTCTTTGTGTTGTGATATGCTTATACATCAAGTGCAATCTTCAGTCTAAGTAGCACCACTGCCTCAAGGCATTTTCTTGAAGGCACACATTAGGAATTTGAGGAAGGAAGTTTGTCAAGTCAATAAAAAATTGAAGAGGACTGAAGATGAACTCCAAAAATCTAAGAAAAATTATGCAGAGGCCATAGTCAAAATCAACTATCTTCACTAGGTATCCAAATAATCTTTTAAAAAATATACTACCAAGAAATACTACTTGAGAAAAGAGCTTGAGGAGACCAAGAAATGCACCAGCAAAAAATCCTAGGCCTTAACTGCGAAAGTTAGCTCCCTTGAAGTCGAACTTAGAGCAGTGAAGGAGAAGATTCTACTACTTGAGAGGAGCTTGGCATGGTCCACCGATCGAGAGGAGTATGGTTGGGATTAGTCCAAGAGGTTCTCCAAGGTTCAGATTTAGTTAAAGGTGGCCAAAAAGTCATACGACACCTATAGGCTTTGCTAGTATGATCAAGTTGTAGATCTTAAATAGAAGCTTCAAGCGGCCGACGAGGAGCTAGCTCGATTTTGAAAGCAATTAGCGGACAGGGCTCAAGCTGGCCTAAGTGCAGATCCAAATGAAGTCATTACTTTGAAGAATACCCATGGAGATCTTACTATGACATTTTAGAAGATCAAGAAAGAGCTCCTTCAAGTCAAAATCTTGATGACCTACTAGGAGAATTTGGTGAAGGATGCTGAGACTGAATCGGCAGTTTAGTGGAAGAGATTGAGAGAAGCGAAGGATGACATCTGAAGATCTCAAAAATTACTTGACGAGAGCTTAGTGGCAAGACGAGATCTTGAAGAGAAAGTAAATGACTTAAAGCATTCCATTATGATGGCCGAAATTGGTAGCCCAAAGTCTAAGCAGGACTTCATTCCTATTCTCTTTCTTTTTTTTTTTGATGTAATCGGCTTTGCTGACTTTCATTTGCAATGCACTATCTTTCAATGAAATGATACTTTTTTTGACCATCCTTCACTATCTTACTTTGATTTAATACTTATTGAATTCATTATTTCTATGCCATATCTCTTATGTTGGTGTTGTTTTGAAACAATAATCCTAGTCCAACATCTCGTAGGCATGTCCTCCTTGTTTATGAGCAAGGATCCTCCAAACCTATTTTGTATCTAGCCTTTCTCCCATATTAGAAACTAGAGGCTTTCATATCCCTCATAAAGGTCTTCATCAATATCAGGATGATGTCCTTCTCTTGTTCCTATTATGGAGTGGCTTTTATCTTTATTAGGATGAGGTACACATCCTATTCCTAAGGTTGCCAGAACATAAAAAGGATCATTGAGAGGACCTCTCTTCATTACCTTCTATTTAAGAATCGAAGGCTTTCAATCCCTCGTAAGGGTCTTTGCCCACGTCAGGACAAGATCCACCTCCTATTCCTGATGTGGGATGGCTTTTATCCTTGTTAGGATGAGGTTCACCTTTTATTCCTAACAAAGTTACCAGAATACAAAAGGACTGTTGAGATGACCTCTCCCCATTACCTTATGTTTAAGAATCGAAGGCCTTCAATCTCTCATAAGGGTTTTTGCCCACATCAAGATGAGGTCCACCTCCTGTTTCCGACATGGGATGGCTTTTATCCTTGTTAAGATGAGGTTCACCATCTGTTCCTAACAAGGTTGTCGGAGCACAAAAGGGCCATTAAGAAGGTTCTCTCCTTTACCTCTTGTTTAAGAATTGGAGGCCTTCAATCCCTCGTAAGGGTCTTCACCCACGTCAGGACGAGGTCCACCTTCTATTCCCAACATGGGGTGGCTTTTATCCTTGTTAGAATGAGGTTCACCTCCTATTCCTAATAAGATTGCTGGGGCACAAAAAGATCATTGAGAGGGCCTCTTCCTATTACCTCCTATTGAAGAATCGAAGGCCTTCACCCTCATTATGACGAGGTTAACTTTCTCTTTAAGAACCAGAGGCCTTCATATATGGCTTCATTTAAGAATGAAACTTGGCTTGGTTACTTCCTGTTACAACTCAATTTATACAAAAAATAAGAATGTTAATAATAAAGATTTTTTATTAAAATATGGTTATCGATAGTACATTCATAGATTCTCCACATTGCAAGGTCGAGATAGTATAGTTCCTCCAAGCTTCTTTAGGTAGTAAGTTTCTAGTCAGATGATTTTCACAACCTCATAAGGGCCTTTCCAATTTGAAGAAAGCATGCCTTGATTTTGTGGCTGAGAATTGTCTACTCGATGCAGCACTAGATCTCCAACTTTGAAGGTTTTACTTCTGACTCTGGAGTTATAGTAGCGAGCCACTTTTTGCCTATAGACTATCATTCGAATTTGGGCTTTCTCTCTTTTTTTTCTAGCATGTCAAGATTTTTCCTGAGATCTTGTGAATTGTCCTATTCATTGATGCCTTCAAATGGTGTCAAGAAAAGTCCGAGTTCAACCAGTATGATCACTTTGGTCCTAAAAGTCCAAGCAAATAGAGTCTCTCCAATTGACAATCTCCAAATGATTCTATAAGTCAAGAGCACATGATAAAGTTCATCCACTCATATCTCTTTCGCTTACTTGAGTCTGATCTTTATTCCTTGCAATAGAGTTCTGTTAGTTACTTCGACTTCACCATTTACTTGAGGATGGGCTACAAATATGAAATGATGTGAAATATTCAAATCTTCACAAAATTCAACAAACTTACCCCTACGAATTGGCACCCATTATTGGTGATTAAGATCCATGGTAGGCCGAATCTACAAAATATGGACTTCCAGATGAAGTCCTGCACCTTAACTTCATTGATTTTTGTCAAGGGTCTGGCCTTGACCCACTTAGTGAAGTAGTCTACCACCACCAAAAAAAAATTTCACTGTCCAGATGCTATAAAAAATAGTTCAAGTATACCCATTCCCTATTGTGCGAATGGCCATGGAGCACTTAAGGATGTGAGCTGGGAAGCTGGTTGTCTTTGAATATTGGCATTTCTTTAGCACCGATCGTATTTTCTTACATAGTCAATTGCATCCTGCTGCAAGGTCGGTCAATGATATCCCTACCAATGTAGTTTATAAGATAATGATCTATCCCCCAGGTGGTTTCCACATACTTCTTCATAAACTTTCCTCAGGGCATAATCAGCTTTAGATGGTCGGAGGCATTTGATAAGTAGCAAAGAGTAAGATCTCTTATATAACTTATTTTCATATAAGATATAATGGGAGGCCTGATTTCTCAACTTTCGAACTTCTTTAGTATCTTTGAGGAGAATGTCATCCCTAAGGTATAGAATTAACAAGTCGATCTAGTTGGGCTCAGGATCCATCTGCATGACTTCCAAGGATTCTTCCGAGCTTGGGTGTTGAAGAATTTCAAAGAAAACTTCTTTAGGCAACTCATTCGAAGATAAAGTGGCTAGCTTTGACAAGAAGTCAGCCCTAGAATTCTCTACTCTAAAAATCTACTAAATATCAAAGCTATTGAAAGCCAAAGTTAGACTTTTAACTTTATCCAAATACTTTTTCATACTTTCCTCCAGAGCTTCATAGCTACCATTGACATGCCCTACTACCAATTATGAGTCACTATAGACATTCACATGATCTATCCCTAACTCTTTGGCTATTTTTAATCTGATAATCAAAGCTCCATATTTCTCTTCATTATTAGTTGCAGGAAACTTGAAGCATAGTGCATATTCTACAATGATTCATTCCAAGTTAATAAGAATCAAGCCTACACCTGCCCTAGATGCATTTGATGAATCATTAGTATACAAAGCCCGAAAATCTTTAGGGAGGTCTGTTTTCTCATTAGGAGAGCTCGATTGCAAATTGGAAGTGTAGACTTCTTACTGTTCAGGTTCAGTCGATTTTGCGATGGTATATTTCACCATAAAATTGATCAGTATTTGAGATTTTATCGACGATCGAGGTTGAAACTTAATATCAAATTTGGTGAGCTCAATCACTCACTTTGCTATTCTCCTGAAAGTATCTAGCTGATGGAGAACTACCTTTATTGGTTGGTCGGTGAGGATTGTTATTATGTGCCCCTAAAAATAAAGTCGAAGCTTTCTAGCTACAATCAATAAAGCATAGGTTAGCTTTTTTAATTTGGTATACTTGGTCTCTGCATCTTTCAGTACTCAACTTATGTAGTAGATTTGCATTTGGACTTTTGCGTCCTCTCTAATTAGCACAACTTCAACGACCATGGGAAATACCATCAGATACAACAATAACTCTTCATCAGGTTCTGGCTTGGCAAGGAGGGGAGATGAGCTGAGGTAGTTCTTTATTTCTTTGAAGGCTTGTTGACATTCAACAGTCCAATAGAAGTTCTTTGGTTGTTTGAGCACTTGGAAGAAAGACATGCAACACTCCGCCAACCTTAAAACAAAATGGTTCAGAGCTGCGATCTTCTCCATCAAGCGCTAAACTTCTTTTATTGTCTTGGGAACAGTCATCTCTTAGATAGCCCTGATCTTCTCTAGGTTTGTCTCGATGCCGCACCTTGATACCATGAATCCCAAAAACTTCTCTGAAGTTATTCTAAAAGCATACTTGGTTAGGTTCAGCTTTATTTTGTACCTCTAGAGTGTATTGAATGTCTCTTCTAGGTCAGCAATATAATTTATTGATGATTGGCTTTTGACAAGCATATCATCCACGTAGACCTCCATATTACGGTCGATCTACTCCTTGAATATCTTGTTCACTAGGCGTTGGTAGGTTACACCTATATTTTTGAGTCCAAAGGGCATAATCCTGTAACAATAAACCATGATCAGTAATAAAAGTAGTTTTTTCCTCATGCTTAGATGCCATCTAGATTTGGTTATAGTCCAAGAAGGCATGTATAAAGGTGAGGAGCTCATGGCCTGAGATGGTGTCCACCATTTGATCAATTCTGGATAGAGGATAGCTGTCCTTTGGACAGGCTTCATTTAGATCAGTGAAGTCTATGCACATCTTCCATTTGCTAAACAAGATATCTTCCAGATAAACATAGCTTTGAGGAACTTGTCTACCTCATCTACTATCGCCTTCTGTCGCTCTAGCATGAAGCTGCGCTTCTTTTGCTTCACTTGTCAGCACTTGTGATCTACTGCCAGGCAATACTCCATCATCTCTACATCAATTTCAGGCATATCTGCAATGACCCAAGCAAAGATATCAGCATTTCTTCGTAAGAAATGATGAGCTACCTTTTGACTTAGGCTTACAAATTGGAGACAATCTAAGCTATGTGGTCCTTATTCCTATTATTCAAAAGAACTAGAACAAGGTCATCGATAGGTTCCCCCGTTCTTCAATCAAGTCATCATGAGCATCGAGTCCATCCATCGGATAAAGTTCTAGCTAGTTTCCTCCTTGCATAGCAATTGTGTAGTAATGACATGCCAAAACTTGATCTCTTCTGACCTCTCTGACTCCATAGTCTATTAGAAACTTTATTTTCAAATAGTAGGTTGATACCATAGCTCAAAGTGTATTCAATCTAGATAAGTCGAGAATCACATAATAGGCGGAGGGAGCCTTTACCACCAAAAAATCAACCTGAGCTTTGGACTGCTCTGGGTACTAACCTACCACAACTAGCAAAGTAATTATTAGAGATAAAACAATCCTAGCCAAAGTCCAATAGGATGATCGAACTTGATATGATTTCATCCGATCTTGCTATAATTGTGGCTGAACTTCAATTGAATTGGTTTAGCTCAAAGAGGGTTTATCTTCAAGCCGTGTGTGCTGGATGAACTTCCTAATAGAAATAATTCCTCCTTTCTCAGCAATTGCCAAACTCCTTCAGGGCATGACAAATTCCTTCTGGTTGAACTTGAATAGCAAAGGGCATGATAACCGACTCCGATCTTAATGGCAATAGAGCCTAGTCAAAAATTGAACATTAGCATTCACTAATTTCGTCTGTGGCAGAATCCTTATGTGGCCGAATTCCTTTATGGCATACAGCATATTAATTTTGCAGCAGTGACCTCACCCAACCAAATTTTCCTCATCATATCCTATCCCGACTAAACTCCTTCACTCTGTGGATAATGGAAGAACCTTTGCGTGGCTGAATTCCTTCACCTCTTTTTGATAAATACAGATCTAACTAGCTTGCGCCATGCATGTTGACTGGATGAACTTGAATCATGAAAGGATCTCATCATCAGCATGAATCTGATCCCCAATCTAGAATAGTAGACACCCCATAGTGAGTCATGGCACTCCTTCGATCCAAACTCCAGGTCAATCTTGAAGGCTGCAGATCTTCTAAAAAATAAAATGTTCATCCATCGATCTTAAAGTCACCCAAACTCCTTCAGAGAATCTGACAAGTTCAACATTCTCCTCTCTGACCTCCAGCATGAAAACCCCTATCAAACCCTGGCTGACTTCAAAGATGGACAAACTCCTTGAAGTCAGCCAAACTTCTTAAAGCTATTAAAGGCAGCACTAATAGATTCTAATCAAGCGCCAGATTTGCTGTCTGCCACTTACAAGTCGATCTCCAAGTTTGGCCCACCCAGCTCCAACTTCTTCATCCTAACATGTGGCCTTCTAATAAGTGCAGAAGCAACATCTAAACTCCAATAAATGAAACTCAACTGCTTATAAGTCATAACAAATGATAGTCCACCCTCTGTAACAAACTCCACATAGCCTAAGCGATCCACTAACATTCTGTTATGGCTGTCACTTTCATTCTGTTATAGGCTTCACCAATATAAAGGACCCTCTAGATTCGTTTTTCTTTAAATTCTCCTTCCTACTCTAAATTTTTTTGAGTACTCTATTATTGTTGGCCAAAGAATTAACTTGACTATCGGAGGATCCTGCCGGAGCGGCCCACCTCTGGTTTAGACTTTGCATTGCAGGTCTTATTGGTGACCTCATCTTCTCCAGCTCCAGTAAACTTTGGCATCAGCATCATTTTTTGCACCAATAGGATTGGCGCTAGAGGAAGGACGATTGTGCCCTTATTCCTAAAGGAGTACCCAATCGAGTTCATCTTCTTCCTCTCCTCTCCAATTCTGCAATTCTTTCTTCTCTAATCTTTCTTGTGATCTGCTAAGATGCTGCCCAAGAGAACTTCAACCTAATGATCCACCTCCTCTACTACTAGATCTCAACCAGATCAACATGTTCTAACTTCATTGTTGGCACCGCAACCTTCACAAGCAGCCATGGTGGATCTAAAGTAATGCAACCTATTGATGCAGTAGCTTTAGGGCCTTACTGAAGCAGTACAGGCCATGCAACAACCCCCAGCACTAGTTCAATTAGAATGACCCTTGTCAGAATGCCAAGATCTGGTGCCAGGAAGACCCGCTTGGGCTAGTCGGCTAGTGACCCCTGAAAAGGGGAACTAGAGAGCGGAGAGCCCTTGTTCAGATCATGATTCCACCCCTAGGGAATCATTAACCCCTTCCATCTAGCTATGCTTTGAAATTCATAATTGAGATGATATTCTCGATTAGAAGCTTCAAAAAATAAACTGATGGATCGAAGAACTCCACCACATTGTCCCCGCTCACTATGACAACATCCGCATCAACCCCCCATTCACTCCCCATATCATGCAGGAGCCCATCCTACCGAACTTCAAGCTTTCCTAGTTTGGGACCTACGATGGGACCACCAATCCTGTTGACCACATTGAAGCATTCAAAGCTATGATGCTACTCCATGGCATGCCTGGCACCATTCTGTTCCAGGCTTTCTCCTCCATCTTGAAGGAAGTAGCAAGAAATTGGTACTCGAGTCTTAAATCGGATATCATCTTTTTTTGATCAATTAATCCATCAATTTGTAGCTTATTTCATCAGCAGCTAGTGTCAAAGATGAGGTTTGGACTCCCTCATCAATATTAAGTAGAAGAAAGGGGAGTCCATCCAAGCTTATGTCAGCCACTTTAATACTGCTGTCCTGGAGGTTCAAAATATAGATCAATCTATTGCTATGGCCATACTGAGGAGCGGTCTCTAGAAGAATAAACTTCTCTTCTCTTTGGAGAAGAAATACCCCTAGAATTTTGCCGACATGCTAGCCCGGGCTAAAGGCTATGCATGAGTGAAAGAGGCCTTCAAACTGAAAGATGAAGAGGCTATGGGAGAGTGGCAGATGGGTGAATCTAGTAGGCCCACGATCATTGAGAAGCAAGCGAAGCTCGACCATGCTCCAGAACCCCACCTAGGTGTAGAATAGCTCGAACTCCCCCACAAGCTTGCCGATAGAGAAGCCCTAATCAGAGGGCATGGCGAAACTCTCCTCCCTGATGATTGCACAACTATGCTCCTCTGAATGCTTCCAAGACTCAAGTGTCAATGAAAATAAAGAAGCAACTACCGAGACTAGAGAGAATGAAGACTCATCCAACCAAGCGCAACCTCAATAAGTATTATCTTTACCATCATGACCATGGTCACGATACTAAAGAATTCATCCAGCTCCAACACAAGATCGAGCTAATCAAAAGAGGCTACCTAGACCGATTCCTTCGATGTCAACCAAAAAGAAGGAAAGATTGGCCAAGAGCTCTGCCATAGCCTGAACCACTGATTGCTTGTCGTTAAAGAAATAAATAAAAATTAGACCCAATTTTAATATTAAGTAGGACAATGGTGAATCGGGTGTCAATTTTCTTGAGAATTGAAGGTTGAGTTATGTTTAATTTTAATTAAAAAATTTAAATTTAAATTAATCTTTAAAGTAAAAATTTAAAGTAGTAAATTAAAAGAATTAATTTAAGTCAAGCAAATTAAAATAAAAGAAGGTAAATGATTAATTAATTAGGATTTTAAGAATTAATTAATAATAAGAAAAGAAGTTATCTAAGATTTTTAGTTTCATCTTTTAATATTCAAGTTTATAATTGATTCATACAATCTTTCTATTGTAACATGCAATCTTATGAGGTGCATGTTCTTGTGATTTGATTCTAACATAATATATTCTACCAAGCATGGATCATGTCTAACATGATCATGACCCATGTCACAAATATAGACTATTTAAATCATGTAATCAAAGAACATAAACATAATTTTGATTAATTCTTATAATTCATCCTAACTTGAGTATAGACCATATCTATCTACGATCATGATCTATCTCTTTAGCATAAAGTGCAAGAAGAATAAATATTAAAGCATAAATCTTACAATTTATCCTAATTTAAGCACAAACCATAACTTTACATGATCACAATCTATCTTTTTAGTTATAAATTATAAGAATTTCAACAAGAAAGGCATGTAAAAGATGAAAAATTTTTATTACCCAATAAAAAGAAATACAGGGTTCAAATTACAAACTCTCATGATTGAAGGACTTTTTTTACTCCCCTGGATACAAGATCTCTAGCCATACATAGATTTGATCTTGCTAGCTTCCGGCATGTTCAAATTCTCCTAGATAAACAAAAATAAAAGAAAAAGTAAGAAAGAAGAAAGAAGAAGAGAGGAGAGAGAGAAGTGA
Organism: Cocos nucifera; assembly: GCA_006176705.1. NCBI lineage: Eukaryota > Viridiplantae > Streptophyta > Magnoliopsida > Arecales > Arecaceae > Cocos > Cocos nucifera. Next base: position 125,161 of record QRFJ01001385.1, on the reverse strand, counting down.
GGCTCTATTTCCTCCAAGGGGGATCTCTGTTCTGATTTCTAGCATAACAAGGTTTAAATAGATAAAAAACAGAGTCCATCAGTCCTTATTGGATTGAAATTGAAGTTTGGCTTGAATTATTTATGTTTGTTGAAATTTTGGCCATTGGATGCTTGATCAAAGGCCCAAAACCCATCAAAATTCCATCATTAATCCTCTTGATTCAACCTAGATCAAATATGGGCCATCGGATCGAAGCCAGGATTATTTTTGGCCATTCGATCACAGACTAGAAGCCTGAGAAATCCTATTCAAATTGGGAATTAGTCTTAGCCACTAGATGCCGACCTAGAGAGATGAGAGCCATCAAATGGTGCTCAACTGTGCCCATGAACCATTTGAACTGGACGCATCAAAGACCGCCACCAATCACCTCCTATCGTACCAAATTAAATGATGAAAAAGCCTCTATGAGCCATGATAGATTTTGTGTCAACCTCTTAGCGATCCAGGTCCACCTCATGGTGCATGCTGATTGGCCATACTTGCTGAGCTGGGTGGTCCGTGCCTAATTTCATGGACCAGCCGATCGGTCCACCATGCACTGGCCTATTTTTTTTATTTTTTTTATTTTTAACTTTTAGACTTAATAACTTATTCATTTTATCTTTGATTTGAGTAAAATTTATTTCGTTAGAACCCATAAATCGAGCTTTTCGCATTAGTGAGCTTCTTTTCTATAAAATACTAATAAAAGTATTATTTTTTTTATATAAATATTAATTAATATATAATTTAATACTATTATTTAGTAATTTATGATAATTATCATACCTTCCAACTTAAGTTTTACTCATCCTCAAGTAAAAAGAAAAAAATTAGAAGTATGTACTGACTCGATAAGATATGAAAGTTTCTTTAGGTCACCTTAAGATCAGTTAATATCTGGTTAGAGATTTAAGAAATACATAATTAGATTATTAATTCTATATCAAATTATGGTTAAGTGAAGAACATAAAATTTTAGAGCTTTTCTTTGATCAATTTTTTACTTTTATTCTTTAAATCCTCTATCTTTAGTATGGTTTAGAGTTTTTTTTTAATATAGCTAGTGTAATGTTTTAATCTCTTAAGCTTTCTATCTAATTCTTGTAGCGAGCTTTGGATCAATGACTCCCAAATCAGTTTTTAAAGGCACTAGGTGTAGAACACCTCTCAAGCTTACTGACTCGAATCAAATAGGCTATAGGTTAAAACTAATTGTATAATAAGCATCTTCATATTGTCCACTTTTTGATGTAAATAACATTGCTTACTTAGGTAACGAGACCCAATTACTCGATGGGATACCAATGTTTAGAACTTGCTTTTTATTTTTTTTCATAATTTTTTCACTCATACCCATACAAAGTAGATTCTTTATTGAATATAGGCTACAAAAAGGTTTTAGAATTATTCAAAAATTTAATCTATTCTAGACCTGACTATTTATTAAATTTTCTTAATAATTGGATTCTTAGTATTTCAAAAATTCTCTAGACCATTAATCAATCATCGATTAAAATGCTTGAAAAATTTAAAATCAGCATGAAATTAGGTACATAAGACTAATTATTATCATATTTGAGGATTTTAATTTTTTTTATTTATCCTTTCTTCCAACTTAATTTTCATTATCCTCAATGGAGAAAAGAATAATAGAGTGTGATAAACAACAAAAAATAACAAGGAAAGAGTTCACCTAGTTTAGTATGTTCTTGGCTTAGTTTGGGTTTTAATTATTCTTCTTTCAACATGGGTTTGTAATCCTCACCCCCCCAACTTATTCCTAAAGAAGATAAACTAAAAATAAAAGAAAATATTAAATGTAAAAATTTGGGTTGCCTCCCAATAAGCACTATGTTTAACATCTTCAGTCGGACTCTATGAAGGAGTTTTAGGTATAATCAATTTTAGTGCATCCTTCAAGGTTCCCAAAAGACAAGGCCAATCAGGAGGTCTTATCATCATGGTAGAAAATTATTCATGAAATACTTTTTAGCAATTAAGCATAGCCCAAATCAATAGATTATTTAAAGCAAGCATGCTATTCCAAAGTTTAAAATTATAGTTTTTAGAATGATCAAGAAGGGATTGTGTCTGATGGACCAAAATTAGGGGTGGTGGCTTAGAAATTTTTGACCTGATCTATCCCACTCCCTTTCTCAGGTATAATATGTCTTGGCTTTAACTCTTCCTAATCTATATCATGGTACTTTTTTTAAATTAATTTTAAATCTGCCTCCATACATCGTTTTAATATTATAGATAAATTTTGGAGGCAATCTTCTAAAGTAGTGCCGAATATAGAAAAATCAGACTTAAGATCGTTATCCCTTATTTCAATAATATCCCATCCAATAGCTTCTTTATATGCTTTTAGAACATCCATAAGTTGATCTTCTTGGGTAGGTATCACGTGTAGTAGGTTCATCAAGAAATAGTTTCAATTCTACATTAGTTGGTGGTTCTAATAAGGGAGCTATTGGTAGGCTAGATGGTGGCTTAAGTTTTTCTATCCAAGGTGGGGTTGTTTTAAGGTAGGGTATATCTACTTGATCATTAGCTTCTATATTGTATCCATCATTATCAAAATCATCCACCTAATAATGAGCCAGACAGGGTTTTAACGAATTTTGGGAAAAAATTATGGGTGAAGCTTCCTCTAGTGTGTTATTTACTTATGGTTCTTGGAAAATCTCTATTAGATCCATCATCTCATCAATTGGTCCCTCCCTGTTAAAAGGATTGGATGATTCTAAGGCACTTGGGAATGGTTCTATATGAAAATAGGGTGATGGAATTGGTTCATCCCACCATTTTTATTCTTTTATATATTTTACTATCTCAATAATATGGTCTAAGAGGGTCTTTTTAATTGTGCAGGATTATTCTATGAACATAGGTAAAGAAGATGATGATGGAAATGGATTTCTATATATTTTTGCCTTAATTATATGGTCTAATAGAGTTTTTTTAATTTTATGAGGTTGTTCTATGACCATATTATTTTCAAGAGTTATCTCTGATTATTTAGAAAATTTTTTTTGAAATATTAAAATCACTATCCAAGTATGGTCCCTCAGGGTCACTCTTGGGCTAACTGGGCAATTCTCTTTAATCCTGCTGATTGAATATAAGCCATCACTTATCTAGTTCTTTAAAGTTTTGCATATAGGAGTGAAAGGTTTATTGTAAGATTTGATTATTGAGTTCTAACTTGTTTAATTCTTGTTGAATCCTCTCTTCAGAAGTTGATTCATTATTACTTGGAGAAGATTGATAATGTGGGTAGGGCATATTATAATGTGCGTCCATGAAAGTGGATCTTTGTGGCACCGAGGTAACCACTGATTGTGATTGCCACGAAAAATCTAATTGAGCCCCCCAACCTAGATTGTAAGTGTTAAAGTATGAATTATTTTCTGGTCTATAGATAATTTAGGTTTGATCTTGATAAACTTGCTCATATATATACTCAAGAAATCGATTTGGGCATTCACTTACATAATGGGTGGGGCTCGAACAAATTGTACAAACTTGTTGTGTAGGAGAAAAAGATGGATATGAAGGGTTTCTATTAATTTCTGGATGATCTAGTCTATGGGATAACTCAGCATAAAAATCCATCTTTGAATGTTATTTATTTTATTTTAAAGAATAAATAAAAAAATAAGAAGAGAGAATTCTAAAGATGAAAGCCTAGAGGATCCTAAACCTAATGATGATAGAAGAGAGTGTTTTAAATAGGATTTGAATTATAATGGCAAGCAAGTTAAGTAAACATGGACTCTCTATCTTAGGGTTAACCTAGATCTAGACAGCTCCTAACTGTCAAGGTCATCTTTACACCCTCCAAGTAAAAAATCAGCCACTCAACTGGCCAGGTAAGTGTAAGGTCTGTGGAAGTTTCCCTTGCTTTTCTTAGACACCAATTATCTTGGTTAGGTAAGCTAACGAAACTAATTAAGTAATTATCTTTCTTTAGGATGCAATTCCTAAACCACTTATCTTAGACACCAGTCAAGCTGACTAACTCTAATCCATTTCAACTCTTAGGGTTTCTTATCCTAATAAGCCCGAATATCCTTAAGGGCCAACATCTAATTGATTTTAAGTTAAGATCTAGGTCAATACAATATGAATCATGGTGGTTTGTGGGCTAAGAAAGGATAATCAAATTCTCACCTTATCTTATTTAATGGGTTATGTCTTTAAAGTATATTATGAATATGCAATGCAAACAAAATAAGATGTCCAAACATGTTAAGTTTTTTAAGATTTAATTAATTTTTTTATAATAATTAAGTATTATTTGGTGTATTTGTTTTCTTATGAAATTAGGTTATTTAAGGCAAGAAAAATAAAAAGTAGATTTTAATTAATTTAATTAGATTAATTATATTAGATTTTATCTAAACTAATTTAGAGAATCTAACTAATTAGAAAGTAAATTATACTAGTTTTTTAAAAAGTAACTAGGTAACCTAAGAATTCAAATCAACTTTTAAGATAATAATTTATTCTAAATTATAAAAAATAATAAATTAATTATATAAAATAATTATTTAATTATGTAATTAAGGTAATCTAGCTATAAAGCAATTAATTATATATGAAAAGTAATAAAAAGCAAAAATTTAAAGAAAGCATAAATGACAGGTAGTCAAGAAATTAAATTAAATTGATTAATAATAAAAAATAAATTATTAATTAGCAGACCAAAGTATGAAAGGCAAAAGTAAAGAAAAGCAGTAATTAATAAGTTAAAAATATAAAGCAATAAAATAAATAAATAAGTAAAGCATAAAAGGCAATAAAGTAGTAAAATAAAATAGTAAAATAAATAAGATAATAAAATAAAGTATGCAATAATTTAAAGCAATAAAATAAATAAGGCAATAAAGCATATAAGATAAATAAAAAATTAATTAATTTTTTAAAATTTATTTAAAATTTTTTAATTTTTTAATTTTTTAATTTTTTTTATTTTTTTATTGAAGCAACCGTGCTACAATCTCCCGACAATTGTGCTAAAAATTTGATTGCTTGTCATTAAAGTAACAAATAAAAATTAGACTCAATTTTAATATTAAGTGGGATAATGGTGAGTTAGGTGTCAATTTTCTTAGGAATTGAAGGATCAGTTATGTTTAATTTTAATTTAAAAAATTAAAATTAAAATTAATCTTTAAAGCAAAAATTTAAAGTAGTAAATTAAAGAGAATTAATTTAAGTTAAGCAAATTAAAATAAAAGAAGTTAAATAATTAATTAATTAGGATTTTAAAAATTAATTAATAATAAGAAAAGAAGTTGTCTAGGGTTTTAGTTTCATCTTTTAATATTCAAGTTTATAATTGATTTATGCAATCTTTCTATTATCAACATGCAATCTTATGAGGTATATGTTTTCTTGATCTGATTCTATCATAATCTATTCTACCGAGCATGGGCCATGTTTAACATGATTATGACCCATCTCACAGCCAAATTATTTAGATTATATAATCAAAAAATATAAATATAATTTTGATTAATTCTATAATTCATCCTAACTTGAGCACAGATTGTATCTATCTGCACTCATGAACTATCTTCTTAGCATAAAGTACAAGAAGAATAAATATTAAAGCATAAATCTTATAATTTATCCTAATTTAAGCACAGACTGTATCTTTTCAAAATCATGATTTATTTTTTTAGTTATAAATTATAAGAATTTCAATAAGAAAGGCATGTAAAAGATGAAGAATTTTTATTGCCCAATAAAAAGAAATATAGGATTCAAATTACAAACTCTCATGATCGAAGGATCTTCCTTACTCTCCTAGATACGAGATCTCTAGCCGTACATAGATTTGATCTTGCTAGCTTCTAGCATGTTCAAATTCTCTTAGATAATCAAAAATAAAAGAAAACGAAAGAAAGAAGAAAGAAGAAGAGAGGAGAGGAGAGGAGAAGAGAGAAAGAGAAGAGAGGCTCTGTTTCCCCTAAGGGGGATCTCTGTTCTGATTTCTGGCATAACAAGTTTTAAATAGATGAAAAACAAAGTTTGTGAGTCATTGTTGGACTCAAATTGGAGTTTGGCTTGAATTATTCAAGTCTGTTGAAGTTTTGGGTATTGGATGCTTAATCAAAGGCCCAAAACCTATCAAAATTCCTCCGTTAATCCTCTTGATTCACCCTAGATCAAATATGGCCATCGGATCGAAGCCAGGATTGTTTCCGATCGTTTGATAGCGCACTGGAGGCTTGAGATTTCCTATTCAAACTAGGAATCAGTCTTAGCCATTGGATACCAACCAGGAGAGATGAGGGTCATTGGATGACACTCAACTATGCCCATGAACCGTTTGAACCGGACACGTCGAAAACCACCGCCAATCACTGCCCGCCATGCCGAATTAAATGATGAAAAAGCCCCTATAAGCCTTGATAGATTTTGTGGACCTCTTAGCAGTCCAAGTCCACACACGGCATGCACTGATTGGCCATGCTTACTGAGCTAGGTGGTCTGTGCCTAGTTTCATGGATCAGCCTATCAGTCCACCATGCACCAGCCTATTTCCTTTTGCTTTTATTTTAAACTTTTAGGCTTCATAACTGTTTTGTTTTAGCTCCGATTTGAGTAAAATTTATTTCATTAGAATCCATAAATTGAGTTCTTTGCATTGGTGAGCTTCTTTTCTATAAAATATTAATAAAAATATTAATTTATTTAAATAAATATTAATTAATATATGATTTAATATTATTATTTAGTAATCTATGATAATTATCAACCATCCCGAAGGGACGAGCCACAGGAAGATCGGCCCTCACTTGGAATCATCATTACCATTGCTGGAGGGCATCGATAGGGAGAAGCTAGTGGATCCATAGAACCAGCAAAGAGACAAAAGACCGAGGAGCCCATCACTTTCACCGAACAAGATGCACAAGAGTTCCAATTTCTACATAATGACGTGGTTGTAGTTACTTTAAATATTGCTGATTATGATGTATGCCATGTTTTGATTGATAATGAAAGCTCTACAAATATTTTGTTTTACAATGCATTCTCTAAAATGTCTATATCTGATGATCGCATAGGATCAATAAGTTTTTCGTTAGTAGGATTCACCGATGATACAGTGCCAGTTGAGGGAATAATAACTTTGTTTGCTATGGTAGGTTAGTATCCAAAGCAATCCAAGATTGAAGTTGATTTCCTAGTAGTAAAGGCTCCTTTAGCTCATAATGCAATCCTTGATCGATCTGGTTTGAATGCACTTAGGGCCATGGTTTTGACCTATCACTTGAAGATGAAGTTTCCAACAAGTCATGGGGTTGGAGAAGTCAGAGGAGATCAAGCATTGGCATAATACTATTATACCATTGCCTTGCAAGGGAGAAAGCAAGTAGATCCTTGTCCAGTAGATGGACTTGATGCCTGAGATGACCTAACTAAGGAGTGGGGGAAACCGATCAACAATCTTGTTGCAATCTTTAAATAATGGAAATGAAGATCATACTATTCAAATCGGCTCTAACATGGAAGAGGGAATCAAGAAGTAGCTCATCACCTTCTTGCAAAAGAATGTTGATGTCTTTCCCTGGATATCTGTAGATACGTTAGGAATTGATGCAGAAGTAATGGAATATCATTTACCCATGGATCTTAAACGTCGGCCAGTGAAGCAAAAGAAGCATAGCTTTGCACTAGAACAGCAAAAAGCCATCATGGACAAAGTTGACAAGCTTCTTAAAGCTAATTTCATTTAGAAAGTGTCCTATCCAACCTGGATTGCAAATATTATTCTCATCAAAAAGGCAAATGATAAGTGGAGGATGTGTATAGATTTCACAGACTTAAATAAGGCTTGCCCAAAAGATAGCTATCCTCTATCCAGAATTAATCAACTGATGGACACCACCTCAGGTCATGAGCTCCTCACTTTCATAGATGCCTTCTTTGGTTATAATCAAATCTGGATGGCACTAGAGGATAAAGAAAAAACTTCTTTTATTACTGATCGTGGTCTTTACTATTATAGAGATATGCCCTTTGGACTAAAGAATGTGCGTGCCACTTATCAATGCCTGGTGAATAAGGTCTCCAAAGAGTAGATCGACCATAATATGGAGGTCTATATGGATGATATGCTGGTCAAAAACTGATCTACGAAAAATCATATTGTCGACCTCAAGTAAACCTTCAACACACTTCGAAAGTATAAGATAAAGCAGAATCCAACCAAGTCTACCTTCAGAGTAATCTCAAGAAGGTTTCTAGGATTTATGATCTTAATGAAGGAAAATCCTGATTTCTCGGACCAGGTTCGTTCAGATTTGATCAGATCAAGAGATATATTTCAAAAAAAATTTTCTTTGATCTAGATCAAATCTAAGATGTTTCATATCTGATTATTATTATTTTAAAAATTAAATAAAATATAAATTAAATGAATTTAATTTACCTTGAAGTGGGTAATCTATTACGTCGATGATCATAACGCGGAAGGTTCTGATCAAGCCAGCAAGTGCCTGCCTCTACCGTGTCCACGGGCTGGATCTGAAGATCCACTTCTTCTCTTATCATGTTCCAAAAATAGATCTAGATCTGATTTGGAGGATCTTCAAATTCCTTTGAAGATCAGCAGTCGTTCTATGCAGAGTGCAGCCTTCTAGCTTTCAGTGCCTTTCTTTGATCTGGATCGCACAACCAAGAATCCAAAACTTTGGACTGGGAGGAGAGGGAGAAGGGGTTTGATAGAGGAAAGGGAGAGAGGAGCCTTGGGGCATGGGATTTCAATCTCTCAATCATATAATCATGCAATCTGGTTGGGGAGGTCTTATTTATAGACTTCTGTGATCCAACTTCTCTTTTTCCCAACCAATACAACTCTTTGTGAAATAGATCTAAATCTTAATTAGTGAGAATAGAGTCCCTGGATTCCTCCTAAAGGTGCCTAAGACAGTCAAAGTTGGTCTTAGGAGAACTCTAATCGAATCCAAAAGGAGATGGAGTCCCTTCCAAAGGACTCCTAGGCGCCTCCAGCTTGCCTTCGGTGGTGCGCCCTCTTCCTTGCAGGTTCTCGTAGAGGACGGACCCACCAGCTCTCCAATAGGTGTGTGACACATGCACAGAAGTCAAAGTGTCAATGGTCACATTTGACCAGTCAAGGTAGACTTTTGACCAAAGTCAAAGAATGAGAAATGGCAGGTGACCAAAAATGGTAGGTAATGTCTTACAAAATAAGACAACCTTTTTTGACTTGGACAACCTCCAGTCAGACCATATGAAGGCCTCTGATTGAGCACAAACTCCTTTGGCTCAGACAGGATAACTTATTTATGATAGCAAAAGAAGAACGTTAGGTTCAATCGAGTGCTAGCATGATTTTCTTGAACCTAATTGAATCTCATTCAGATCAATTGAACTAGATCAGTTCAATTGATGATCACCAGATTCAAACCCTTGTTTGTGTGATCCAGTTAGGTTCAGTTCTATATGGTAATGGGATATGTCATGATCTCTATCATCGACATCATCGAAACTCCTTTCGATGGATCAGAACTCTTCTGATTCGAACAGCTAGAATGATCGATCATCTAAATCATTCTAATTGCTCCCAAAATCCACCAGTGACACCTAGCAGTATATGGTGGCAACCCATCAGAGCTGAATGAGAACCTCTTGGTGCAGCTACCTGTGTGATTAAGTTCTTCTATCTTGAGCCCCGATCAGATTAGGGTTAAGGTGAACTCGTCAAACCCTAGTCTCTGTCATATGATGTAATCATTCGATTTCAAGTCCGATGTGAAAATCTAAATAGAAACTCTTTCTATTATTTCACTCTGCCATGGCCATGGACTTCTGGACTTGATTCTCATGATCATCATAGGGCTGCTCCTCTACCACCGAGGTAGATAGATTCCATCTTGATGCTATCCAGTTCCTACAATGAACATGCTATAGCCAACATACACCTCAGGATTCCATATGGCTAGGAGACCGAGTAATGGTGTAGTCAAACTATAACACTCTCAAGGTGAACTGCCGATGCACCTCAGTCAAAGAACCAGACACACCACTGTAGCATCGAGTCAGTTATCGACGAGAAGGTAGACTTCCTAATGACTACTCGAGGTGGTCACGCTCAGTGCCCTCATTCTCTAATGAGTACCTATACTCTCTCTCCGATGTCTCCACACCATAGACTCAAGACTCATCTACTAAAGAGAAGCGATTGTACACCAACCTTTCGGATCAATCACCATCCTCGTGATGATCCTATGGTCGGGAGCATTTTATGAGTTAACAATGATTATTCATGTCTTTAATTTTCAACTCTTAAAAATATGAATTATCATTACTATTAACTCAAAGGATGTATCACAGACACTAAATACACATATGTGATAGAAAATAATCTATTTTATTTATTATAATCATAATTATAATTTTGCTCCTAAAAGTGTATTACAAGTGTCAGCCAATTCTGGCTTCTAGGGCACATATATCTAACACTTAAGGCATAGTATTGAAGCAAATCTCAAGAAGATCAGAGCCATTCAAGAAATGACTGCACCAAAAAAAATAAAAGAGGTCCAAGCTTGACAGGGAAGGTCATGGCCTTAAATCGATTCATTTTGAGGTCAGTCGAGCATTGTATACCCTTCTTTCAAGTGCTCAAGTAGTTAAAGAATTTTTGCTGGACTCCTGAGTGCCAACAGGCTTTTGAGAAATTAAAGATCTCCTCGCCAAACCCAAGCTCGGTGAAGAACTCTTCTTGTATCTAATGGTGTGACCTACAGCAATTAGGGCTATCCTGATCAGAAAGGAGGCAATAATCTAGAGGCCTATCTACTACATAAGCCGACTTCTGAGAGATGCTGAAATAAGGTATACAAAATTAGAAAAACTAACTTATGCCCTATTGATTGCAGCTCGGAAGCTTCGACCTTATTTTTAGGGGCATATTATCATGCTTTTCACTGATCAGCCTATCAAAGTAGTTCTTGATTGACTCGATACTTTTAGAAGAATAGCTTAATGGGCAATTGAGCTTACTAAGTTTGACATCAATTTTCAGTCATGGCCATCCATTAAAGCTCAGATACTACCTGACTTCATGGTAGAGTGCACCATTTCGGATCTCATCGAATCTGAACAGCGAGAAGTTTGTACTTCCAATTCTCGGATGAACCTCATTGAAGAAAGAGCAAACCTCCCAGAGAACTTTTGGGCTCTATATGTAGATGGTTCATCTAATGCTTCAAAAGTGGGCGCAGGCTTGATTCTAATTAGTCTAGAAGGAGTTATTCCTGAGTATGCACTATGCTTCAAGTTTCTTGCAATAAATAACGGAGCTGAATATGAAGCACTGATTACTGGGTTGAGAATAGCGAAAGAATTAGAAGCAAATCATGTGAAAGTCTATAGTAATTCTCGATTGTGGAGCAAGTAAATGGTAATTATGAAGCTCGGGAGAAAAGTATGAAGAGGTACTTGGAAAAGGTAAAGAACCTAACTTCAGTCTTTAGTAGCTTTGACATTCAGTAGATCCCCAGAGCAGAAAATACTAGGGCTGACCTCCTCTCCAAATTAGCTACTCTGGCTCCAAGTAAATTATCAAAAGAGGTCTTCTTTGAACTTCTGCAACACCCAAGCTCAGAAGAATCCCAAACTATGATGCAGGTTGACCTAGAGCCCAGCTGGATCAATCCACTAGTTTTATACCTCAAAGATGGCATACTACCCAAAAATCCAAAAGAAGCTCAGAAACTAAGAAACCAAGCATCTCGTTATGATCTATATGAGAATAACCTGTATCAGAGGTCATATTCTTTATCGCTTCTTACATGCCTTCGACCCTCTAAAGCTAATTATGCATTGAAGAAAGTCCATGAAGGTGTGTGTGGGAATCACCTTGGGGCTAGATCATTATCTTACAAGCTGCTTCGTCAAGGATACTATTGGCCAACTATGTAATAGGATGCCATGGATTATATGAAAAGATGTGATCGATGTCAGAGGAATGCTAATATTCAGAGACAACTGACTTCACAAGTCATACCTCTGAGTGCTCCTTGGCCATTTGTGCAGTGAAGGATGGACATACTTGGGCCCTTTTCCATGACATCTGGATAACAAAATTTTTTTTTGGTGGCTGTGAATTACTTCACCAAGTGGGTTGAGTCCAAACCCTTAGCGAAAATCACTAAAGCTAAAGTACAAAACTTCATCTGAAAGTCAATAGTTTGTAGATTTGGCCTACCTCAAACTCTTATTATAGATAATGGATGTCAATTTGCAGGAGTGAAATTTGCTATGTTTTGTGGGGATCTGAATACCTTCCATCATTTTATGTCGGTAGCCCACCCACAGGCAAACGGTGAAGCGAAGGTAACAAACAGGACCTTACTATAAGGGATCAAAGTGAGACTCGAGAGGGCAAAAAGGATATGGGTGGATGAACTCTATCATATTCTCTGGGCTTATAGAACCACCCAAAGGCTGCCAATTGGAGAAACTTTCTTTACCCTAGCTTTTGGAATAGAAGTAGTAGTACCCATCGAGCTCAGACTTCCCTCGACATGGGTTGAAGGCTTTAATGAACAATATAATTCACAAAACCTCAAAGTGAACCACAACTTACTGAAAGAAAAGTAAGAAAAGGCCCAAATTCGAATGGCAGCTTATAAATACAGGGTGGCTCGTTACTACTGAAGGAAAAACCTAGTTTTTCCGTCATAGGATCTGATCAGATCAGATCAGATCTATAGAAAAATTTTAAAAATTTTCTAACAAATTATAATCATATCTAAAAGTTCTTATATCTAATCCAAAAGATTTGATATTAAATCTAAAAATTAAAATTAAATCAGATATAATTTTGTACCTGATTGGGTAATCTAATTATCCTATCGATGATCTACTGCATCCAAAGTTTTGGATCAAGCCACACACATGCCTGGCCTCTACTGGTATCCACTCAGGCTAGTTCTAGGTGTCTTCTCCTTTTGAATCTAGCCTCCAATAAGCATATCTAGATCTAATCTATAGGACCTTCAAAACTACTTCTGAAGATGACATGCTCGTCTAAAAAAACCCGTCGCATCCAGCTTGATCTATGCGCCAATTCACATGGATTTTTCTTGCTATTTGTGCCCAACTTTTGGGTATGGAGAAGAAGGAGAGGAGGAGGATGAGAGGGCATGGAACAGTGGATGGAGTAGCAGCCTTGCAGCATGGTAATTTGTGCACACATAAACCCTAGGTGCAGGAAGGGTTTAAACAGACCCTATTACGCCATGCAGTGCCACATAGGTTCGACCAATCAAATTGCTTGAACTAATCAGATCTAAATTTCATTGGTGATGCCAACACATTTGATCCAATTAGATGAGAGTCCCCTAAAATCCTCCATAAGTGGCACCATAATTGGATAAGCATAAATAATTTTGGCACCTAAGACTTTGATCCCATGAAAAACCTAGAGTCCCATAGTCCCATTCTCATGGGACTCTCTCCCTTTTTCCCCATGTGCACATGCCAACATGGGGCATGCATACATTTTTGTGCATAAAAACCAAGGGGGCATACACCCCAATAAAGTCTCTATGGGGCACACACCCCGATCCTTTCTTTCTTGCATTAGGTCATCTCATATCCTGACAGTGACAAAAATTGGTAGGTCTTGTCCTGTCGAATATAGAAATTAGCAAGTGTTGTCCTATTCCCATTTGATGGATTAGGACAACACTTTTCTAATCTAGGAAAGCTCCAGTCAGACTAGAACAAAGCCATATAGGATTTTTAGATGATCCCAAATCAATTTGGCTTCGCCAAGATGAACTAGAAAGATTGTAGAAGGAAAAAGTTAGGCTCAATCGTGTGCTAGCATGATTTTCTTAAACCTAATTGAATCTAATCCAAATCAATCAAACTGGGTTAGCTCAATTGATGACATCTAGATCCAAATCTTTATTTATGTGACTTAATTAGATTCAATTCTGTATGGTGATGAGACATATTGTGATCTCTATCATCGATATCATCGAAACACCTTTCGCTGGATCAGAATACTTCCAATTCACCCAATTAGAATGATCGATCATCAAGATTATTCTAATTGCTTCCAAAATCCACCAGTAACACCTAGCAATATATGGTGGTAACCCATCAGAATTGAATATGAATCTTTGGTTGCAGCTACCTATGTGATTAAGTTCTTCTATCATGAGCCCCAATAGGATTAGAGTTAAGGTGAACTCGTCAAAACCAATACACTGTCATACGATTGAATCATTCAATCTAAGTCCGATGTGAAATCTTAATAGAAAACTCTTTTCTATTATATAACATTACCATGGCCATGGGCATAAGGACTCGATCTCATGATCATCATTGGACTACTCCTCTACCAAGATTGATAGTTTCCATATTGGTGCGAACCAGTCCCTATAACGAACATGCTATAGCCAACATATATCTCAGGATTCCAAATGGCTAGGAGGTCGAGTTATGGTGTAGTCAAACTATAACACACTTAAGGTAAACTGCTAATGCACCTCAGGTTTAAGAACCAGACATACCATTATTGCTTCGAGCTCAGTCATTGGTGAGAAGGTAGACTTCCTTATGACTGCTCGAGATGGTCATACTCAGTGCCCTCATTCTCTAATGAATATCTATACTTTTACTCCAATGTCTCCACACCATAAATTTAAGACTCATCTATCCTAACAAAGTGATCATACACTAATCTTTCGAATCGATCATCATCCTCGTGACGATCCTACAATCGGGAGCAGCTTATGAGTTAATTATGACAACACATGCCTTAAATTTTCAACTCTTGAAAATATGTTTATTATACTCGTTAACTCAAAGGATGTATCATAGACACTTTAAACATATAATGTGATAGAAAATAATTTTTTTATTAATTTATAGTTAAAATTATAAAAATACTCTTAAAAGGTGTATTATAAGTGTCAGGCAATCTGGCTTCTAGGGTACATATCTAACAAACTATTACTTGACCTAAAATCAATTAGCTATGAATTTAAGTTCCATCTTCTCAAGATGGACTTCAATCTTTTGCTAGCTCAACTGCTTCATAAGTCAATCAGTCGCATTATCTATGGTGTCGATTCTCTTCACCTCTACGTATCCCTTCTCGAGGTGATCGCGGATGGGATGATATCGCCACTCGATATGCTTTGACTTCTGATGAGACCTCAGCTCCTTAGCTAGGGATATGGCTTCATTATTGTCACAATACAAAGGGATGGCATCCAATGCCATCACTTCGAGCTCTACGGTGAACTTCTTATACTAGAATACCTCCTTCACAGCTTTCGATGTAGCGATATGTTCTACTTTCATAATGGAATCTGCTATCATGGTCTGCTTAAAATTCTTTCAGTTTACAGCACCACCATTGCATATGAACAGACTTCTAGATGTCAACTTTCGATCATCTATGTCGAACATAAAATCCAAATCTATATACACCTAAACCTAGAGTTCTTCATTACCAAAGATCAAAAATATATTCTTAGTCCTTCTCAAGTACTTAAGGATACATTTCACAGAAGTTCAGTATTCTTCATCTAGATTTGATTGATATCTACTCGTGACACTCACAGTATGCACAATATCAGGTCGTGTATATAGCATGACATTCATGAGACTCCCTATTGCCAAAGCATAAGAGATCTTGCTCGTGCATTTAATTTTCTTAGGTGTATTGGGATACATCTTCTTGAAGAAAAAATCTAATTTTTCGCCGCAAGATCGTACAAATCTGATTAGATCTAAGATGGATTTTTCTACAAAAATTTTTAGGATCCAATTAGATCTAAGAGTTCTCAAATCTGATTGTAATGATCTAATATTAAAAATTAAAAATAAAATTAAATTAGATTTAATTTTAAGTACCTCATTGGTTAATCTGATTATCCTATGATGATCATGTTGGTTCCTGAGGTTCTGAAATGAGCCACAGATGCACTTGGCCTCTATTGATATCCACTCGGGTAGGATCTAAACATCTTCTTATCATGAAGCTTCAAAGATCATATCTAAATCTAATCTATAGATCCTTCAAAACTATTTTTGATTGCATCCCATCCATCTCACGAATACCATCGCGTAGATCCTGAATCTTGTGCTAAAAATATTGGACCTTCAACTCAAATTTATGCCTAACTTTTTAGACATTTAGAAGAGGGGGAGAGAGAGAATCATAGGGGCATGGAAGATGAAAGGGACAGCACTTGGGCATGGAAAGGAGATCACCTCTTAAAGACCCTTCGGTGCAAGGGTTCTTATAGAAAAACCTTGCACCATACAGGGGTCCTTTTTGATCAAATAACCATCTTATTTGATCTTTTGGGACTTCTAGAATTAATCTCCATGTCAAACACCAAATCTCTATCTAGTTTTGATGTCAAAAAGCCATCAAAAAGGGGGCGGCATGAGTAGATAAGGAGGAGTCCATTGTGCCTAGGACTCTTCCCTCAAGAGTTTAATCCAAATTAAACTCTATCATAACTCAGTCTAGGAACCTCCATAAATCATGAAATTTAGCACACCCAAAGTATGAGTCGAGCCCTATCACATATTCATAAATTAGATCAAAAAAATTTCTAGAAAATTTTCTAGAAGTATCTAATGAGGTGATCCTCAATTCTCTCAATTGGGTCAACTTTTGACCCTAGTCCAATTGCACTAGGAATGCATTTAGTTTCTACCATTAATCTGTTGGGAATATGCACTCTTCCCACATGGATCGGCGTGGCCATCGGTGATTAGCCAAGTAATCAAGAAAGTACTTCTTAGAGATCTCTATGAAAGCATGATCAAATAAGTCAGGAAATAGAGAATAGGAGAAGAAGAGATTTTCGGAAGAAAAGAGCTTTTATTCAGTATATTTCAGCACTTACAATCTTGACCGATTTTCAGTATATATACTTTATAAAGGGTTAAGTCCAAGCTCATAGAAAAGCTCTGCAAACTCAAACAACCCATGTACACAAAATAATAATCCACAAAAATTGAGCCAGTCCAGTTTCAGACTAAGCTGGCTAACCTGCAACTGGGTCAGCTCAATCCCAGACTGAGCCGACCCAGTTGTGTATCATGCCAATAGCCCAAAAATGTTACTCTCTATCTAAATTTTTCTCTAAGACCTAGTCAATCCAGTCCTGGACTGAGCTGACCCAATTTCTAACTGAGCCAGCTCAATCTCAGAGTGAGCCAGCCCAATTTTTGAACTTTACTATTAAGACTAATTCTTCTTCCAGCTCACTCCCGTCTTCCCATATCCTATCTTCTCATATTTTCAAGACTTGGGAGTGCCACTTCTGAGCTCACATTCTCCATCTTGGTACTTCCAAATCCTTGTGAACTCATCTCTTCTAAACAGACCCATCCATGTCACACATCTCTAAAAGCTATCTCTAGGAAATACCTTCATGAGTGCATCAGAATGATTCTCCTTGGTATGGATCTTCATCAGTTCCACTTCACCTTCCTCCACCAGCTCTCCGATCTTATGGTACCTCACGTCTATATGCTTTGTGTGCGCTTGATAGACTAGGTTCTGTGCCAACAGCAGAGCACTCTAACTATCACTAAATAATGTAACCTTGCTCTACTCCACCCCCAACTCATCAATCAGCCTCCTAAGCCAACGGGCTTTCTTTGCAGCCTTCGTTATCCCAATGTACTTGACATCTATGATAGACAAGGCCATGATTGGCTAAAGGGTTGATCTCCAAGACACCGGTCCACCATATATGCAGAAGAGGTATCTAGTAGTAGACCTCCTTGTATCAAGATCACTAGCATAATTTGCATCAACAAATCCTTCCAGAGAACCTAAACCTTTACACATCTTCACAGATTGTTCTCCAAATCCTCCCAACTATCCACCAAATACCAAACCATAATCCCTTGTTCCATGCAGATATCTCAATATCCATTTCAATGCTTTCCAATGTTCCTTCTCAGGGTTAGCCATGTATCTACTAACCATGCTCACAGCACATGCTATATCGGGTCTACAGCACACCATAATGTACATCACACTGCCTACAGCATTTGCATAAGGGACTCATTCCATATACTCTCTCTCCTCTTCTGATTGGGGCACTATAACTTGGAGAGAGACATATAGCTCGGCAATGGCGTCTCTGCAGGTTTGACCTTCTCCATTCCAAACCTCTCCAGAATCTTCTGGACATACTTTTCTTGAGACAAATGGAGCACTTCCTTGCACCTATCTCTGCAAATTTCCATTCCAAGAATTTTCTCAACTGGATCCAAATCTTTCATCTCAAATTCAGATGATAATGTCCTTTTCATCCTTTTCACAGCATCCATACTTATACTAGATATGAGCATATCATCTGCATAGAATAATAGGTATAGGGCATCCTCCTCATCTACATCCTTGATGTAGACACAACAATCATGTTCACATCCGCTGAAACCCAGGCTCAAGACAAAGCTATCAAACCTTCGATACCATTGAGGAGGGGATTATTTCAAGCCATACAAAGACTTCCTGAGTAAACACACCTTTTCTTTCTGTCCCATCTCCATGAAACCATCTGACTACTTCATATAGATTCTTTCCTCCAAAGTCCCATGAAGGAAGGTCATCTTCACGTCCATCTATTCCAATTCCATGTTATACTGTGCCACCAGTGACAGCAAAATTCGAATAGATGTATGACGCACCACAGGAGAGAAAATTTCTGTGTAGTCAATCCCTTTCCTTTGTGAGTATCCCTTTGCTACCAGCCTTGCTTTGAATCTGACTCCATCTTGTTCTGAAGGTGCTTCTTTCTTTGTGAACATCCACTTTGAGCCAATAGGTCGAGCACCCTCTGGAAGATCCCCCAGCTACCATGTCTGATTCTTCTTAAGTGATTCCATGTCCTCCATCA
Source organism: Cocos nucifera (assembly GCA_006176705.1). Classification (NCBI taxonomy): domain Eukaryota; kingdom Viridiplantae; phylum Streptophyta; class Magnoliopsida; order Arecales; family Arecaceae; genus Cocos; species Cocos nucifera. Next base: position 106,190 of record QRFJ01001385.1, on the reverse strand, counting down.
TGGCCTACATCCATGAATCATGATCCTCACTCTCCATGGCTTCTGCATAATTCTCTAGATCTCCATTAGCAGTGATGAGTGCATAGGAGATAACCTCATCAATGCCATATCTAATCGATCTCCTAATAGTACGCTAGGACTTGTGGAAAGCCACTCCCACTGGGACATCTCTGCCTAATGTCTATGGCTGCTCCTGCATATCTATCTAAACTACTGGCCCTCCATGCTGATTTTCAATCTGAGATAATACTTTTCTGCCCAGCTCCACCTCAATAAGAATGCTCCTATAAGTGAATGTAACCTACATGCCATCATTCTCTGACTGGCCACTGCTGTTCATCTTTATTTTTTCAGTTTCATCTATCCCAGACCTCCTCAAGATGCTCTTCTCATCAAAGATAACATTCTTACCGATCACTGACTTCTATGCCTGAGAGTCCCACAGCAAGTATCCCTTGACTCTTTGTGGATATCCTATGAATGTCATCTTTTAAGATTTTGGGTCTAATTTGCTCCTCTCGGTTGCCTCCACATGTGCATAGGCTATGCAACCGAAGACTTTCAGATGGCCAAGTTTCACCTTCTTTTCACTCCAGATCTCTTCTGGAATGCCTCCATTCAGCTTATAATGAGGAAACCTATTCACAAGAAAATAAGAAAAAATTAAAGCATCACCCCAAAAGGACTTTGGGAGTGATGTCTGCAGCCTCAAACTCCATGCCTTCTCGGTCAGTGTTCGATTCATCCTCTCTGCGATACCATTCTGCTGGGAAGTCTCCTCATCGAGTAATGATGTTTGATGCCATTTTTCTCACAATATCTCCTGAACTCCAAGCTAGTATAATCCCTTCCATTGTCCGACCTCAGACACTTTACCTGTCTCCCTGACTCCTTCTCTACTTCAGCTCTCTAAGCTCTGAACCAGGCAAACACCTCTGATTTTTTTCTAATCAGATAAACACACACCTTCCTTGAGAAATCATCAATGAAAGTAACAAAGTATTTTGCCTCACCTCTAACTGATATAAGAGCTGGTCCCCACACATCTAAGTGCACTAAATCTAGCACTCCCTCACTGTGCTTGATACTTCTGGCAAACTTCACCCTATGCTATTTGCCAAAGATTTATGGCTCATAAAGATCTATGCCCTCTTTCTTAAGGGCTGAGATCATACCTCTTCTGCTTAGTTCTATGAACCCACGATCACTCATATGACCCATCCAATAGTGTCACAGCCGATATAAAATCTGCTCCTCCTGTGCTGCTGCTAGCACCTCTGCACTATCATTTAACATTGAGTCTTCCATTCTGTAAAGATTGTTGCTCAGTCTTCTACCTCTCATTACCACAAAAGCTCCCTTGAAAATTTTCAGACATCCACTCCAAGCCTAGCTACTAAAAGCATAATTTTGCTCCTCTAAGTAGACCAAAGAAATCAAATTTTTTTTCAATTTTGGTACATGACTGACATTTGATAATGTACGAATGATCCCATCGTACATCCTCACCCTGATAGAGCCAATTCCAACTACTTTGCATGAGTGATCATCTCCAAGGTTGACACTTCCACCATCGGCCTTCTAGTAGGTAGCAAACCACTTCCGATGAGAAGTATAGTGGTGCGAACATGCTGAATCTAATATCCATATAGTATCACACTCTGTGGTTCCATCTGATACAACTAACAGGTCTTCTCCACTGCTCACAAAAGCTGTACCATCTCCTTTGCTAGCCTTCCCTTTTTTTTGATCTTAAAAGGGGACAATCTCTCCTCAGGTATCCTGGCTGATGATATTTATAATATTTCAATATCATCTTCCTTTGATCGCGAGACTTTGATCTACCCTTGAATTTTCCTCTTGTCTTCTCCTTTGATCTTTCCTATCTTTCATTCACAGCCAAGATCTTAGACTTAGGGTCTCCCTTGTAGATCTTCTCCCTTTGCTTATTTGATCTGAGCATACCAACAATCTTTTCATAGTTTAGGATCTCCTTTTCATAAACTAGAGTTGTTATGAGACCATCATACGAACCTAGGAGAGAATATAATAGCAGCAATGCCCGATCCTCCTCGTCAATCTTCACATCTAAACTAATCATCTTAGAACACACCTGATTGAACCTTTGGATATGTGCAATAAGATCTCCACCTTTGAGCATCCTCAGACTATATAGTTATTTCTTCAACCATAGCTTGTTCATCATGTTCTTCCCCATGTATGTGATCTCCAGTCTCTCCTAGAGCCCCTTTGCCGTAGTCTTTATGCAAATCTTAGGCAAAACCTGATCGACCAAGCACATCTGGATTGTGCTAAAAGTAATTTCTTCCAACTCTTTCCAATCCTCAGCACTGATCTTTTTCGACCTTTCTTTTGTCAAGACCTTGTAGATCCTCTGCTGAACCAATAAGTCCTTTACTCTTTGCTGCCATAGGATAAAGTTTCCCTTGCCATCAAACTTCTCAAAATTTATCCTAAATCCACTTGATCCCATGACTTCAAACAAGTCAAGAATAGATCCCTAACACCCTTCATGATCACACACCAGTAAAAGTATCCTTCACAGAAGATCTAACTAGCCCTAGATCCTCTTTCCAAACTTCTGTATCACCATTCCTCTGTGTAAATAATCTCCATCTTAATCTAGAGATAACCACAAAGCAAACTAGAAGTTTTAGGATAAAATCTGATGCAACAAATCCTGGATGTAGTAAATCCTAGGTGTCTTCCTTCCTTCCACGCAACACCGCTCTGATACCAAATGTTGGGAATATGCACTCTTCCCACATAGATCAGCATGACCATCGGTGATTAGCCAAGCAATTAAGAGAGTACTTCTTAGAGATCTCTATGGAAGTATGATCAAATAAGTCAAGGAATAGAGAAGAAGAGAAGAAGAGATTTCTAAAAGAAAAGAGCTTTTATTTAGTATATTTCAGCACTTACAATCTTGACCTATTTTCAGTATATATACTTTACAAAGGATCAAACCCATGCTCATAGAAAAACTCTTCAAATCCAAATAACCCACATACACAAAATAATAACCCACAAAAATTAAACCGACCCAGTTTCAGACCGAGCCGGCTAACCTACGACTGGGTCGGCTCAGTCCCAGACTGAGCTGACCCAGTTGTGTACCATGCCAATAGCTCGAAAATGCTGCTCTCTGTCTGAATTTTCCTCTAAGACCTAGCCAACCCAATTTTCAACTGAGCTGACTCAGTCTCAGAGTGAGTAGGCCTAGTTTCTGAGCTATACTATTCAGACTGATTCTTCTTTCGGCTCGCTCCCGTCTTCTCATGATCTATCTTTTCATATTTTTAAGAATTGAGAGTGCCACATCTAAGCTCACATAATCTAACCTGGACTAGTTTTAGTCAGATAAAAATAAATTGATTCAAGGTATAGGAATGAGTCAAATCAAATTTGACTCGGTTGTGATGAATTAGAGAGATTACAAAAGGAGAAAGCCTGGCTCAATCATGTGCTAGCACGATTACCTTGAGCCTGATTGGATCTAATCCAGATCAATTGAACTAGATCAGTTCAATTGATGATCACCAGATTCAAAACCCTTATTTGTGTGACCCTAGTTAGGTTCAGTTCTGTATGGTAATGGGATATGTCATGATCTCTATCATCGACATCATCGAAACTCCTTTCGATGGATCAGAACTCTTCTGATTCGAACAGCTAGAATGATCGATCATCTAAATCATTCTAATTGCTCCCAAAATCCACCAGTGACACCTAGCAGTATATGGTGGCAACCCATCAGAGCTGAATGCGAACCTCTTGGTGCAGCTACCTGTGTGATTAAGTTCTTCTATCTTGAGCCCCGATCAGATTAGGGTTAAGGTGAACTCGTCAAACCCTAGTTCTGTCATATGATGTAATCATTCGATTTCAAGTCCAATGTGAAAATCTAAATAGAAACTCTTTCTATTATTTCACTCTACCATGGCCATGGGCTTCTGGACTTGATTCTCATGATCATCATAGGGCTGCTCCTCTACCACCGAGGTAGATAGATTCCATCTTGATGCAATCCAGTTCCTACAATGAACATGCTATAGCCAACATACACCTCAGGGGTTCCATATGGCTAGGAGATCGAGTAATGGTGTAGTCAAACTATAACACCCTCAAGGTGAACTATGCCGATGCACCTCAGGTCAAAGAACCAGACACACTACTGCAGCATCGAGTCAGTCATTGACGAGAAGGTAGACTCCCTAATGACTACTCGAGGTGGTCACGCTCAGTGCCCTCGTTCTCTAACGAGTACCTGTACTCTCGCTCCGGTGTCTCCACACCATAGACTCAAGACTCATCTACTAAAGAGAAGCGATTGTACACCAACCTTTTGGATCAATCACCATCCTCGTGATGATCCTATGGTCAGGAGCATTTTATGAGTTAATTATATGATTATTCATGTCTTAAATTTTCAACTCTTGAAAATATGAATTATCATTACCATTAACTCAAAGGATGTATCACAGACACTAAATACACATATGTGATAGAAAATAACCCATTTTATTAATTTATAGTCAAAATTATAAAATTTTGCCCCTAGAAGTGTATTACAAGTGTCAGCCAATTCTGGCTTCTAGGGCACATATATCTAACAATCTCCCACTTGATCCTAAAGCCAATTGGCTACAAGTCTAAGTCCCATCTTCTCAAGGTGGGCTTCGATCTTCTGCTGGCCCAACGGCTTTGTAAGTGGGTCTGCCATTGCCACATTATCTACGGAGTTGACTCTCTTGACCTCGATGTAATCCCTTCTCGAGGTAATCGTGGATGAGGTGGATATCGCCGCTCAATGTGCTTGGATTTCTGGATGAGACCTTAGCTCCTTAGCAAGGGCTATGGCGCCATTGTTGTCGCAGTATAGAGGAATGGCATCTGATGGCATTACTCCAATTTCTGTGCAGCAAACTTCTTCATACCAGAATGCTTCCTTTGCAGCCTTCTGATGCAGCGATATATTCTGCTTCCATGGTGGAATCTGCTATCACCATTTGCTTGGAAACTCTTCCAACTGACAGCTCCACCATTGCACACAAACAGACTTTCAGATGTCGACTTTCGATCATCTATATCGGACATGAAATCCGAGTCTGTGTATCCCTGGACTTGGAGTTCTCCATTACCAAAAATAAGAATCATATCCTTAGTTCTTCTCAAGTACTTAAGGATACATTTCACAGAAGTCCAGTGTTCTTCACCTGGATTTGACTGATATCTGCTTGTGACACTCACAGCATGGGCTATATCAGGTCGTGTACATAGCATGGCATACATGAGGCTCCCTATTGCAGAAGCATAAGGGATCTTGCTCATGCATTCTATTTCCTCAGGTGTGCTAGGGCACATCTTCTTGGAAAGATGAATACCATGTCTGAAGGGTATTAATCCCCTCTTAGAGTTTTCCATACTAAACCTCTTTAGTACTTTCCTCTATGTACATCTTCTGTGAAAGTCCTAGCATCCTATTCGGTCTATCCCTATAGACCTTAATTCCTAGAATAAAGGATGCTTCACCTAGGTCTTTCATGGAGAATTCCTTGGACAACCACATTTTGACTGTTGTCAACATGGGAATATCATTCCCAATAAGGAGGATGTCATCCACGTACAATACGAGGAAGACAACAGCGCTCCCACTGACCTTTTTGAAAACACATGGTTCCTCTTCATTTTTGATGAAACCAAACATTTTGATCACATCATTGAAACGAGTGTTCCAGCTCCGAGATGCTTGCTTAAGTCCATATATGGACCTTTGCAGCTTGCAAACCTTGTGATCAGTATCACTGGATGTGAAACCTAGCGGCTGTTCCATATAGATATCTTCCTCAAGATATCCATTTAAGAATGCCGTTTTCACGTCCATTTGCCATATTTCATAATCGAAATAGGCTGCAATGGCAAGCAATGTGCGGATGGATTTTAGCATAGCCTACTGGGAAAAGGTATCCTGATAGTCAATGCCTTTCGCGTTGACTATAACCTTTTGCCACTAGTCTAGCCTTGAATGTCTCCACATTTCCCATCTGCACCAATCTTTCTCTTGAAGATCCATTTACACCCAATAGGTACTATACCTTCTGGTGGATCTACCAAGGTCCAGACTTGGTTTGAGTGCATCGAGTCAATTTCTGACTGCATTGCCTCTAGCCATTTCTCGGAGTCGATATCTGATATCGCCTCGTTGTAGGTTTTGGGATCATCACCATGAGCACCATTACCTACGAGGAACATTTTCTCTACTTCCTCTGAAATAATACCTAAGTATCTTTCAGGGGGATGGAAAACTCTTTTCGATCTACGAGGTGGAGGAGGTAGTGTTCTTATTGGCTCAACCTGATTTGGTTCCAATTGGTCCTTAGCTCGTTTCTACTTGTGAGACTTTCTCATCAAGCTTAATCTATGCTTTCCAATGCCGCTATCTTGAATAAACTATTTTTCAAGAAAGATGGCATGTCGACTCACAATCACATTGTGGTCTTCTGGAATGTAGAAATAGTATCCTAATGACTCTTTAGGATATCCTATGAATCGAGCTCTAAAGGACCTAAACTCTAACTTGTCCGCTTGTTGTCTTTTGACATGAGCCGGACAACCCCAAATTCTGAGATGACTCAGACTTGGTTTCTTACCATGCCATATCTCATACGGTGTGGTAGGAACGGTTTTAGAGGGAACCCTATTCAGTAGATAAATTGAAGTTAACAATGAGTGTCCCCAAAGAAAATCAGGGAAGGTCTGTGAAGCTCATCATGGATCGAACCATATCCTAATAGAGTCCGATTTCTCCATTCTGAAATCCCGTTGAGTTGAGGTGTTCCTGGTGGAGTCCATTGAGAGACTATGCCATTTTCCTTAAGATAGTCTAGGAATTTTCGGCTAAGGTATTCACCTCCTCGATCTGATCGAAGAACCTTAATGGTTTTTTCAGTTTATTTTTCTACTTCATGTCTGAATTCTTTGAACTTTTCAAAAGCTTCAGACTTGTGTCTCATAAGATACACATACCCATACCTAGATAGATCATCGGTAAAGGATAATGAAGTAGACAAAATTGCCTCTAGCCGGCACATCAAATGGGCCGCACACATCAATATGTACTAGGGCAAGGAGATCTGTGGCCCTTCTCCCATGTCCAACAAAAGGGAGTTTGGTCATTTTGCCTTGGAGACAAGATTCATAAGTTGGATATGACTCGAAAGTCAATGGACTCAATAGCCCATTTTTCTCCAATTTGTTGATCCTATCTTCTGCTATATGACCTAATCTCAGGTGCCATAGATATCTATCGTTTGGACTATCCCTAGGTCGTTTGGCATTCACGTTTTGCTCGATAGTTAAAAATAGGTACATCAATATGTAGCTGATAAAGACCATTAATAAGAAAACCATTTGCAATTTTATTTCTTTCATAAAGAATGTTACAATGGTCCTTAAAGAAGGTAATCACATAGCCTTCTTGTGCTAAGCATGAAACAGAAATCAAATTCCTGCTAGCTGCAGGCACATAATAACAGTCTTTCAAAACTAAGTCTAAACCAGATGGTAATCGAAGAGGGTATGTTCCCATGGCTACTGCAGCAACTCTTGCTCCATTACCGATGCGTAGGATCATGTCTCCATCCCTCAGCCTCCTGCTATCCTCAAGACCCTGCATAGAAGTGCACAGATGAGCACTAGAACCAGAGTCAAGCACCCAACTGGATGCAGAAGAAATCGTAAGGTTAGACTCAATAACGAGCATACCTCCAGAAGGACCTTCCTTCTTGTTCTTCAGGGTGGCCAGGTAAGTAGGGCAGTTCCGCTTCCAATGGCCGTCGCTGTTGCAATGGAAAATACTTTTCCTTTGACATCGGCCTTTTTTCTTCGGCTCTGCCTTCTTCTTCTTTCCTCCTTCCACCTTCTGCTTTTTCACAGACTTCTTTTTCTTTTCATAAGACTTTCTTTTGGAAGAAGTCCGTTCCATAGCAAGAACTGAGCCTTTAGAACCTTTCATAGAAAGCTCAGCGGTAACCAGCATATTCATTAATTCGGCCAAGGAATTTTGAAGTTTATGCATGTGGTAATTCATGATGAATTGCCCATATGCATCAGTCAAGGATTGCAGAATAATATCATTCTGCAGGTCCAAGTCTAACTTCACACCGAGCTTCTCAAGCTCTTCCATGTCCTTGATCATTCATCAGACAGTGATCTTGGACTGACTGCCCATCACGCATCTTAGCCTTAAAAAGTCATTTTCGTGACTTGATATTTGGCTGTGCGACTCTGTTCACCAAACATCTCCTATAGGTGAGCCAACATTTGGCGAGCAGTCCCGATATCTTCATGTTGGCGCTGGAGCTCATCAGACATCGAGCCCAACATGTAATATCTGGCCTTATTATCTTCGTCTATCCATTTTTCAGAGATGCTCTCTGTTCAAGCGGATGGACGGCTGGTAAGGTGGGAGGGTCCTGGTCCAAACATGGGTTAACTTTTTTAGAATCCAAAATAATTTTGTAGTTCCTGAGCCAATCTTTATAATTGGGTCCAGTCAGTCTATGTGTGTCCAGGATACGTGCCTAATGGGTTGGATGCAGATATTTTTCTATAGAGAGTCAAAGATTCTAGTTAGATTTTACAATTAGACTTGACCAATTTATTTAGGGATTTTATTTTTAAATAAATTAGCTTCCACTATTTTCTCGGATCCCTACACTCCCTCTGTAGAGATGCAAAAATCTCCACGATTAATGATTTCTAGTGGGATGGTGCGGTCTCACCAACTGACTCATCTCACCTCACCTAACAGTTATTGGATGATGGGTTAGCCAATGAGTGAACAACTCTTGTTCAATGATTCTCTAATCATGGTGCACCCAAACTTGGTCTCTAATTCATGAATCTCACCGTATCCAAAATATTGATCCACTCCTTAGTTAAGTCAGACCCACCATTTGCATAGACTGGAATTTCTAATTGAGATCTCTCACCGTATCCAAAATATTGAGCCCAACTCATCCTCCAGCCCATAGCATCCAATGCCTAATAGACATGGTTGCATCTTTTCAATGGTGCAACTGAAGCCACTGTATCCAGTCGAGAACAATCAACCCTAGGAAGGGCCCGCACATCTACAATGGTGGAAGACCTTAGACTTAATCTTTTCTTAAAAAAGATTTAATTTTCAGGTCTCATTAAACTAGACTTGATTTAGTCATAACAATTATGACTAACCTAGTGGCATGGGTTAGCTCGGATTATTTGACCACCTCAAATCAGAACTAGATCGATACAATATGGCCAGGTAAGTGAGATCGATGGAAGAGATATGCCATTAACTCGATACAAGAATGCATTCAGGTCGAGTAGCTTCTCAATTAAAAATCAGTCAATTCGTATTTGCCAAGACTTATCTTAGACACCAAATTATCGAATCAGAACCAATCAGGTTAGACTACAACCCAAGCTTAAACCACGAAGCCAAATTAGGTCTTGATTTGATTGAGTCACATCTCAATGTGATTCAATCTTGATCCAGACTTAATCCTATTATGCTGGTCAATTCTAAGCTTTCTTTGATCTCACCTAACCAACTCTTGATTTGGTTTGATCAATAGCTAGACCTAATTGAGCTACCCAAGCCCGAACCCAATTTTATAAAGATGTCCTATATCTAAAAATTTATAATTTTTAGACCTAATTAATTTTATAATTTTAATTCTTAATTAAGTTTTGGGGTCATGAACAAAACATGTAACACAATCCTAGAGTTTTAAGATCTAGGATTTTGCAGAAAATAAATTCTAATTTCTGATTAAGGATGAACATGCAGCACCCCTACACATCATAAGAACACCTCATCGAATGGAAGGAGAGGGCCTTTAAATCCTACTTTATTCTTATGATCATACGTTCAAGGGGAACGCCTTAATCAAAAATATATTTTCTAAAATAAAATTAGTTAGATCTGAATCATATATCATAAATATAAAAGATCTAACCTATACATATCTTGCATGCATCCCATGTATCATAACTCAATAAACCATGCATGTTTTCAGATCTGAAATATCACATATTAAATCAAAAAAATAAAATTTTAAATTTGATCACATCAAAAATAAAACTATTGGTGTAGAGTTTCGCTAGACACCGGAGTTTGCTGGAGCTGCAGAAAATAAGATCACCGTCGAGGACCTGCAAGATAAGTCCTGATCAGAGTTGGGGGTGGTGGCTCTGGCAGGATCCTCCGATGGTCAAGTTAGCTCATTTGGCCAACAAAAATGGAGTGCTCAGAAAAAAAAATAGTAGAGTTATGAGAAGGAAAAGAGTTCTCTTGAGAGAAACATATCTGGAGGGTCTCTTTTCTAAGCAAAGCCTGTAACAAACTGAGAGTGACAGCCGTAACCATCTAATAGTGGACTGCTTGGGGCTACGTGGAGTTTGTTATGAAAAATGGTGTCCATTGTCATGACATGCTGGTCTATTGGGCACCTGACAGCTGAAGTTCAGATGGAGTAGCTATAGATGATGAAGGGTTCTTGGATGTTGTTGTTCCAAAGGAGTTCAGAGGTTCTCAAGATTGACCGTGTGTTGGCTTTTATTTGCTATGTTGTAGGTGTACGTCGTAGTCCTTGCGGGTGGCTGGAAGGAGTTCGGTTGGAAGTGAAGTTCGACTGGACCAAGTATTGATTGGTGGTCACAATGAGCGAGTGCAACCAAAATACTCTGGTGTCTCTATTGTTCCTTTGAAGTTTGGCCATTCCTAGGGTTACTCATCGACGAATAATGATAAAGTACTAAAGTTTGTCTAGGAGGCAGTTTGGAAGAAGTTCAACTACTGGAGAAGTTCCACTGAAGGAGAGATCTAGGAGGAGTTTGACTGGTGAGGAAATTCTGCTAAAGTGGAAATTCGGAAGGAGTTTGACTAAGATTCTACCAAGGGGGATTGGAGGAAGCTCATTTGGATGGAGCCACGTAGATTGCTGGAAGGAGTTCGATCGAATGGGATGTGCAAGAGCCAGATACCCAGCCAGCTCCCTTAGGGCAGAAGCTTTAATAGTTCAAGTTCATCTGAAGAAAGGATCCATAATGCCCTGTTGAATCTATAATTGGCCTTCCTAGCAAATTGGATCATTTGATTGTAGCGTTGAAGGTCGGTGATCTCAGAATGAGCTAGAGTTCGAATACTTGTGCAGGTGAAGGTTTAGTCATTATAGCTACAATCGGACGGAACTGATCAAGAGTCGAATTCCTAGCCAAACTTTGCTAGGCATGGATTTATCCCCAACACTAGTCCTCCTACTCTCGAGTTTGAAGTTCGAAGGATGGAAGTAAAATGGAGGCTGTTGATGTTTTCTTTGGATTCCCTAAACCTGTTGGATGGAAAGTTTTGGCTTTTACCGGGCTGGCATCGAAGCTTCATAAATGCGAGGTGACCTGAAGAGATATTTTTTGAATCCCCCACCAGAAGTCTGCTCAAAGTACAGTGCTATTAAGGATCTGCCCGTTGGTAGCTTTCCGCCGTGCTGAGTGGGACATGCATCGATCGAAGATTGGCTGAAGAAAATCTGCAATCATAACCATCTTAGAATTTTAAGGATTATTTAAACCCATCCTCCTCCTTTGGGTCTTCACTTCCTTCGAAATCTTCATCTTCTTTCTCTAGTCTCCCTCTTCTTCCTATGTGAGAACTCGAGCTTCTTTTGGTCTTCGTGGTCTCAAGCATTTCTCTATTCGATTTTCGTCACATTCACTATCTTCTTGCTCATCTCAGTCGATTTATGTCAGCCCTTCGACACTTTCTAGGATTATTTATGCACTCTTTGCTTTTTGTTCCTCTGGTTCTTTTGCGGGAGGGATTTTTTTTTTGGTGCATTATTATCTTTGATTTTTGGATGCCTTTTTGATCCAAATATCCATCAAAGAATCCTAGTCAACTTGTTTCAGGAGCTTGGCTCCTCTAGCTTTGGTGAACCCATCTCCTGAGGAGGCTGAACTCTTAGAGTTAGCCCATCCTTTTGTGCCTGCAATAATTTTCTATAGACTTTGGCCCAACGATCTTTTCTAACTAGGATTCAGTTCGAGATTCCTTCTGAATATGAGCTCGAACTTCCTGGACCCGACGACCGAGTTCGCTCTCCTCCTTCCGACTGAACCTACTTGTATATTGAAACTCTTCGGGCCGGGCTTAGATTACCCATGCCTCCCTTTGTAGTTAGCTTATTCAGATTTCTCAACATTTTTCTTGCTGCCATGGCACCGAACTCCTTTAGGTTCATCATAGGGTTTCTATCCTTATGTGTCATGGTAGGTATCCGACCTACCATTTTCTTAATCCATAATTTTTTCACCTTCAAACGCTATCCAACCGCCAAGGACTGGTGGTATGTGTCTTCCAAGTTCGACAAGAAGGGATTGCTTAAGGACGCTTCTTTCGTTCATAACTGGAAGGAGAAGTTTTTTTTTGTCTCAAATCCTTCCTTAAGATTAGGGCTTCCTCCATGGGGGAAGATCAGAGATTCGGTCCATCAAGCTTCCGGGCTGGAAAGTAAGGATCGAAGTTCAGCCAATAAGCTGAAGGGCTTTAACACTCCCCCGATCCCCGACCTCCTAGACGAGCGGACCTTGTTCAACTTCAGTCTCAGTCCCCTTAACCCCACAAGTAGTTCTTCATATTCAGTTGAGTGGTATTCTTTCTTTTGATCTTCTAACTTTACGCTCCTTGCAGAAATGACTCCAGAGGAATGGAACCACCTGACGAAGGGGATCATGACCTTTAAGAGGAAGGGCGGTCCTATCGGGGAACCATTGAAGAAGGCTCATACCGAAGAATCGAGCCAGGCCGTGCTGATTTGGGCCGTGCCAGCCCCTGAGCCCATCATTACCGCATCGAGTCCGGTCTTGTCTAATGAGGCCATCCCTTCTGCCCCTTTTCGATAAGAGAAAGTTGCAGAGAGAAAGAAAAAGAAGGCCGTCGGTAAGAAAGTTGAATGGAAGGCTAAGAGTTTTAAGGGCATGGGCCTTAGCCAGGAACAGGGTTTCCTAGATGATCGAGAGGTCGTCCAGGCACCGATGGAGGGGAGCATCCTTCTCCACATTATAGAAAGAATGCATCAGAAGGATGATGTTGAGACGTTCGACGAGTCCTTTGCCACCTTCCTAGAGGTAAGTGGCTCCCTTTGATTTTGACTTTGTGCCCTTTGGGCCTTAAAGTTGAAATCTTTTAGAATTCTGATTCACTTTTTATTTTGCAATTGGGACCTACCTTTTTGCTCACTCCAAGGTGGCAAGCTAGAGATGGGCCGAAGCCTCCAAGGCCCTTGAAGAAGCCTGTGTAGAGGCCGAGAAGGCTCGGGCTGAGGCTAACGCTCTAAAGGTAGCCTCGGAGACTCACTCATCCAAAGTTGAGTGCCTTCAAAAGGAGTTGAGGGAGGAGCGCGAGGAGATGGCGAAGCTAAGGACCGCCTTAGCTTTAGAGGAGGAAAGAAGGAAGGCACAGGAGGAAGTTCGCACCACGATGGAGAGGGGCATACAAGACTTCATGTCCTCCAAAGATATGGAGGACATCAAAATAGCCTTCATCCAAGAAGCCTTCTTGAAAGGGTTCCAAGTCTGCTTGGGGCGGGTCACCGAGAACTTTCTTGACATCGATCCAGACCTCCACATAGAGGAGTCAGGGGATAGAGTTGGTCCTTCATGCACTGAAGCTGAGGTCTCCCCTGCTGCTCATATCGCCGAAGTTACTTCGAAGGTTCCCGAACCTGTAGGTGCACGTCCATACCTACCCAAGAGTCGGGGGCAGCCAAGAATTCTCCAACCTCCCCAGTGGCCGAGCCACCCAAGGTCTAAACTCTTGATAACTATGTACTTTTTCTTTTTTCTTTCGATGTACTTGAAAACATTTTGAGTAAAAAAAGGATAGATTTCTTTCCTTGCTTTACACTTCGCATTGCCGTGTGCTTGATTCAGAATGCCTCTAGCAATCAAGGCCGTAACCTCCCCCCCTCATCTGCCGACGTCGACTGTTCACCTTAGGGAGCTTCACTCAAGCCCTTGATAAAAGGCTTGAAGAAGGAAGTCCATCACTTAGAAAAAATATTGAAAAAGATGGAGGCCGACCTTCAGGCCTCTCGGAAGAATGTTTCAGAGGCGATTAAAGAAGTTACCCGCCTCCAAAGCATACACATAAGGGACTATGCGGACTTTGGCATCAGGAAGAAAAATTTTATCAGAGCTCAAGAAAAGTGCTAGCAATAAATCTTGGGTACTGACAGCGAAGAACAACACTCTTGAAGCTGACCTTAAAAAGGCAAAGGAGAATATTCATCTCTTAGAAGGAAGTTTGCCTTGATCCACCAACAAAGCTCGGTATGATTGGGACTGGTCGAAGAAATTTTTCCAACTTCAAAAGCAGGTACAAGACACTGAAGAATGGCATGATAGCTATTGGTTATCTTGGGCAGGAAGGATGTCCAAGCTTGAAGAAGAGCTAAAGGCTGTCAGGGATGAGGCGACCTATTTTTAGAGAAAGTTTTACAGTGTTCAGCAAGCTAGATCAAGTAACGAATCAGAGGAGCTCACCTCTCTAAGGAGGACCATCGGTGAGCTCCCGGAGGCTGTCAAGGTGGGGAAGGCCGAAGTTCAATAGTTGAAGCTCCAGTTGACCAGCGAGCATCAAGCTGTTAAGGATGCTGAAGCTGAATTCGAAGTTCTAAGGAAGCAACGGTGAGAACTCGAGGCCAAATTTGAGTACACCAACAGAATGTACATCGAAGGCCTATATAAGAAGAAGGAGCTCAAGGAAGAGATCATCAGATTGAAGGAAGCTTTGGTGACGGCTGATAGCCCGAAGTCTGAAGAACTCGGGCCGCCTTAGGATTTCACCTCCTCTCTTTCTTTTCTTTTTTTATGTAATCAATTTCACCGATCTTCATTCCATTTGTAATGCATTTCTTCTTTTGTATAGTTGGTCCTCGCCAACCTTCATTTTGCTTGTAGTGTGTCCACTTTTGTGTAATCGATCATACTGACCTTTACTTGTAATAAACTTAACTTCATAATCAAATGGTACCTTTTTCATTATCATCTCTTATGTTCTCGATTTTGGGTGCCTCATTTTCTCTATTTTGTTTCTGATGAGATGTTAGTCGTGAATGTCAAACTAGATGTTCATCCCGTGAATCAGGGCAGGGTTTTGCCTTTCACGTTTGGCGTGGCCATAGGGGGATGCGCATGACAATCGTTAGTAGGGCCTTGACCTCCTCCTTGTTTTGAATTAGTGAGGCCTTGGCCTTCTACCCTTTGCACGATCGTAGAGGTTCGTCTGGTCCATCGCTAGGATCTCTCTCCTCATCTCATCTTAATATAACGAGGTCTTCAACCTTGCTCACATTAGAATGAGGTTCTTTTCCTATTCCTAACAGGCTATAGGGGCAAATTAGGGCCGTTAGCAGGGCCTCTTCCCTCATCTCATCTTAACTTAACGAGGCCTTCGACTTTACTCATGTTAGAATGAGGTTCTCCTCCTATTCCTAATGGAAGGTAGGGGTACATTAAGACCATTGGTGAGGCCTCTCCCCTCATCTCATCTAAACTTAACGAGGCCTTCGACTTTGCTCACGTTAGGATGAGGTTCTCCTCCTATTCCTAATGGGCTATAGGGGTACATTAAGGCCATTGGCAGGGCCTCTTCCCTCATCTCGTCTTAACTTAATGAGGCCTTCGACCTTGCTCACATTTGGATGAGGTTCTCCTTCTATTATTAATGGGCTGTAGGAAAACATTAGGACCATTGGCGGGGCCTCTCCCCTCATCTCATCTTAACTTAACGAGGTCTTGGATTTTGCTCACGTTAGGATGAGATTCTCCTCCTATTCCTAACGGGCTATAGGAACACATTAGGACCGTTGGCGAAGCCTCTCCCCTCATCTCGTCTTAACTTAATGAGGCCTTCGACTTTGCTCATGTTAGGATGAGGTTCTCCTCCTATTCCTAACAGAACTACTTTTGATTGCTTTAGAGAGTTATTTATTATTTTCTATCATCGTGTGATTTTTGCGCCAAGAAATAATAATGTTAGAATAGAAAAGTTTTATTCATGGAAAATCACTGGTAGTATATTCTTAGGTTTTCAAAATTTCAAGGTCGCGGGAGAGTTGTTCCTCCAAGCTTCTTCAAGCAATAAGTTTCGGGCCGGATGACTTCCTCTACTTCATACAGACCTTTCCAATTTAGAGCAAGCTTTCCTTGATTCTGAGGTTGTGAAATAGCTGCTTGTCGAAGTACTGAATCTCCCACTTTGAATTTTTTGCCTTTGAATTTTGAGTTGTAGTAGCAAGCTACCTTTTGCCTGTAGGCTGCCATCCAAACATGAACTTTTTTCCACTTTTTCTCTAACAAGTCGAGGTTAGCCCTAAGGTCCGATGAGTTTTGCTATTCATTGAATGCCATGACTCGCGCTGATAGAAGTTTGAGTTCTATTGGGATGACCACTTCTATTTCGAAAGCCAAGGCAAATGGGGTTTTTCCAGTTGGCGATCTTTGGGTAGTTTGGTATGCTCAGACCTATGATAGAGTTCATCCACCCAAGTCTCCTTCGCTCTTCCAAGTTTTGCTTTGATACCTTACAGCAGAGTTTTATTTATTACTTCAGCTTCTCCATTTGCTTGTGGGTGGGCGATTGATGTAAAATAGTGGAAGATGTTCAGATCTTCATAGAATTCGGCAAATCATGCTTCGATGAATTGCCGCCCGTTATCTATTATGAGGGTCCAAGGCAAGCCAAACCTACAAACAATCGACTTCTAGAGTAAGTTCTGCACTTTTGCTTTAGTGATCTTTGCCAAAGGTTCAGCCTTGACCCACTTGTAAAATAGTCTATGCCACCAAGAGGAACTTCCGCTGTCTGGATGTCAAGGAAAAAGGTCCGAGTATGTCCATCCCCCACTGAGCAAACAGCCATGGGGTGCTCAAGGGTGTAAGTTCGGAAGCTGGCTATCTTTGAATGTTTGCATTTCTCTGACAACGATCATATTTCTTGACATACTCTATAGAATCATGGTATAAGGTGGGCAAATAGTAACCTTACCGAAGCAATCTTTATGACAAGGATCTGGCTCCTAAATGACTTCCGTAAATTCCCTCATGCACTTCCCATAATGCAAAGTCGACCTCTGAACATCGAAGATATCTCAAGAGCAGTAGAGAATATGATCTTCTATATAACTTGCCTTCATACAAAACATATCGAAAAGTCTGATTCTTGAGTTTTTGAGCTTCTTTTGGATCATGAGGAAGAGTGGCTACGTCCTTGAGGTAGGCAACTAAAGGGTCGATCTAGCTCGGCTCGTGCTCGACTTGAATAATAGGCTGTGAATCCTCTGAGCTTGGGCACATTAGAATTTCAAAAAATACTTCTTTGGATAGTTTGGCCGGGGCTAAAGTGGTCAATTTAAAGAGAAGGTTGGCTCGTATATTTTCTACCCTCGAAATCTATTGGATGCTAAAACTGTTGAAGGTCGGAGTCAAGTTCTTTACTTTCTCAAGATATTTCATCATGCTTTCCTTCCGAGCTTCATAACTATCGTTAACTTGTCTAACCACTAGTTGAAAATCACTATAGACTTGGAGCCAGTCTGCTTCTAACTCTTTTGTTGTTCTTAACCCAACGATTAAAGCTTCATATTTGGCCCCATTATTAGTTGTGGGGAATTCAATGTGCAATGCTATTCGACGATGACTCCCTTGGGGTTAATCAAGATCAACCCCGCACCTGCACTAGCAGCGTTGGATGAACCATCCACGTATAGGGCCCAAAAATCTTTAGAAAGGTCGGCTCTCTCTTCGAAGGGGCATGGACGTAGCCACGGAACATTGGTTTCGTTCTATTTGAGCTTGGGTTCATCTGGAATAGTGCATTCCATTATAAAATCTGCTAATATTTTGGCTTTGATCGATGGCCAAGGTTGGTAGTTGATGCAAAATTCTATAAGCTCGATTGCCTATTTTGTGATTCTTTCGAAGGCATCCATTCAATGAAGGACTGCTTTAATTGGCTTAACAGTGAGGACAGTTATGGTGTGCCCTTGAAAATAAGGTCGAAGCCTTCGGGCTGCAATCAACAAAGCATAAGTTAATTTTTCTAACTTAGTATACCTAGTTTTGGCATCCCTTAAAACTCAGCTTATGTTGCAGATCAGTCATTGCATTTTTTCCTCTTCTTTGATCAGGACTGCCGCGAGGGCCGCTGGGAAAATCACTAGGTACAAAAATAATTTCTCTCTAGATTCAGGCTTTGCTAATAGGGGATATGAACAGAGGTAGTCCTTGAGCTCTCTAAAGGGTTATTGATATTTGGTGATCCAGCAGAAGTTCTTTGGTAGCTTGAGAACTTGAAAGAAGGACATGCATCGCTCGGTCGATCTCGAGATAAAGCGGTTTAAGGATGCCACTTTTTCAGTCAGGTGCTAAACTTCTTTAATTATTTTTGGAGCTATCATCTTCTGAAAGCCCAGATTTTCTTTGGATTAGCTTCAATCCCGCACCTTGATACCATAAATCCCAAGAACTTCTCCAAGGTCACACCGAAGGCGCACTTGGTCGGGTTCAGCTTCATCTTGTACTTCTTAAGTGCACTGAAGGTCTCTTCAAGATCGACAATGTGATTTATTGAAGCTCAGCTCTTGACGAGCATGTCATCCACATACACCTCCATATTGCAGTCGATGTGCTCCTTGAAGATTTTATTGACTAGGTGCTAGTATGTTACCCCTGCATTCTTGAGTCCGAAAGGCATAACCCTATAACAGTAAAGACCATGGTCAGTAATAAAAGTAGTTTTCTTCTCATCCTCTAATGTCCTCCGAATTTGGTTATAGCCAGAAAAGGCATCAATGAAGGTGAGGAGCTCATAGCCCGAGGTTGCATCCACCAGTTGATCAATCTTAAGTAGGGGTAGCTGTCTTTTGGACAGACTTTGTTCAACTTTTTGAAATCTATACACATCCTCTACTTGTTGTTCGCCTTTTTAATGAGCACCACATTCGAGATCCAGTTTGGATAGTTAACTTCTCAGATGAATCTGACTTTAAGGAGCTTGTCAACTTCTTCTGCAATTGCTTTCTTCCTCTCTGAAGCATGGCTACGCATCTTCCCTTTTACTGGCCAATACTTAGGATCAATAGCCAGCCGATGTTCCATGACCTCGACATCAATTCCCAGCATATCTGTTGGGACCCAGGCAAAGACGTTCACATTCCTTTATAGGAAGGTAATGAGTTGCTCTAAAACCTCATCCACCAAGTTGGAGCCGATCTGCATAGTGTGCTCTACGTTCCCGTCATCCAAAGGCACAGCTACAAGGTCATCTATAGGCTCATCCTGCTCCTCCATAAGGTTGTCATGGACGTCCAGCCTATCAATAGGGCAAAGATCAGGCTGGATGTTTTTCTGTAGGGCTATGGAGTAATAGTGCCTTGCCAAGGCCTGGTCTCCCCTAATCTCTCCAATTTCGAAGCTCATCGGAAACTTCACCTTTAAATAATAAGTTAAGACTATAGCTTGGAGTGTGTTCAAATCAGGTCGGCCAAGAATAACATTGTAGGTAGATGGAGCTTTTGTGACTAGAAAATTGATCTGTGCTCTGGCTTGTTTTGGGCATCATCCTATAACCACAATCAGAGTTATTATGCCCTCAACTAGCATGGCATCGCCAGTGAAGCCTACCAACGAGAAGTTCATAGGTCCCAAGTGATTATTAAGTAAAGACATTTTTGAGAAAGCATCATAAAACAAAACATCGGTAGAGCTTCTATTATCTATCAGAATGCGACGCACATCATAGTCAGCAATGTTTAAAGAGATTACAACCATATCATTGTACGGGAACTAAACTCCTTGGGCATCCTTATTGGTGAAAGCTATGGGCTCCTCAATTCTCTACCTCTTTTCGAGCTTTGTTGATCCACTAGCCTCTCCTCGTCGAAGTTTGCTAAAGATGGTGTTGATGATGTCGACGAGTGGCCGATCTACCTGCTACTCCTCCCTTCTTAGCAATTTCGATGGTGGTGGCACCCCGAGCCGATCCTCCCATCCTTTAAGCCGATGTTGTAGGAATCGATCGAGCCTACCACATCTAATGAGCTCCTCGATCTCATCTTGGAGCTGGATACATTTTTCAGTATCATGATCGTGATCAAAATGGTAGAGGCAGAACTTATTGGGATTGCATCTGCCAGGATGAGAGCACATCTTTTCCGACCTCGAAAGCTACCCCTTGATCTCCATCAGTACTTGAATTTTTGAAGCATTGAGGGGGGCATACTTATGGAACCTTTGGAGTGGGGAGCCCCGCCGCACCCTTCTTTTAGAGCTTTCCTGCTTTTGATCCCGAGGAGGAGTCCAGGCTCACTTGCGCTTAGGGAGAGTTTGGGAGCGCGGTCGAGCTTCACTCAACTTTTCTTCCTTAGTGAGCCTGCTCGGCTCATCCATTCGCCACTCTCCAATGGCTTCATTATCCTTGGCCTTGAAGGCCTCTTTTGCTCAGGCATACCCTTCAGCCCGAGCTAGCATGTCAACAAAATACCTAGGGTACTTCTTCTCCAAGGACAACAGCAAGTCATTCTTCTGAAGGCAACCCTTTAGTGCGGCCTCACAATAGATTGATCCAAGTTTTGGACCTCCAACATAATAGAATTGAATTGGGTGATATAGGCCTAGATGGATTCTCTTCTTTCTGTTTGATGTTCATGAGGGCGTCGGAATCTTGATGGGGGCATCGGCTGCTGATAAAATGAGCCATAAACTGGTAGCTCATTTGATCAAAGGAAAAAATGGTACCTGACTTAAGGGCTAAATATCAGTTTCTAGCTACTCCCTTCAAAATGGATGGAAAAGCTCAGCACAGGATGGCGTCTAGCATGCCGTGGAGCAGCATCATTATTCGAAAGGTCTCCGAATGGTCAACCGGATCGGAGGTCCCTTCATAGCTTTCAAATTGGGAGAGCTTGAAGTTCGGTGGGATGGATTCCTACATAATCTTCTAAAAGAAAAGAGGGTCAGTGCAGATGTCATCATCGTGGGAGGGGGGAGCATGGTGGAGTTTCTCGATCTATCAGTTCATCTCTTACAGTTTTTGATCCAGGAGATTCTCTTGATTGCAGATCTCCAAGGTCTTCTAACTGAATGGGGGTGAAGTCCCCCCAGAGGTAGAGTCATGATCAGAGCAGGGGCTCTCAGCCCTTTGCTTCCCCTTTTCAGAGGACACCGACCAGCTGGCCCAAGTTGGCCATCCCCAGTCTGGATCCTAAGGTTCCAAAGTAGCTTGCTCCGATCGAATTAGTGTCAGTGGCTGCTGCTGTCGCATGGCCTACGCCACTTTCGTGAAGCCGCAAACATGTTGGACTAGCAGGTTGAATTGCTCTGCATCCACCATTGATGCAGGTGGAGCTTGAGTTATCGAAGATGAAATAGGGGCGGGCAAATCTGGATGGAATCTGATCATGGAGGCCATTGACCATTGGGTTGAAGCTTTCCTGAGGAGCATCTTTCCTGGGAAGGAGAACTTTGGAAGACAAGAAGAGAGATCTCTGTTGAGCACTCCTTCAAGAATAAAGGAATCTCAAAAGATAGAGGGGGCCCTTCCTCTAGCACCAATCCTGTTGGTGTAGAGTTTCGCTAGACGTCGAAGTTTGCTAGAGTTGGAGAAGATGAGGTCACCGTCGAGGACCTGCAAGATAAGTCCTAACCGGAGTCAGGGGTGGTGGCTCTGGCAGGACCCTCTGATGGTCAAGTTTGCTCTTCTGGCCAATAGAAATGGAGTGCTTAAGAAAGAAGATAGCAGAGTTATGGGAAGGAAAAGAGAGCTCTTGAGAAAAATGTATCTGAAGGATCTCTTTTATAAGCGAAGCCAGTAACAGACTAAGAGCGACAGTCATAACCATTTGGTAGTGGGCCGCTCGGGGCCACATGGAGTTTGTTATGAAAAATGGTGTCCGTTGTCATGACGTGCTGGTCTGTTGGGGACCTGATAGCTTAAGTTCGGATGGGATAGCTGCAAGCATTGAAGGGTTCTTAGATGTTGTTATTTTGGAGGAGTTCGAAGGTTCTCAAGATTGATCGTGCGTTGGCTTTTATTCGCTATGTTGTAGGTGTACGCTGTGGTCCTTGTAGGTGGCTGGAAGGAGTTTGGAAGGAGTTCGATTGGAAGAGAAGTTCGACAAAACCAAGTATTGATTGGTGGTCACAATGAGTGAGCACAACCGAAACACTCCGGCATCTTTACTGTTCCTTTGAAGTTTGGCCATTCCTAGGGTTACTCATCGACGAATAATGATAAATACTGAAGTTCGTCTGGGGGGCAATTTGGAACAAGTTTGACTACTGGAGAAGTTCTCCTGAAGGAGAGATCCGGGAGGAGTTTGATTGGTGAGGAAGTTCTATTGAAGTAAAAATTCGGATGGAGTTCGACTAAGATTCTACCAAGGGAGATTGGAGGAAGCTCGTCCGAACGGAGCCACGCATGATGCTGGAAGGAGTTCGGCCAAACAGGATGCATAGGAGCCAGATACCTAGCTGGCTCCATTGGGGCAGAAGCTTTAACTATTCAAGTTCGTCTGAAGAAAGAATCTATAATGCCCCATTGAATCCGAAATTGGCCTTCCCAGCCAATTGGATCATTTGACTGCAGTGTTGAAGGTCGGCCATCTCAAAATGTGTTAGAGTTTGAATACTTCTATGGGTGAAAGTTTAGTCATTATAGCTGCAATCAGATGGAACTGATCCGGAGCCGGATTCTTAGCCAAACTTCGGCAGGCATGGATTTATCCCTAATAAAAACTATTCTAGATATTTTATAGAACTATTCTATAACTAGTCTAAGTGATAAGTGGTAAAAATATACTAATAAAAGTATTAAATTATAAAATAAATTAATCTATTTCTTTAGAAATTGATACTTTTATTAATCTTATGCAAGAAAGAAGGCCACCAATGTGAAGATCTTATTTTTCTGATTCAGATGAAATAAATTTCAGGCAAAATAGACTTCAAACAAGTCCAAAATTAAATTTTTTTTTAAAAAAAAAAACTAGTTCGGTTCAAACTGGTTCAAAAAATTGGCTCAGCGGTTTGGCCCAGTTCGACCGAAATAGCAGACAAACCCGTCGACGCAACGCTGATGTTAAGATGATGTCAGCATTTTTCACGACTCATGATGGACCATTTGGAGGGTATTTCGGGCATTTCACCTCAGGAAAAGCGCTCCGATTGACTAAAGAACGTGGTGGTCCATGCAACACCAGGCTCGCGCATGGTCCATGGAGGGCAATTTGGGAATTTTGGCTGATCTAATGGACGATTTTCACTGAAACTCGATCGGACGGTCGAAGCGAAGGCGCTAATGGATGGCATCCGCAGCTTCCGATCGAGATCCAACGGCTGAGAGTCATCCCGACATTAAACTAAAGATCAGAAGGCTTCTTTCTATGCGATCGAACGGCCCAGATTCAATCTAAAGGTTGTTCCAATGGCTGGCATTAAATCCGACTTGATCTGGATTATTTTAAGAGGTTTTTGAGTGGTTTTTGGACCGTTTGATCAACATCTAATGGGCAGAATTATCCAAATCTTAATTTGAGTTATTTTGGGAGTCTTAAATCTAATTTTTGATGAATTTTGGGAAAAATCAAACTCTTCATCTATAAAAAACCTACTGTTGTCATGAGGAAAAAAAGAGAGAGAGAGAGAGAGATAGAGAGAGATGGAGAGAGAGACAAAAAGAGACAGAGAGAAAGAGAGAGAAGTCAGAAAAAGAAAAACAAAAAGAAAGAGAGGAGAGAGGTAGAAAGAGAAGAGTGATTTATGAGAAATAAAAAAGGATTTTTGATTTTTTTTTTCTTTTCGACAATCAAGACATCGATCAAGGAGCATCTTTTTCTTCGTCAAGTTCTCCACGCCAAGAGCAACAGAGAATCAATTTCAGCAATCAAACAGTCTAATTTCTCTATGCTTTTTATTTTATTTCCTATTTTATTTGAACTTATTACCATGAACTAAATTTTTTTTTACTAAGGCTATGGTGTAGCCACTCTTTTGATGCAATATTCAGTGTGATTATTTTTAAATTTTATTCATGAGGAGTATATAAATCTGATCTTAATGCTTTTAGATTACTGGCCATCTTCTAATTGATCTGATGAACATAGATGTTACAGATCAAGTACATCTATGTTATTGCTTCTTGATTATATACCTTGTATTATGAATCAAATTAGAATTCATATGCATATGGGAATTTTAGTATGCGCTTTGGATGCAGCATATTTTAATTAGAGGGATTTCACAAAACTTAATGCATTAATATTTATTTAAATTACACCTGGACCAAAGGGTAATTAATAAATATTGATAGTTTTGCTATGCCTGGACCAAAGGATAGTGAATAAATTAGGAGACTCCACCGTCACATGAAATAAAATTAATCTAAAAATCTGAATATTGTATTGACTGAGTTGGTGAACCGATTGCCTTAGTAATCCATTACTCTTAAGTTTAAAACCCTAATAATTTACACTCTCTCTATTTTCTTAAAAAAATTTTAATTATTTTTTATTTTGTTCTTTAATTTCTTATTCTCATAAATTGATCTTCTAAATAAAGCATAGGAAAGAGCTTTTCAGTACTTGTTTTCCAATCCTCTAGGGACGATACTCTACTCATTCACTTTATTACTTGATCGACTGGTGCACTTGCCATAGCTATAAATTAGCACGCATCAAGTTTTTGGCGCCGTTGCCGGGGGATTGTGTCTAAAATAATATTAAAATTTTGATCCTTGCTTTACTTTAGAAATTTATTTTTAATTTTTATTATTTAAAAAAAAATTTTAATGCATGACACGTACTGGACATAGTAACTTACTACCTTTAGATCCAGAAATTGAAAGGACCATTAGAAGACTACAACAAGAAAGAAACATGGTAGCTGAAGATCCTAACGACATCAATCCAGGATTGGATATGGTGACTGAAGGACAGCATGAAGCTATTCGACCAGTACATCATTCATTAAATGATTATATCACACCAACTATAGTCGATGCAGCTTTGAGCATCAGGAGACTGCCTGTACGAGCAAACAACTTCGAAATAAAACTGGCGATGATCCAAAATGATTCAATCAACTATCCAATTCAGTGGACATGTGCATGATGATTCGAATGCCCATATTTCTAATTTTTTTGAACTTTGTGGTACTTTTAAAATTAGTGGGGTGTCGGATGATGCTATTAGATTAAGGTTATTTCCTTTCTCTTTATGGGATAAAGCTAAGAGTTTGCTTCATTCTCTTCCTGCAGGTTCTATCACAACTTGGGATGTCCAAGCCCAAAAATTCTTAGCCAAGTACTTTCCACCTTTCAAGACTGCTAAGATGCACAACGATATCACTTCTTTTATGCAGATGGACATGGAGACACTATATGAGGCTTGGAAGCATTTCAAAGAATTACTAAGGAGATGTCCACAGCATCAACTACCCGTATGGCTTCAGGTACAAACTTTCTATAATGGTTTATCTCCTACAAATCGTTCTATGATTGATGCAACAGCAGGAGGAACCATTAATCGAAAAATGGAGGAAGAAGCTTTCGATCTGATCGATGAGATGGCATCAATTAGCTATCAATGGCAGACAGAACGTATGATGCCAATAAGATTAACAGCTGTGCAAGGTGTAGATTGCGTGCCAATCTTACTAGCTGAAATTATAGCCCTTAGAGTCAAAGTTAACAACTTAACGGGAATAGCTATGCATATTCAAAGCATTACTTGTGACCTATGTGGAGGAGGACACGATACGAGCAATAGCCAAACAGGTAATCCTTTTGCTAAAACAACTGATACAGCTAATTATATTGGTAATTTTTTTAGGCCGCAACAAAATAATCCCTACTCCAACACATACAATCAAGGGTGGAGGCAGCACCCAAATTTCTCATGGAGCAATCAAAATGCAGCACAACAGCCACCCCCGGGATTCCAAGTACCTGAAAAGAAGTCCAACATGGAAGAGCTGATGGTCAAATTTATGCAAAACCAAGAAGCAACTATAAAAAATTTGGAAGCCAAACTTAGGCAGGACCAAACAATAGTAATTCAAAACTTGGAGATGCAAATAGGTCAAATGGCTAAAATAATCTTCTAGAGACCTCAGGGATCCTTGCCAAGCAATACGGAGATAAATCCAAGGGAGCAAGTCAATGCTATCACCCTAAGAAGTGGTACAAAGCTGGAGGAGCCACATCAGAAGAATGAGACTGAAGAGCCAACTACAAATAAGGAACCATCAACTAAAATTCGTCAGTCACCAATACAACCAGCAGATGGATGGTCTCCAGGTATACGATTTGCTGATCTAAATGTGAAGCCCTACGTGCCACCACTACTATTCCTAGAGAGACAAATACAGCATCCTAGATAAGGAAATTTTCTAACTTTTTTCAAAATTCTAAAGAATTTACATATTAATATTCCTTTTGTAGATGCTATTACTCAAATGCCCAGGTATGCCAAGTTTCTCAAAGAAATCTTAACAAATAAGAAAAAGCTGAAGGAGCATGAGAGAATAAATTTGAATGAAGAATGCTCAGCAATACTTCAAAATAAATTACCATAGAAGTTAAAAGATCCAGGGAGTTTTACTATCCCCTGCATTATTGGTGATTGTAGTTTTGATAAAGTTTTATGTGATTTAGGAGCAAGCATTAATCTCATGCCTTTTTCTATTTTCAGGAAGCTGGGTCTAGGAGAACCAAAGCCTACCACTATTACTCTTCAATTAGCCGATAGATCCATTAAATATCCAAGAGGTATAGTGGAGGATGTCTTGGTAAAGGTAAACAAGTTTATTTTTCCTATTGATTTTATTGTTCTTGATATGGAAGAAGATTATGATGTACCCCTTATTTTAGGGAGACCCTTTTTAGCTACTGGAGGAGCTTTAATAGATGTTCAATAAGAAAAATTAATTCTTAGAGTCCAAGATGAACAAGTTACTTTTAATGTTTTCAAAGATACTAAACAAACTGATGATAATCAAACTTATTTTCTAATTGATATTATTGACAATCCATTATATGAGAATTCTATAGAAAATAGGTTTGAGACTACAAAAGCGAGCAATGTCAAATTGAAAGAGGGACTCGATCAAATATGAAAGTATTCCAATTGAAGTGGCACCGGATTGATTCCACTTTAGAACTCAAAGAAAGTCAAGCTGAAGACTATAAATCAGAACTACTAGATAGGTTGTTTCTTTTCTTTTTAGTTTTGATCATTTTTTTTTCTTTTATTTTTTAGTAATTTATTGTTGCTCTTTTACTGCTCTGGTGTGTATTTTCAATTTTGCAAAGAAAAATCAATGAGAAGCTCAAGCAAAATTTCAAAGCTCCAAAGAACCAGACTGAACCAAATCAGGTGTATTCCTTCCTATCCTTTATTGCACCCTTTATTTTTCTTTCTCCTTTAAGACAATGTAGAATAAGTTAAAAAAAAAAAAAACCATGTGTCAAGAAGAAAATCTTGAGCAAGATAGACTGGATAAATGATAAAAGATTGGACAAGTGATAAAAGATAGAATTATTTGCTAATGAATGTAACGAGTTAAAGAAGTAGATTAGTTGGTCAACTTTTAGCAGCCTACTTAGGTCATTAAAAGATTATTAGCACTTCTAATTGCACATGCACACTAACAAGGCAAAGTAGGTATTGATTATAAGGCCAACTGAGGATTCAATTATCACTAAAAATTGATAATTAATATATATTCTAATCAAAGAAACTTGAATTTAAGAAAAGAGCTACCTGCCTAAAAATAAAGTACAAAAGATAGAGTATATGTGGATTGCCCAAAGCCTAGTAACTGGGTCTCTGCACCTAGGTCAAGTGTGAAAATTCACGTAAAATGGTGAAGGAGGGAAGGCCAGGATGCTCAGCACAAAAAAAAAAAAAGAGAGAGAGAGAGAGAAAGGCAGTGTGAAAGCTACCTTAATTCATGAGTATAAAATTGAGAATGTATAGAAAATTGACCAAAATAAATGATAAGAGAAGATACTTTTGTTCTTTTAATTTAATACTGAAATGCTAAAGTTAGTCATCACGAACACAAGTGCTATAGATCTTTGATATACTCTAAGAAAATTTTTAATTATATTGACTGAAAAATTTGCTTCTGAAGCTCAATGCTTGGTTAGCAGTATTTTCTAAACTTTTTGACCTTTAATCCTAGATTTTATCTTTGTGATGGATAATCTTATTGAAACATGGTATTAAATAAAACATTGCTAAGGGACTAGCAATGACTAAGTTGGGGGGTGTGATAAGTGGTAAAAATATACTAATAAAAGTATTAAATTATAAAATAAATTAATCTATTTCTTTAGAAATTGATACTTTTATTAATCTTATGCAGGAAAGAAGGCCACCATTATGAAGATTTTATTTTTTTGGTTCAGATCAAATAAATTTCTGGCAAAACGGACTTCAAACGAGCCCAAAATTGAATTTCAAAAAAAAAAAATTGGTTCGGTTCAAATCAATTCAGAAAACCAGCTCAGCGGTACAACCTGATTTGATCGAAATAGCAAACCAACCCACCGATGTAATGCTGACGTCAAGATGATGTTAGCATTTTTTGTGGCTCATGATGGACCATCCAGAGGGTATTTCGGGCATTTCACATCAAGAAAAGCGCTCCAATTGGCTGAAGAACGCAGCGGTCCATGCAACACCAAGCTCGCGTATGGTCCATAGAGGGTAATTTGAGAATTTTGGCTGATCCAACGGGCAATTTTCACTAAAACTCGATCGAACGGCTGAAGCGAAGGCGTTGATGGACGGCATCTACAGCTCCTGGTCGAGATCCAACGGCTGAGATTCATCCCGACATTAAACTAAAGATCAAAAGGCTTCTTTCTACATGATCGGATGGCCCAGATTCAATCTAAAGGTTGATCCAACGGCTGGCATTAAATCTGACTTGATTTGGGTTATTTTAAGGGATTTTTGAGTGATTTTTGGATCGTTTGATCAACATCTAACGGGAAGAATTACCCAGATCTTAATTTGAGTTATTTTGGGAGTCTTAAACCTAGTTTTTGATGGATTTTAGGGGAAATCAAACTCTTCATCTATAAAAAACCTACTGTTGTCATGAGGAAAAAAAAATAGAGAGAGATAGAGAGAGAGACAGAGAGAGAGATGGAGAGAGAGACAAAGAGAGACAGAGAGAAAGAGAGAGAAGTCAGAAAAAGAAAAATAAAAAGAAAGAGAGGAGAGAGATAGAAAGAGAAGAGTGATTTATGAGAAATAAAAAAGGATTTTTTATTTTTTTTTCTTTTCAACAATCAAGACATTGATCAAGGAGCATCTTTTTCTTCGCCAAGTTTTCCACACCAAAAGCAATAGAGAATCAATTTCAGCAATCAAACAGTCTAATTTTTCTTTGCTTTTTATTTTATTTGCTATTTTTTTTGAACTTGTTACCATGAACTAAATTTTTTTTTACTAAGGCTAAGGTGTAGCCACTCTTTTAATGCAATATTCAGTGTGATTATTTTTAAATTTTATTCATAAGGAGTATATAAATCTGATCTTAATACTTTTAGATTACTGGCCATCTTTTAATTGATCTGATAAACATAGATGTTACGGACCAAGTACATCTATGTTATTGCTTCTTGATTATATACCTTGTATTATGAATCAAATTAGAATTCATATGCATGCGAAAATTTTAGTGCGCTTTGGACGCAGCGTATTTTAATTAGAGGATTTCACAAAACTTAATGCATTAATATTTATTTAAATTACACCTGGACCAAAGGATAATTAATAAATATTGATAGTTTTGCTATGCCTGAACCAAAGGGTAGTGAATAAATTTGGAGACTCCACCATCACATGAAATAAAATTAATATAAAAATTTGAATATTGTATTGACTGAGTTGGTGAACCGATTGCCTTAGTAATCCATTACTCTTAAGTTTAAAACCCTAATAATTTACACTCTCTCTATTTTCTTAAAAAAAAATTTAATTATTTCTTATTTTATTCTTTAATTTCTTATTCTCATAAATCAATCTTCTAAATAAAGCATAGGAAAGAGCTTTTTAGTACTTATTTTCCAATCCTCTAGGGACGATACTCTACTCATTCACTTTATTACTTGATCGACTGGTACACTTGCCATAGTTATAAATTAGCATGCATCACTAAGCATGCATCTTTCATATCTCATATGAATAAATTAAAAATTAAAAATTTTATTTTTTATTTTTTAGATCTAGTTATAATAATTATAACATCAAAAAAAATAAAAAAAATATATCTAAAATTATATTTAATAAAATTAATAATATGATTATTCTAGACTACATATAGAACTATTCTATTCTTAGTCTAGTCATGCATCTCATGCATTATAGATCTAAGTCATATAATTTTTAATTTTTTAATTTTAGATCTAATAACATCTGATGTGACATATAAAGTTATTTAATATCAAATCATAAATAAAAATTAAATCAGATCTAGAAAAGATCTGAAGAACTGCTAACGCAACTCCAATACCAGTTGAAGGAAAAATCTGATTTTCTATCGTAAGATCATCCAGATCTGATCTGATCTGAGATGGATTTTTTTATAAAAATTTTTATGATCTAATCAAATATAAGAGTTTTCAGATTTAATCATAGTGATCTAATATTAAAAATTAAAAATAAAATAAAATTAGATTTAATTTTAAGTACCTCGTTGGGTAATCTAATTACCCTGCGATGATTTTATTGGTTCCTGAGGTTCTGGAATGAGCCACGCATATGCCTGGCCTCTACAAGTATCCACTCGAACAAAAATTGAACATATTCTCCTCATGAATCTCTTCTCTAACGATCAAATCTAAATCTGATCTGTAGATCGTTCAACACTATTTCTGAAGGCAGCCTGTCCGTCTCACGAGCATCATCGCGTAGATCTTGAACTTGTGCTAAAATCCTTAGACCTTCAACTCAGATTTATGCCTAATATTTTAGGCATCTATAAGAGAGGGAGAGAGAGAATAATAGGGGCATGGAAGATGAAAGAGGCAGCACTTGGGTGTGGAAAGGAGATCAACTCTTAAAGACCCTTTGGTGCAAGGGTTCTTATAGAAAAACCCTATGCCATATAAGAGTCCCTTTTGATCAAATAACCATCTTATTTGATCTTTTGGGACTTTTGGAATTAATCTCCATGTCAAACACTAGATCTCTATCTAGTTTTGACACCAAAAAGCCATCAAAAAGGAGGCGGCATGAGTAGATAAGGAAGAATCCATTGCGCCTAAGACTCTTCCCTCAAGAGTTTAAGCCAAATTAAACTCTATCATAAGTCAATCTAGGCACCTCCATAAATCACAAAATTTGGCATACCCGAAGCATGACTAGAGCCCTATCACATATCCATAAATTAGATTAAAATAATTTCTAAAGATTTTTTTAGAAGCATCGGATCAGGTGATCCTTAATTCTCTCAATTGGATCAACTTTTGACGCAAGTCCAATTGCACTAGGAATGGATTTAATTTCTACAATTAATCTAACCTGGACTAGTTTCAGTCAAATGAAAATAAATATATTCAAGTTATAAAAATAAGTCAAATCAAATTTGACTCAGTTGCAATGAATCGCAAAGATTATAGAAGGAGAAAACCCGACTCAATCATGTGCTAGCATAATTACCTTAAACCTGATTGGATCTGATCCAAATCAATCAATTTGGATTAATACAATTGATGACATCCAAATCTAAATCCTTATTTGTGTAATTCAGTTAGGTTTAGTTTCATATGGTAATGAGATATGTCGTGATCACTATCATCGGCATCATCGAAACACCTTTTGATTGATCAGAACTCTTCTGATTCATATAATTAGAATGCTCGATCATCAAAATCATTCTAATTACTCTCAAAATTCACCAGTGACACCTAACAATATATGGTAAAAACCCATCAGAATCAAAAGTGAACCTCTCGGTGTGGCTACCTCTATGATTGGAACTTTCTATCTTGAGCCTCGATAGGATTAGGGTTAAGGTGAACTCGTCAAATCCAACATCGGTCATATGAATTAATCATTCGATTTGAGTCCAATGTGAAATCCTAATAGAAACTCTTTCTATCATCTTCACTCTACCTTGGCCATGGGCTTAAGAACTCAATCTCATGATTATCATAGGGCTACTCCTCATCTACCGAGGTAGATAGATCCCCTATTGGTGCAATCCAATTCCTACAATGAACATACTATAGCCAACATATACCTCAGCATTCTAAATGGCTAGGAGACTGAGTTATGGTGTAGTCAAACTATAACATCCTCAAGGTGAACTGTTGATGCACCTCAGGTCAAAGAACAAGACACACCACTGCAGCGTTGAGCCAGTCATCGATGAGAAGGTAGACTTTCTTATGACTACTCGAGGTAATCAGGCTCAATGCCCTCATTCTTTAATGAGTACTTGTACTCTTGCTTTAGTATCTCCACACCATAGACTCAAGATATATCTATCGATCATACATCAATCTTTTGGATCGATCACCATCCTCATGATGATCCTATGATCGGAAGCAGTTTATAAGTTAATTATGAGAATTCATGCCTTAAATTTTTAACTCTTGAAAATATGAATTATCATTTCCATTAACTCAAAGGATGTATCATAGGCACTTTAAATACACACTATGATAGAAAATAATTTTTTTATTAATTTATAGTCAAAATTATAAAATTGTTCTTAGAAGTGTATTACAAGTGTCAGTCAATTTGATTTTTAGGGCACACATCTAATAAACTTTCATTTGACCTAAAGCCAATTGGCTATAAATCTAAGTCCCATTTTCTCAAGGTGGGCTTCGATCTTTTGCTGGCCCAATGACTTTATCAGTAGGTTTGCCGCATTATCTGCGAAGTCAACTCTCTTGACCTCGACGTATTTCTTCTCAAGGTAATCGCAGATGAGATGGTATCGCCACTCGATGTACTTGGATTTTTTATGAAACCTTGGCCCTTAGCTAGGGCTATGGCACCATTATTATCATAGTATAGAGGAACGGCATCTGATGGCATAACTCTGAGCTCTATAGCAAACTTCTTATACCAGATGCCCCCTTCATAGCCTTCGATGTAGTGATGTACTCTGCTTTCGTGGTGGAGTCCGCTATCACCATCTACGTGGAACTCTTCCAACTGATAGCTCTACCATTACAAATAAATGGACTTTCAGATGTCGACTTTCGATCATCTATGTTGCACATAAAATCCAAGTCTTTATACCCCTGAACCTGAAGTTCTCCATTACCAAAAACTAGAAATATGTCTTTAGTCCTTCTCAAATACTTAAGGATATATTTCACAGAAGTCCAATGCTCTTCGCCTGGATTCAACTGATACTTGCTCGTGATGCTCACAGCATGGGCAATATCACGTCATGCACATAGCATGGCATATATAAGGCTTTCTATTATCAAAGCATAAGGGATCCTACTCATGCGTTCAATCTCCTCAGGTGTGCTAGGGCACATCTTGTTGGAGAGATGAATGTCATGTCTAAAGGGTACTAAACCTCTCTTGGAGTTTTTCATGCTGAACCTTTTCAGCACCTCCTCTATGTACATTTTCTGTGAGAGATCCAACATCCGAATCAGTCTATCCCTATAGATCTTAATTCTTAAAATAAAGGATGCCACTCCTAGATATTTCATAGAGAACTTCTTAGACAACCATATTTTGACTGTAGTCAACATAAGAATATCATTTCCATTTAGGAGGATGTCATCCACGTACAGTACAAGAAAGACAACAGTGCTCCCACTGACCTTTTTGAAAATACAGAGATCCTCATTCTTGATGAATCCAAATGATTTGATTACATCATTGAAATGAGCATTTCAGCTCTAAGATGCTTGCTTAAGTCTATATATGGATCTTTGCAGCATGCATACCTTATGATCATCATCATTGGATGTAAAATCTAGTGGCTATTCCATATTGATATCTTCCCCAAGATATCCATTTAAGAATGTCATTTTCACGTCCATCTATCATATTTCATAATCAAAATAGACTGCAATAGCAAGCAATGTGCGGATGGACTTAAGCATGACTACTGGCGAAAAAGTATCCTGATAGTCAATGCCTTCATGCTGACTATACCCTTTTGCTACATGCCTTGCTTTGAATATCTCTACATTCCCATTGGCACCAATCTTTCTCTTGAAGATCCATTTACACCTAATAGGTACTATGCCTTCAGGTGGATCTACCAAGGTCTAGACTTGGTTCGAATGCATTGAGTCAATCTCTGACTTCATTGCTTCTAACCATATCTCGTAGTCGATATCGAATATCACCTCATCATAGATTTTGGGATCATCACTATGAACCCCATTTCTTGTGAGGAACATTTTCTTTATGTCTTCAGAGATAGTACCTAAATATCTTTCAAGAGGACGAAAAATTCTATTTGATCTACGAGATGGAGGAGGTAGTGTCTGAGTTGGTTTAATCAAATTAGATTCCATAGGTTCCTTAGCTTGTTTCTCATCGAAGACTTTCTCCTCGAGTCTAATCTGTCTTCTGATGCCACCATCTAGAATAAACTATTTTTT
Source organism: Cocos nucifera (assembly GCA_006176705.1). Lineage (NCBI taxonomy): Eukaryota > Viridiplantae > Streptophyta > Magnoliopsida > Arecales > Arecaceae > Cocos > Cocos nucifera. Next base: position 71,458 of record QRFJ01001385.1, on the reverse strand, counting down.
AAGAAAGATGGTGTGTCGACTTATAATCATATTATGATCTTTCAGAAAATAGAAATAATATTCTAATAACTCTTTAGGATATCAAATAAATTGAGCTTTAAAGGAACTAGGCTCTAATTTATCTGTCTGTTGTCTCTTAACATGGGTTAGACAATCTCAAATTCTGAGATGACTCAGATTTGATTTCTTACCATGCCATATCTCATATGATATGGTAGGAATGGTTTTAGAGAAAATCCTATTTGGTAAATATATAGCGGTCATTAGACTGTCCCCAAAAAAACTCAAAAAGGTTTATGAAACTCATCATGGATTGGACCATATCTAATAGCGTCCAATTTCTCTATTCTGAAACCTCGTTGAGTTGAGGCGTTCCAGGTGGAGTCCATTGAGAGACTATGCCATTGTCTATATGATAGTCTACGAATTTTCGACTAAGATATTCACCTCCTCAATCTAATCGAAGAACCTTAATAAATTTTTCTATTTTTTTTCTACTTCAAGTCTGAATTCTTTGAACCATTCAAAAGCTTCAAACTTATGTCATATCAAATATACATACCCATAATGAGATAGATCATCGATAAAGGTGATAAAGTAGACATAATTAGCCCTAGCCAGCACGTCAAATGGGTTGTACACATCTATGTGTACTAGGGTGAGTAGGTCTGTGGCCCTTTTCCCATATACCATAAAAGAGAGCTTGATCATTTTGCCACGAAGACATGATTCATAAATCGAATATGACTCAAAAGTCAATGAACTCAATAGCACGAATTTCTTCAATTTGTTAATCCTGTCTTCAGCTATATGACCTAGTCTAATGTACCAAAGATACCTATCATTTAGACTATCCCTTGGTTGCTTTGATCCTATGGCATTCACATTTTGCTCAATATTAAAAATAGAAACATCAATATATAACTGATGGAGACCATTTATAAGAAAACCACTTATAATTTTATTTCTTTCATAAAGAATATTATAATGGTCCTTAAGAAAACTAATTATATAGCCTTCTTATGCTAAACATGAAATAGAAATCAAATTTCTACTTGCTACAGGCACATAAAAATAATCTCTAGGAATTAGATATAATCCTAATGGTAATCAAAGAAGATAGGTTTCCACGACCACAACAGCAACTCTTGCTCCATTCTCGACACATAGAATCATCTCACCATCTCTCAACCTCCTACTATCCTCAAGATCCTGCATAGAAGTGAACAAGTGAGCACTGGAACCAAAGTCAAGCACCCAATTGGATGCAAAAAAAATCATAAGATTAGATTCTATAACTAGCATACCTTCAGAAGGACCTACCACCTTCTTGTTCGTCAGACTGGCTAGGTAAAGAGGATAGTTCCACTTCTAGTAGCCATTTGTATTGTAATGAAAATATTTTTTCTTGTCAGTGGCCGCTTCTTTGACTCTGCCTCCTTCTTCTTCCCACCTTCCATCTTCTGCTTCCTTATGGACTTCTTCTACTTTCCAAAAGACTTTCTCTTAGAAGAAGTCTGCTCCACAGCAAGCACTGAGCCCTTTGAATCTTTCATAGAGAGCTCAGCAATAACCAGCATATTCATAAGTTCAACCAAGATATTTTGAAGTTTATACATAAGATAGTTCAGATGAACTGTCCATATGCATCAGTCAAAGACTGCAGAATTATATCAATCTGTAGGTCCTGATCTAACTTGATACCAAGCTTTTCAAGCTCTTCTATGTCCTTGATCATCATCAGATAATGATCATGCATCAGAACCTTAAAAAGTCTTTTAGTAACTTGATATTTGGATGTGTAACTCAATTCACCAAATAACTCTTGCAGGTGATCCAACATTTGACAACTAGACTTAATGTCTTCACGTTGGCACTAGAGCTCATCAAATATAGAGCTCAACATGTAAAACCTGGCTTTGTTATCTTCATTCATCAATTTTTCTAGAGATGCTCTGTGACCAGCGGACGAACGTGCTAGTAAAGTAGAAGGATCCTGTTCCAACACATAAGTCAACTTCTCAAAATCCAAAATAATTTTAAAATTTTAGAGCCAATCCTTGTAGTTGGGTTCGGTCAGTCAATGGGTGTCCAAGATATGAGCTACTAGGTTGGATGCAGATATTTTCCTATAAAGAGTTAATGTTTCTAGTTAGATTTTGTAATTAGACTTAACCAATTTTTTTAGGAATTTTATTTTTAAATAAATTAATCTTCCATTATTTACTCAAATTTCTATACTTTCTTGATAGAGATGCAAAAATCTATGCGATTATTGATTTCTAGTGGATGGTGCGGTCCCCCTAACTGGCTCACCACCTCGCCTAATAGTTATTGATGATGTGTCAACTATGAGTTGACAACTCTTGTTCAATGATTCTCTAATCATGGTGCATCCAAATCTGGTCTCTAATTCATGAAGCTCACTATGCCCAGAATATTGCTCCACTCCTTAGTTAAGTTAGATCCATCATTTGCATGAATTGGATTCCTGATTGGATCTTTCACCATATCCAGAATATTAAGCTCAACCCATCCTCCAACCCGTAGCATCCAATGCCTAATAGATATGGTTGAACTTTTCAATGCAACTGAACTTGCTCCACTCCTTAATTAACTTAGACCCACCATTTGCATGAATTGGATTTCTGATTAGGTCTCTCACCATATTCAGAATATTGAGCCAACTCATCCTCCAACCCGTAGCATCCAATGCCTAATAGATATGGTTGAATCTTTTTGGTGCAACTAAACCACTGTATCCAATTGAGAACAATCAACCTCGGGAAAGGCCCACACATCTATAATGGTGGAAGACCTCAGACTTAATCTTTTCTTAGGAGAATTGATTCAGGTCTCATTAAACTAGACTTGTCATAGTCATAACAATTATGACTAACCTAGTGGCATGGGTTAGCTCGGAATTATTGACCACCTCAGATCAGAACTGATGTCAACAGATATGGCCAGGTAAGTGAGACCGGTGGAAGGAATATGCCATTAACTCGTACAAGAATGCATTCAGATCGAGTAGCTCCAATTAAAAATCAGTCGATCGTATGTGCCAAACTTACCTTAGACACCAAATTATTGAAGTCAGAACCAATTGGGTTAGCCTACAATCCAGACTCTAACCTCTGAGCCTAATTAGGTCTTGCTTGATCGTGACTCGATCTTGACCCAGACTTAATCCTATTAGGCTGGTCAATTTAAGCATTGTTGATCCCATCTAACCAACTCTTGATTCGGTTTGATCAACCGCTTAGACCTAATTGAGCTACCCAAGCCCGAACCCAGTATTATGAATATGTCTTAGATCTGAAATTCTCAATTTTAGATCTAATTAATATTTCATAATCTTAATTTTTTAATTAAGTAGGGTTCATAAACAAAATATGCACAATAAATCCTAGGGTTTCAGGATCTAGGATTTTGCAGAAAGTAAGTTTTGGATTTCTGATTAAGGACGAATGCGCAGCACCCCTACACATCATAAGAACACCCCATCAGATGGGAAGGAGAGGGCCTTTAAATCCTTCTTCATTCTTATGACCGGACGGCCAAGAGGAACGCCTTAATCAGGAACATGCAATACTACAAAATAGTTTTAGATCTATATCATATATCTCATATACAAATTAGATCTAATCATGGCATATTTTGCATACATCTCATGTATCGAATCATGCATATTTTTAGATCTAAATTATCTCATAATAATCTAAAAAATTAGATTTAAATTGATCTAATCAAAATAAATTCTAATCTAGATAATTATGTAGAACTATTCTACAACTAGTCTAGACATGCATCAATCATATCTCATATGATATTTAAAATTAAATAATTTTTATTTACTATTTTTTAGATATTATTATAACCATTATAATATCAAAAAATAGTAAATAAATAGATCTAAAATATGATTTAATCAAATTAAATCAAAAACATGCAAGACTATTCTATAGAACTATTCTATTTTAGAACTAGTCATGCATATTTTCTAATCTTAGATCCAAATCATTTAATTTTAATTTTTTCTAATTTTAGATCTGATCACATCTCATGTGACATCTAAAATCACTTATTTTTTAATTAAAATAAATTTAAAAATAGATCTAAATACTTTTAGAACCTTGGCTCTGATACCAGTTGAAGGGAAAATCCTGATTTTTTCGGATCCAGGTTCGTTCAGATCTGATCAGATCAAGAGATATATTTCAAAAATTTTTCTCTTTGATCCATATCAGATCTAAGATATTTTAGATCTGATTCTTATTATTTTAAAAATTAAAATAAATTTAGATAAATTAAATCAAATTTAATTTACCTTGAAGTGGGTAATCCTATTACCCGTTGATGATCCTGTTAGCAGCGGAAGGTTCTGGATCTAGCCACGCAAGTGCCTGGCCTCTACCGGTATCCACTCAGGCTGGATCTGGAGATCCTCTTCTTCTCTATCACATCTCCAAAAATTAGATCTGGATCTGATCTGGAGGATCTTCAAAACTCTTTTGAAGATCAGCAGTCGTCCTTTGCAGCAGCGCAGCCTTCTTAGCTTTTGATCGCCTTTCTTCTGATCTGGATCGCACCAACCAAGGTCCAAAACTCCTTTTGGACGTGGAGAGGAGAGGGAGAAGGTGGGTTTGGCATGGAGGAGAGGGAGAGAAGCAGCCTTGGGGCATGGAGAATTTTTATTCCAATCTTAATTTGAGTTGGGCGCAGGGTCTTATTTATAGACTAACTGTGATCCAACTCCTCTTCTTCCCAACCAATCACAACCCTTTGTGAAATCAGATCTAAATCTGATTGGTGGGAATAGAGTCCCCTGGATTCCTCCTTAGAGGGTGCCTAAGACCAGTCAAAGTTGGTTCTTAGGAGAACTCTAATTGGAATCCAAAAAGGAGATGGAGTCCTTGTCCAACAAGGACTCCTAGGCGCCTCCAACTTGGGCACACGCCAAGGGTGGCGTGCGCCCTCCTCCTTGCCAGGTTCTGGCAGGGGGACAGGCCCCCACCAGCTCTCCAATAGGTGCATGACATGTGGTCAAAAGTCAAAGTGTCAATGGTCAACGTTTGACCAGTCAAAGGTAGACTTTTGACCAAAGTCAAAGAACAAGAAATGGCAGGTGACCAAAAATGGCAGGTAATGTCTTACAAAATAAGACAACCTTTTCTGACTTGGACAACCTCCAGTCAGACCATATGAAGGCCTCTGATTGAGCACAAACTCCTTTTGGCTCAGACAGGACAACTTATTTATGATAGTAAAAGAAGAACGTTAGGTTCAATCGAGTGCTAGCACGATTTTCTTGAACCTAATTGAATCTCATTCAGATCAATTGAACTAGATCAGTTCAATTGATGATCACCAGATTCAAACCCTTGTTTGTGTGACCCAGTTAGGTTCAGTTCTGTATGGTAATGGGATATGTCATGATCTCTATCATCGACATCATCGAAACTCCTTTCGATGGATCAGAACTCTTCTGATTCGAACAGCTAGAATGATCGATCATCTAAATCATTCTAATTGCTCCCAAAATCCACCAGTGACACCTAGCAGTATATGGTGGCAACCCATCAGAGCTGAATGCGAACCTCTTGGTGCAGCTACCTGTGTGATTAAGTTCTTCTATCTTGAGCCCCGATCAGATTAGGGTTAAGGTGAACTCGTCAAACCCTAGTCTCTGTCATATGATGTAATCATTCGATTCGAGTCCAATGTGAAAATCTAAATAGAAACTCTTTCTATTATTTCACTCTGCCATGGCCATGGGCTTCTGGACTTGATTCTCATGATCATCATAGGGCTGCTCCTCTACCACCGAGGTAGATAGATTCCATCTTGATGCAATCCAGTTCCTACAATGAACATGCTATAGCCAACATACACCTCAGGATTCCATATGGCTAGGAGATCGAGTAATGGTGTAGTCAAACTATAACACCCTCAAGGTGAACTATCGATGCACCTCAGGTCAAAGAACCAGACACACTACTGCAGCATCGAGTCAGTCATTGACGAGAAGGTAGACTCCCTAATGACTACTCGAGGTGGTCACGCTCAGTGCCCTCGTTCTCTAACGAGTACCTATACTCTCGCTCCGGTGTCTCCACACCATAGACTCAAGACTCATCTACTAAAGAGAAGCGATTGTACACCAACCTTTCGGATCAATCACCATCCTCGTGATGATCCTATGGTCGGAAGTATTTTATGAGTTAATAATGATTATTCATGTCTTAAATTTTCAACTCTTGAAAATATGAATTATCATTACCATTAACTCAAAGGATGTATCACAGACACTAAATACACATATGTGATAGAAAATAATCCATTTTATTGATATTAGTCAAAATTATAATTTTGCCTCTAGAAGTGTATTACAAGTGTCAGCCAATTCTTGCTTCTAAGGCACATATATCTAACACAAGGTGCATGGTGGGATGCATCATAACCGTGAAAAATGATGGTGAAAATATCTTCTTTAGATCACATAATATAGTCACCGCCCTTACCTTTATTTCCTTTACGTCTTTATTAAGCAACCCTCTTTGCATAAATATGCGTTCCATAAAAATTACAAAAGATGAACATAATCGTCAATTTTAACATTTTTTGCAACATGCAGCGAATAGCTATTGCGATCAATTCCTGCATTATGTAACATATAATCATGAGTCCTTTCAATCCCCAGTTTGACATCCTTACTATTCCACGCTTTGATATGGTTGCTTGGAGTATCCATCGTGAAATCTTATGTTCTCCAAACACAAATGAAGAATTGGAACCGTTCGAAAGCATTCATAACAATAGCATCATTTGAGGAAGCCTCCACTAATTCTCCTCTCCTACTGGCTCTGGATGGAGTGATCTTCTAATACCGCCATTCTTTTCAGTCAATGTGAAAATCAAGTCATCCGTTTGCTTATAACTTGATATTCAAGATTGTTACCAAAAGGAACTCGCATCACATTCTTTTTCAATATGCATTTATTTAAGCAGTGGCGCATATAAGTTTTTTGTCTCCCAATAAATGGCAATCAAAGAAGATTGGCTCTTTTTTCCTCGTCCAATTAAAGTGTGTGTTCATCTTTCCCTGTGATCGAACGCTTTCTTTTTTATCACTAATTGGAATCAATTCTTTTTCCAATTCAACACTGAGACCATCAAACTCTCTAATACTTTTCAACTCCAGATATCCAAGCCAGATGCCCTACCTTCTTCAATAGTGGCCAATCGAAGGACATCCATCCCTTCTGTATGGATGATTTCGGATGGAGGAAACGTGATGCCCCCCATATAGCTAAAGCCTTCTCCATTGTGTCAACCTTCTTAGACCGGATATTTTCTTTCACAGATCGGGCATGCTAGCTCACCTTTGGTGCTCCAACCCGATATTAGGGCATAGGTTGGAAAGTTCCATTTAATTTTCTACAAAAGTGCTTCGTGCATGGAGAATGACTCATTTAGCAAGTATGCAAAAAGTTAGAACACCTTGAATGCTCCAATAATACTATTTTAGCTCGCAATAAAGAGCCTGCAAATAAAATATCAAGGTTCATTTACCTACCTCCATCAGTCCAATGATGAGCACTGTCATGAAAGCAAAGGATTTTTTCAATACACATCCACGGTGGAAAGGCTGTAAACATCAATAATATTGGCCATACACTATGGGTAGTATTCCATATGCTTGAACGAGTTGAAAACCATTCCAAACAACAAGTCCACCTCACATTACGTATCTTTCTTTGTGCGAAGTCGAGATGTATTCATTAAATTTTTCTGCCATGCCTCTCCATCGACCTGGATGCATCAAATGCATCATCCTTTTTCGGTCCTCTTCATGCCATCCTCAATGTTCTTCGATGTCTTTGTCGACATAACAACTTTTGTAGTCTCGAAATCAAAGAAAAGTACCCACATCATCTTTGAGGTACAACGAGTGATGTGCTATCTTTATTCTATTTTCATCTTGATCACCCTTGAACCCTCGTGCACTCATTATGGTTGACATCTTCCTTCCATAGAGCATGCAATTATATGGGACATGTATGTATCTGGGTATAAGTAAAGTCCAGCTGTTCAAATAATCTTTGATGCTCATAATTATTTCTTATTTACGAACATTTATGCATCATCCAAAAAAATAACCTCCAAAAGCTCTAGTTTGCCAAGTTCACTCAATTAATTACTGAATCCGTTGAGGCATTTCGTATGATACAATTCAGATTAAGAACTCAAGCTTCAACCACAATCTTTTCACATTCCATGATTACAAACGAAACATTAGCATTCTCCATCAACTTGCGAAAATCTTTCTTCAACCTCACTATTTATCATTCGATCAATCAGAGAATCAGACATGGACGTTAGATGCACCATCATTGTGGCCAAAATAAATGAAAAATATCACGAACAATTTGTTTTCACTCCTCCTTCAGGTTGATCACCTTCCTTGTGACCTGCCCTCAATCATATTGGTCCCAACAAATTTCATAACCGAGCTTTAAAGCCATAAATAGTGAGGTGATTAATTGACATCTTGATGAGGTAGCCATTGGTTCCAACCCATATATTTTTTACGAAGGAATTGTTTCAAGTCCATGGTCTCTAATTTTTCTAATACGCATAAATCAATGAAATTTTTGAAAGTCCACCTTATATTTCTGGGAGAAGCCTACTAAACTTCACCATCTCTTATTCATTTTAAATGATGAATACTGCAGTAAATCATGTGTGGACTTAGACTAATATCATTTTTCAGATATACCCAATAAATTGACCCTATCACCAACTAATTTAGGTAAAGATAATCCTATCCATCAGAAATTATTAATTCTATAGATTTTATTACAAAGTAATTAAATGAATATGCAACAAAGAAATCGGAATAAAATTTTTGATAATGCATTTTCTCTCTAGTTCTTCCATGTAAGGAGAAAAAAGAAAAATACTATTCAAAATTTATTCAAAATTCTTAGCATATCGTTTTTGAATTACTTGTAATTACCTATAGAATTATCTGTAATTTTCAAACTATCCCATATTTGATAATCAATTGATCTATTTATACATAATTCTCCTAATCCATATAATTACATATAATTATATAGATGTCGGAGATTTGTACATTAATCAATTGAACGGTCATCGTTATGCAAATGCAATCAAAATAACATAGATAATAATATCCAAATAATAAGCAATAAATTCTAATAACATGAATTACATTTTAAAATAAATAATGATGGTGGCAAGACTAATCCCTCTCTTTCTCTCTCAAGTAATAAGATCTGTCGGATACTTATTCAGATTGCGATTCTAAATATTCAGATTCTGATCTGAACCCAATCCGTTGATAGATCTAGGTCCACACCACCGACATGACAACAGCCCAAGGCTAACCGCCACATACACGACCAAAAACTACGACCATACAGATAATTTATAAAATATTTATAGAAATATTTATAATATTTATTATAAATATTTTATAAATTATTATCATATACATGGATTAATAAATTAATCTATAAAATTAAAAAAATTATATCTGTGGCTATAGAGAGCGGATCGTATCGGGAAATAATTTTGAGGATCATCGGCAACGATGCTAAGAGTAGAACGATGGCACTAGAGGTAACCTCAAAATAACAAATAAGATAGTAAGATAGAAAAGAGAGAAAAAAAGAAAGAAGAGAGCAGGGAAACGTCGAGATGGGGGCCAGGGGAGGGAAGGCACAGTGAACAGGAGGCCAAAGAAGGCTTCGCACTCGACCGATGGAGGGTTAGAATGGTGGGGTTTCGTGGGGGCCGAAGGAGGGGAGGGAGGCTCATCAGAAGGGGGATTTGATTTTGCACCGAAGCTTGGAAGAGGATAAAGTGTGGGAGAGGAATTTCCATGGGAGTCGATTGGAGGATTTGAGGGTGGATGGGGATTCATCGGGGGGGGTTTTCAACAAGGGGCCGAGGATAGAGTTGGATGGGGATTCGTTGGAGGGGGGTTTCGTTGGGCAGCCGAGGGAGGGTTTGGATGGAGGGGTGGCGGGTGGCGGGAGGGGCGATTCCGGTGGATGGGGAAAAAGCCGCAGAGGGAGGGGGAAAGGAAGGGGCGACGTCGGTCGAAGGAGGAGCCTCACCGATGATGAAGAGGAGAAGGAGAGAGAGAGCGAGAGAGATCGAGTTGCGCTGGGAGAAAAAAAAATTAGGGGAATTTTTAGCCTAACCTATGGCAGCGGTTTATCGAACATTGCCATAAAATCTTAGTAACAGCGATTATCGAACGCTGTCATAGAATCTACGATATGGTTATCCAAAATTTATGCTGTTGGGGATAAATTCCCGCCCTTTTAATCAAAGTCCCTTAGCTCGATGCTCAGCCTTAAATGAATCAGTAAGCCCGCAGAAGAGCTTAGCAGTCATGGCCTTTAGCCGAACCTCCAGCGCCGAGCTTCTTCCTAAATCCGTTCAGTCGGCCGAAGCTAACTTAGTGCCGAGCCTCTTCGGACTCCTCAGCTGTCAAAGCTTCTTCGGACTCCTCAAGCGTCGAGCTCTTTTCGGACTCCCTTCGTCAGGACCGAACCCCTCCAGCCGACCGACTGCTTAGCGATCGAGTTTTCTCGAACTTCGAGCCGTTCCGACATCCTCGAACTCCTACGTCCGAGCTCCTTCGAATCCGTTCAGTCAGTCGAACGCTTAGCGGTCCGAGCTCCTTGGACTTCAATGCGTTGGGGCTTTAATGAAAATCCCCCAGTGGTCGTCCCTCGTAGAACTCTCCAAGCGGCCGTCCCTTCAGTCCCCCGACCCCGAACTTTCCTACAATCCGAAACTCCCCTGGACAAACCACGAGACCGAACGATATGGCCGCCACTAAACTGGCACAACCACTCCTCTTACATAAAAATCCCATGCGGCCCACGACCTGCCAGTATGGCTGTACCATCGCCGATGGCTGCATTCCTCTCCGTACCGAACTCCATTTGTGAGCCCATGACTATGCCAGTTGGTTGTCCACTATCCATCGGACAACGCCTTCCTCTCCATGCCGAACTCCCATGCGGCGGTAATGGCCCATCAACCATCAACTAAGCTCCGCCTATAAAGGATCCTCCAGATATGCTAACTCTAATCTTCTCTGATCTCTAAGCTCTCCCCTTCTTCTCCCAAGCTCTGAAACATCATTTCGAGCACTACATTCCTATTGGCCAAGCTGACTTGATCGTCGGAGGGTCCTGCGGAGCACCCCCCACCAGCTCTAAGATGGGATTTTAATTTTGCAGGTTTCCGACGGCGACCTCATCGGCCTCCACTCCAGCGGACTCCAACGATGACTAGATTCTACATTAATTAATTGACGCTAGAGAACAGGGCCCCGGGA
>QRFJ01001385.1:0-60044 GCA_006176705.1 Cocos nucifera | reverse complement strand
GGGCCGATGCCTCCCTGACATGAGGCCCCCTTCATTTCTCTTTTCTAGCAAGGGACAAGCCCCAACGTTCTGCTCTCCTATGGGTGCATGATACGATGGGCAGAGTTTCCTAAGTGTCAAAAGTCAATTTTTGACCAAAAGTCAAAAGATAAATTAGCAGGTGACGAAAAATAGCAAGTATTGTCTCAATTTATATCATAAATTAAGACAATCCTTTTCTGACCTAGACAAGCTCTAGTAAGACCAAGTAAAGGTATCCTCGAGTGAGCACAAACTTATTTGGCTTAGTTGAGACTAACTTTTTGATTGATCTGTAGAAGGAGAAACATTAGCTCAATCGTGTGGCATAACACGATTTGCTTGACCTAATTGAATCTAATTCAATCAATTTGAACTGAGTAGTCCAATACAACCAAAAAGAAAGAACCAACGTCCGCAGACCCAACGCCCTATCCCCAAATTTAGGGATTTAATATCCAGATTCAACCCTTATTCATGTGATCCCAGAGGGTTCAGTTCTGTATGATAATGGGATATGTCATGATTCATCTATCATCGACATGCATCAAAACATCATTTCGATGGATTCAAAACTTTTCTTTGATTCAAATAACTAGAATGATCGTCATCCACAATCATTTTCTAATTCACCTCCAAAACACCAGGACACTAGAAGTATATGGTGGCCATCCATCAAAATTAAAAATGAACCTCTTGTGCAAGCGTACATGTGTGATTAAGTTCATTTTTTAAGCTCATCAGCACTAGGATTCAAGTTAACTCGGTCAAAACCCTAATTTCATCGATATGAAATTAATCATTCAATCAAATTCGAATGGTGAAAAACCTTTGATAGAACTCTTACTTCTTATTATTTTCCCACTCTACCATGGCCAATGGGCTATTGTGTTAGATATATGTGCCCTAGAAGCCAGAATTGGCTGACACTTGTAATACACTTCTAGGGGCAAAATTATAATTTTGACTAAAATCAATAAAATGGGTTATTTTCTATCACATATGTGTATTTAGTGTCTGTGATACATCCTTTGAGTTAATGGTAATGATAATTCATATTTTCAAGAGTTGAAAATTTAAGACATGAATAATCATTATTAACTCATAAAATGCTCCCGACCATAGGATCATCACGAGGATGGTGATTGATCCGGAAGGTTGGTGTACAATCGCTTCTCTTTAGTAGATGAGTCTTGAGTCTACGGTGTGGAGACACCGGAGCGAGAGTACAGGATACTCGTTAGAGAACGAGGGCACTGAGCGTGACCACCTCGAGTAGTCATTAGGGAGTCTACCTTCTCGTCAATGACTGACTCGATGCTGCAGTAGTGTGTCTGGTTCTTTGACCTGAGGTGCATCGGCAGTTCACCTTGAGGGTGTTATAGTTTGACTACACCATTACTCGGTCTCCTAGCCATATGGAACCCTGAGGTGTATGTTGGCTATAGCATGTTCATTGTAGGAACTGGATGGCATCAAGATGGAATCTATCTACCTCGGTGGTAGAGGAGCAGCCCTATGATAATCATGAGAATCAAGTCCAGAAGTCCATGGCCATGGCAGAGTGAAATAATAGAAAGAGTTTCTATTTAGATTTTCACATTCGGACTCGAATCGAATGATTACATCATATGACAGAGACTAGGGTTTGACGAGTTCACCTTAACCCTAATCTGATCGGGGCTCAAGATAGAAGAACTTAATCACACAGGTAGCTGCACCAAGAGGTTCGCATTCAGCTCTGATGGGTTGCCACCATATACTGCTAGGTGTCACTGGTGGATTTTGGGAGCAATTAGAATGATTTAGATGATCGATCATTCTAGCTGTTCGAATCAGAAGAGTTCTGATCCATCGAAAGGAGTTTCGATGATGTCGATGATAGAGATCATGACATATCCCATTACCATACAGAACTGAACCTAACTGGGTCACACAAACAAGGGTTTGAATCTGGTGATCATCAATTGAACTGATCTAGTTCAATTGATCTGAATGAGATTCAATTAGGTTCAAGGAAAATCGTGCTAGCACTCGATTGAACCTAACGTTCTTCTTTTACTATCATAAATAAGTTGTCCTGACTGAGCCAAAGGAGTTTGTGCTCAATCAGAGGCCTTCATATGGTCTGACTGGAGGTTGTCCAAGTCAGAAAAAGGTTGTCTTATTTTGTAAGACATTACCTGCCATTTTTGGTCACCTGCCATTTCTTGTTCTTTGACTTTGGTCAAAAGTCTACCTTTGACTGGTCAAATGTTGACCATTGATACTTTGACTTTTGACCACATGTCATGCACCTATTGGAGAGCTGGTGGGGGCCTGTCCCCCTGCCAGAACCTGGCAAGGAGAGAGGGCGCACGCCACCCTTAGGCGTGTGCCCAAGTTGGAGGCGCCTAGGAGTCCTTGTTGGACAAGGACTCCATCTCCTTTTTGGATTCCAATTAGAGTTCTTCTAAGAACCAACTTTGACTGGTCTTAGGCACCCTCTAAGGAGGAATCCAGGGGACTCTATTCCCACCAATCAGATTTAGATCTGATTTCACAAAGGGTTGTGATTGGTTGGGAAGAAGAGGAGTTGGATCACAGCTTAGTCTATAAATAAGACCCTGCGCCCAACTCAGATTGATTGAGATGATTGAATCAAATTCCCATGCCCCAAGGCTGCCTCTCCCCTCCTTCCTCCATGCCAAACCACCTTCTCCCTCTCCTCTCCACATCCAAAAGGAGTTTTGGACCTTCTTGGTTGGTGCGATTCCAGATCAAAGAAAGGCGATCAAAAGCTAGAAGGCTGCGCTGCTGCAAAGGACGACTGCTGATCTTCAAAAGGAGTTTTGAAGATCCTCCAGATCAGATCCAGATCTAATTTTTGGAGATGTGATAGAGAAGAAGAGGATCTCCAGATCCAAGCCTGAGTGGATACCGGTAGAGGCCAGGCACTTGCGTGGCTAGATCCAGAATCTTCCGCTGCATACAGGATCATCAAATGGGTAATAGGATTACCCAAATCAAGGTAAATTAAATTTGATTTAATTTATCTTATTTTATTTTTATTTATTAAAATAATAAGAAATCAGATCTAAAAATATCCAAGATCTGATTAGATCAAAGAGAAAAAATTTTTGAAATATATCTCTTGATCTGATCAGATCTGAACGAACCTGGATCCGGAAAAATCAGGATTTTCCTTCAACTGGTATCAGAGCCAAGGTTCTAAAAGTATTTAGATCTAATTTTAAATTTATTTTAATTAAAAAATAATTGATTTTAGATGTCACATGAGATGTGATCAGATCTGAAAATCAGAAAAAATTAAAATTAAATGATTTGGATCTAAGATTAGAAAATATGCATGACTAGTTCTAAAATAGAATAGTTCTATAGAATAGTCTTGCATGTTTTTGATTTAATCTGATTAAATCATATTTTAGATCTATTTATTTACTATTTTTTGATATTATAAGTGTTATAATAACATCTAAAAAATAGCAAATAAAAATTATTTAATTTTAAATATCATATGAGATATGATTGATGCATGTCTAGACTAGTTGTAGAATAGTTCTACATAATTATCTAGATTAGAATTTATTTTGATTAGATCAATTTAAATCTAATTTTTTAGATTATTATGAGATAATTTAGATCTGAAAAAATATGCATGATTCGATACATGAGATGTATGCAAAATATGCCATGATTAGATCTAATTTGTATATGAGATATATGATATAGATCTAAAACTATTTTGTAGTATTGCATGTTCCTGATTAAGGCGTTCCTCTTGGCCGTCCGGTCATAAGAACGAAGAAGGGTTTAAAGGCCCTCTCTTCCCATTCGATGGGGTGTTCTTATGATGTGTAGGGGTGCTGCGTGTTCGTCCTTAATCAGAAACCCAAAACTTACTTTCTGCAAAACCCTAGATCCTGAAACCCTAGGATTTATTGTGCATATTTTGTTTATGAACCCTACTTAATTAAGAATTAAGTTTATGGAATATTAATTAGGTCTAAAATTGAGAATTTTAGATCTAAGACATATTCATAATACTGGGTTCGGGCTTGGGTAGCTCAATTAGGTCTAAGCGGTTGATCAAACCGAATCAAGAGTTGGTTAGATGGGATCAACAATGCTTAAATTGACCAGCCTAATAGGATTAAGTCTGGGTCAAGATCGAGTCACGATCAAGCAAGACCTAATTAGGCTCAGAGGTTAGAGTCTGGATTGTAGGCTAACCCAATTGGTTCTGGACTCAACAATTTGGTGTCTAAGGTAAGTTTGGCACATACGACCGACTGGTTTTTAATTGGAAGCTACTCGACCTGAATGCGTTCTTGTACGAGTTAATGGCATATTCCTTCCACCGGATCTCACTTACCTGGCCATATCTGTTGACACAGTTCTGATCTGAGGTGGTCAATAATCCGAGCTAACCCATGCCACTAGGTTAGTCATAATTGTTATGACTATGAGCCAAGTCTAGTTTAATGAGACCTGAATCAATTCTCCCTAAGAAAAGATTAAGTCTGAGGTCTTCCACCATTGTAGATGTGCGGGCCCTTCCCGGGGTTGATTGTTCTCGGACTGGATACAGTGGCTCAGTTGCACCGGAAGATGCAACCATGTCTATTAGGCATTGGATGCTATGGGCTGGAGGATGAGTTGGGCTCAATATTTTGGATACGGTGAGAGACTCAATTAGGAACCCAGTCTATGCAAATGGTGGGTCTGACTTAACTAAGGAGTGGATCAATATTTCGGATACGGTGAGATTCATGAATTAGAGACCAAGTTTGGGTGCACCATGATTAGAGAATCATTGAACAAGAGTTGTTCACTCATTGGCTAACCCATCACCAATAACTGTTAGGTGAGGTGATGAGTCAGTTGGTGAGACCGCACCACCCACTAGAAATCATTAATCATGGAGATTTTTGCATCTCTACAGAGGGAGTGTAGGGATCCGAGAAAATAGTGGAGCTAATTTGTTTAAAAATAAAATTCCTAAATAAATTGGTCAAGTCATAATTACAGTATCTAACTAGAATCTTTGACTCTCTATAGGAAAATGTCTGCGTCCAACCCATTGGCACGTATCCTGGACACACATAGACTGACCGGACCCAATAATAAAGATTGGCTCAGGAACTACAAAATTATTTTGGGTTTCGAGAAGTTAACCCATGTATTGGACCAGGACCCTCCCACCTTACCAGCCCATCCATCCATTGAACAGAGAGCATCTCTGGAAAAATGGATAGACGAAGATAATAAGGCCAGATATTACATGTTGGGCTCGATGTCTGATGAGCTCCAGCGCCAACATGAAGATATCGGGACTGCTCGCCAAATGTTGGCTCACCTGCAGGAGATGTTTGGTGAACAGAGTCGCGCAGCCAAATATCAAGTCACGAAATGACTTTTTAAGGCTAAGATGCGTGATGGGCAGTCAGTCCAAGATCACTGTCTGACAATGATCAAGGACATGGAAGAGCTTGAGAAGCTCGGTGTGAAGTTAGACTTGGATCTGCAGAATGATATTATTCTGCAATCCTTGACTGATGCATATGGGCAATTCATCATGAATTACCACATGCATAAACTTCAAAATTCCTTGGCCGAATTAATGAATATGCTGGTTACCGCTGAGCTTTCTATGAAAGGTTCTAAAGGCTCAGTTCTTGCTATGGAATGGACTTCTTCCAAAAGAAAGTCTTATGGAAAGAAAAAGAAGTCTGTGAAAAAGCAAGAAGGTGGAAGGATCAAAGAAGAAGAAGGCAGAGCCGAAGAAAAAGGCCGATGTCAAAGGAAAGTGTTTCCATTGCAACAGCGACGGCCATTGGAAGCGGAACTGCCCTACTTACCTGGCCACCCTGAAGAACAAGAAGGAAGGTCCTTCTGGAGGTATGCTCGTTATTGAGTCTAACCTTACGGTTTCTTCTGCATCCAGTTGGGTGCTTGACTCTGGTTCTAGTGCTCATCTGTGCACTTCCATGCAGGGTCTTGAGGATAGCAGGAGGCTGAGGGATGGAGACATGATCCTACGCATCGGTAATGGAGCAAGAGTTGCTGCAGTAGCCGTGGGAACATACCCTCTTCGATTACCATCTGGTTTAGACTTAGTTTTGAAAGACTGTTATTATGTGCCTGCAGCTAGCAGGAATTTGATTTCTGTTTCATGCTTAGCACAAGAAGGCTATGTGATTACCTTCTTTAAGGACCATTGTAACATTCTTTATGAAAGAAATAAAATTCCAAATGGTTTCCTTATTAATGGTCTTTATCAGCTACATATTGATGTACCTGTTCTAACTATCGAGCAAAACGTGAATGCCAAACGACCTAGGGATAGTCCAAACGATAGATATCTATGGCACCTGAGATTAGGTCATATAGCAGAAGATAGGATCAACAAATTGGAGAAAAATGGGCTATTGAGTCCATTGACTTCCGAGTCATATCCAACTTGTGAATCTTGTCTTCAAGGCAAAATGACTAAACTCCCTTTTGTTGGACATGGGGAGAGGGCCACAGATCTCCTTGCCCTAGTACATACTGATGTGTGCGGCCCATTTGATGTGCCGGCTAGAGGCAATTTTGTCTACTTCATTACCTTTACCGATGATCTGTCTAGGTATGGGTATGTGTATCTTATGAGACACAAGTCTGAAGCTTTTGAAAAGTTCAAAGAATTCAGACATGAAGTAGAAAAACAAACTGAAAAACCCATTAAGGTTCTTCGATCAGATCGAGGAGGTGAATACCTTAGCCGAGAATTCCTAGACTATCTCAAGGAAAAATGGCATAGTCTCTCAATGGACTCCACCAGGAACACCTCAACTCAACGGGGTTTCAGAATGGAGAAATCGGACTCTATTGGATATGGTTCGATCCATGATGAGCTTCACAGACCTCCCTGATTTTCTTTGGGGACACTCATTGTTAACTTCAATTTATCTACTGAATAGGGTTCCCTCTAAAACCGTTCCTACCACACCGTATGAGATATGGCACGGTAAGAAACCAAGTCTGAGTCATCTCAGAATTTGGGGTTGTCCGGCTCATGTCAAAAGACAACAAGCGGACAAGTTAGAGTTTAGGTCCTTTCAGAGCTCGATTCATAGGATATCCTAAAGAGTCATTAGGATACTATTTCTACATTCCAGAAGACCACAATGTGATTGTGAGTCGACATGCCATCTTTCTTGAAAAATAGTTTATTCAAGATAGCGGCATTGGAAAGCAGATTCAAGCTTGATGAGAAAGTCTCACAAGTACAACGAGCTAAGGACCAATTGGAACCAAATCAGGTTGAGCCAATAAGAACACTACCTCCTCCACCTCGTAGATCGGAAAGAGTTTTCCATCCCCCTGAAAGATACTTAGGTATTATTTCAGAGGAAGTAGAGAAAATGTTCCTCGTAGGTAATGGTGCTCATGGTGATGATCCCAAAACCTACAACGAGGCGATATCAGATATCGACTCCGAGAAATGGCTAGAGGCAATGCAGTCAGAAATTGACTCGATGCACTCAAACCAAGTCTGGACCTTGGTAGATCCACCAGAAGGTATAGTACCTATTGGGTGTAAATGGATCTTCAAGAGAAAGATTGGTGCAGATGGGAATGTGGAGACATTCAAGGCTAGACTAGTGGCAAAAGGTTATAGTCAATGCGAAGGCATTGACTATCAGGATACCTTTTCCCCAGTGGCTATGCTAAAATCCATCCGCACATTGCTTGCCGTTGCAGCCTATTTCGATTATGAAATATGGCAAATGGACGTGAAAACGGCATTCTTAAATGGATATCTTGAGGAAGATATCTATATGGAACAGCCGCTAGGTTTCACATCCAGTGATACTGATCACAAGGTTTGCAAGCTGCAAAGGTCCATATATGGACTTAAGCAAGCATCTCGGAGCTGGAACACTCATTTCAATGATGTGATCAAAATGTTTGGTTTCATCAAAAATGAAGAGGAACCATGTGTTTTCAAAAAGGTCAGTGGGAGCGCTGTTGTCTTCCTCGTATTGTACGTGGATGACATCCTCCTTATTGGGAATGATGTTCCCATAATGACAACAGTCAAATTATGGTTGTCCAAGGAATTCTCCATGAAAGACCTAGGTGAAGCATCCTTTATTCTAGGAATTAAGGTCTATAGGGATAGACCGAATAGGATGCTAGGACTTTCACAGAAGATGTACATAGAGAAAGTACTAAAGAGGTTTAGTATGGAAAACTCTAAGAGGGGATTAATACCCTTCAGACATGGTATTCATCTTTCCAAGAAGATGTGCCCTAGCACACCTGAGGAAATAGAACGCATGAGCAAGATCCCTTATGCTTCTGCAATAGGGAGCCTCATGTATGCCATGCTATGTACACGACCTGATATAGCCCATGCTGTGAGTGTCACAAGCAGATATCAGTCAAATCCAGGTGAAGAACACTGGACTTCTGTGAAATGTATCCTTAAGTACTTGAGAAGAACTAAGGATATGATGTTGGTCTTTGGTAATGGAGAACTCCAAGTCCAGGGATACACAGACTCGGATTTCATGTCCGATATAGATGATCGAAAGTCGACATCTGGGAGTCTGTTTGTGTGCAATGGTGGTGCTGTCAGCTGGAAGAGTTTCCAAGCAAATGGTGATAGCAGATTCCACCATGGAAGCAGAATATATCGCTGCATCAGAGGCTGCGAAGGAAGCATTCTGGTACAAGAAGTTTGCTGCAGAAATTGGAGTAATGCCATCAGATGCCATTCCTCTATACTGCGACAACAATGGCGCCATAGCCCTTGCTAAGGAGCCGAGGTCTCACCAGAAATCCAAGCACATTGAGCGGCGATACCACCTCATCCGCGATTACCTCGAGAAGGGTTACGTCGAGGTCAAGAGAGTCAACTCCACAGATAATGTGGCAGACCCACTTACAAAGCCGTTGGGCCAGCAGAAGATCGAAGCCCACCTTGAGAAGATGGGACTTAGACTTGTAGCCAATTGGCTTTAGGACAAGTGGGAGATTGTTAGATATATGTGCCCTAGAAGCCAGAATTGGCTGACACTTGTAATACACTTCTAGGGGCAAAATTATAATTTTGACTAAATCAATAAAATGGGTTATTTTCTATCACATATGTGTATTTAGTGTCTGTGATACATCCTTTGAGTTAATGGTAATGATAATTCATATTTTCAAGAGTTGAAAATTTAAGACATGAATAATCATTATTAACTCATAAAATGCTCCCGACCATAGGATCATCACGAGGATGGTGATTGATCCGGAAGGTTGGTGTACAATCGCTTCTCTTTAGTAGATGAGTCTTGAGTCTACGGTGTGGAGACACCGGAGCGAGAGTACAGGTACTCGTTAGAGAACGAGGGCACTGAGCGTGACCACCTCGAGTAGTCATTAGGGAGTCTACCTTCTCGTCAATGACTGACTCGATGCTGCAGTAGTGTGTCTGGTTCTTTGACCTGAGGTGCATCGGCAGTTCACCTTGAGGGTGTTATAGTTTGACTACACCATTACTCGGATCTCCTAGCCATATGGAACCCTGAGGTGTATGTTGGCTATAGCATGTTCATTGTAGGAACTGGATTGGCATCAAGATGGAATCTATCTACCTCGGTGGTAGAGGAGCAGCCCTATGATGATCATGAGAATCAAGTCCAGAAGTCCATGGCCATGGCAGAGTGAAATAATAGAAAGAGTTTCTATTTAGATTTTCACATTCGGACTCGAATCGAATGATTACATCATATGACAGAGACTAGGGTTTGACGAGTTTCACCTTAACCCTAATCTGATCGGGGCTCAAGATAGAAGAACTTAATCACACAGGTAGCTGCACCAAGAGGTTCGCATTCAGCTCTGATGGGTTGCCACCATATACTGCTAGGTGTCACTGGTGGATTTTGGGAGCAATTAGAATGATTTAGATGATCGATCATTCTAGCTGTTCGAATCAGAAGAGTTCTGATCCATCGAAAGGAGTTTCGATGATGTCGATGATAGAGATCATGACATATCCCATTACCATACAGAACTGAACCTAACTGGGTCACACAAACAAGGGTTTGAATCTGGTGATCATCAATTGAACTGATCCAGTTCAATTGATCTGAATGAGATTCAATTAGGTTCAAGGAAAATCGTGCTAGCACTCGATTGAACCTAACGTTCTTCTTTTTCTATCATAAATAAGTTGTCCTGTCTGAGCCAAAGGAGTTTGTGCTCAATCAGAGGCCTTCATATGGTCTGACTGGAGGTTGTCCAAGTCAGAAAAGGTTGTCTTATTTTGTAAGACATTACCTGCCATTTTTGGTCACCTGCCATTTCTTGTTCTTTGACTTTGGTCAAAAGTCTACCTTTGACTGGTCAAACGTTGACCATTGACACTTTGACTTTTGACCACATGTCATGCACCTATTGGAGAGCTGGTGGGGGCCTGTCCCCCTGCCAGAACCTGGCAAGGAAGAAGGCGCACGCCACCCTAGGCGTGTGCCCAAGTTGGAGGCGCCTAGGAGTCCTTGTTGGACAAGGACTCCATCTCCTTTTTGGATTCCAATTAGAGTTCTTCTAAGAACCAACTTTGACTGGTCTTAGGCACCCTCTAAGGAGGAATCCAGGGGACTCTATTCCCACCAATCAGATTTAGATCTGATTTCACAAAGGGTTGTGATTGGTTGGGAAGAAGAGGAGTTGGATCACAGTTAGTCTATAAATAAGACCCTGCGCCCAACTCAGATTGTGATGAGATGATTGAATCAGAATTCCCCATGCCCCAAGGCTTTTTCCTCTCCCTCCTCCTCCATGCCAAAGCTTCTTCTCCCTCTTCCTCTCCACATCCAAAAGGAGTTTTGGACCTTGGTTGGTGCGATCCAGATCAAAGAAAGGCGATCAAAAGTAGAAGGCTGCGCTGCTGCAAAGGACGACTGCTGATCTTCAAAAGGAGTTTTGAAGATCCTCCAGATCAGATCCAGATCTGATTTTTGGAGACATGATAGAGAAGAAGAGGATCTCCAGATCCAGCTCGAGTGGATATCGATAGAGGCCAGGCGCTTGCGTGGCTAGATCCAGAACCTTCCGCTGCATACAGGATCATCAATAGGATAATAGGATTACCCAAATTAGGTAAATTAAATTTGATTTAATTTATTCTTACTTTATTTTATTTATTAAAATAATAAGAATCAGATTTGAAATATCTCAGATCTGATATAGATCAAAGAGAAAAAATTTTAAAATATATCTCTTGATCTGATCAGATCTGAACGAACCTGGATCGGGAAATCAGGATTTCCCTTCATTATGGACTTGATTCTCATGATCATCATAGGGCTGCTCCTCATCTACCGAGGTAGATAGATTCCCTTTTGGTGCAATCCAATTCCTACAATGAACGTTCTATAGCTAACATACATCTCAGGGTTCTGAATGGCTAGAAGATCGAGTCATGGTGTAGTCAAACTATAACATCCTCAAGGTGAACTATCGATGTACCTCAGGTCAAAGAACTAGATACACCACTACAGCTTTGAGCCAGTCATCGATGAGAAGGAAGACTTTCTTATGACTGCTCAAGGTGGTCATGCTCAGTGCCCTCGTTCTCTAACGAGTATCTGTACTCTCGCTCCGATATCTCTACACCATAGACTCAAGACTCATCTACTATAAAGAAATTATTGTATACCAACCTTCCAAATCAATCACCATCCTCATGATAATCCTATGGTTGGGAGCATTTTTTGAGTTAATAACGAAAATTCATATCTTAAATTTTCAACTCTTGAAAATAAGAATTATCATTATCATTAACTCAGGGATTATATCACAAACACTAAATACACATTGTGATAGAAAATAACCCATTTTATTATTTATAGTCAAAATTATAATTTTATCCTTAGAAGTATACAACAAGTGTCAGCCAATTATGGCTTCTAGGGCACACATATCTAATAGATCTATCTACGTCAGTAGATAAGGAGCAGTCCCATGATAATCATGTGATCGAGTTCTTAAGCCCATGGCCATGGTAGTGTAACATAATAAAAAAGAAGTTTTCTATTAGGGTTTCATATCAAACTCAAATCGAATGATTAATTCATATTATGGATGTTGGGTTTGACGAGTTTATCTTAACCCTAATCCTATCAGGGCTCAAGATAGAAGAATCTAATTACACAGGTAGCTACACTAAGAGATTCATTTTTAGTTCTAATGGATTGTCACCACATACTGCTTGGTATCACTTATGAATTTTGGAAGTAATTAGAATGGTCTTGATGATCGACCATTCTAATTAAGTGAACTAAAAAAGTTTTGCTCCATCGAAAGATGTTTCGATGATAGAGATCATGACATATCCTATTACTACACAAAACTAAACTTAACTGGATCACACAAATAAGGGTTTGGGCCTGGATGTGATCAATTGAGCTAACTCAGTTCGATTGATTTGAATTAAATCCAATCAAGTTTAAGAAAATCGTGCTAGCATATGATTGAGCCTGACATTCTCCTTCTATAGTTTTTCTGATTTATCTCAACTAAGTCAAATTTGATTTGACTCATCCCTAGATTGTGAATAGATTTATTTTTATTTAGCTGAAACTTATCTAGGTCAGATTGATTCTAAAAATAAATCCATTCTGAAGTGCAATTGGACTAGGGCCAATAGTTGACCCAATTGAGAGAATTAAGGGTCATAGGATCTGAGCCTCCTAGATAATTCTCTAGGAATTCTTTTTCTCTAATTTTTGGACATAAGATTAGGCTCGATTCATACTTTGGGTGTGTCCAATTTGGTGATTTTTGGAGGTCCCTAGATTAGGTTAATTAGAGTTTGATTTGGATCAAACTCTTAAGGGAAGAGTCCTTGGCACCCTGGACTCTTTCTTATTCATTCATGATGCCACAAAGGAAGGATTTTTGGGCAACCAAACCTGATAGAGATCAGGTTGTGAATGTGGGCTTTCAGATTAGAGTCCTAGGTAATTAGGCAAACAAGTTGCTTGATCACCTAGGAGACTTGGTGGTGCAAGGGGTCTCTATAAGAACCCCTGCGCCCTAGTTCTCTATACGCCATCTCTCTTCCATGCCCATATGCTGCCACAAAGTCCTTCTCCATGCCCCCTCTAGAGCTCCTCCCTCTCTTCTGCATGTCCACACCAGGTTTGGTGTATATTCAGCCATCAAAAGTTGAAGAAAGCTAAAGAAAAGTTCGAGACAAGGTGATCTAGATCAAGAGATAGTGTGTTGCCTTTGAAGTTGGTTTGAAGGCTTCACAAATCAGATTTAGATCTAATCTTTTAAGATTAGATCTAGAAGGATAGTATGTCTAGATCTAGTCCAAGTGGACTCTAGTAGAGGCTAGGTACATGCATGGCTTGATCCAGGACCTCAGGAGCATCAGGATCATCTTCAAGTTACTAGTTTACCCTAGACAGGTAACAACTATTGTTATTATTTGATTTTTAATTTTTATTTTTATTTTAATATAAGATCATTATGATTAAATTTGAGAACTCTTAGATTTAGTTAGATCAAATAAGATTTTTGAGAAAAATCTACTATAGATCTAATATAATATGAATGATCCTACAGTGGAAATCAAATTTTTCTTCAACTAGTATCAGAATCAGGTTAGTGGTTCTTCAAATCTACGTTAGATCTAATTTTTTTTATTTATTTTATGATTTGATATCAAAAATTTTAGATATCACATCAGATATGATCAGATCTAAAATCAAATTATTAAAACTTTTATATATATCAATGATGTATGAGATGTATGACTAGACTAGGTATGTAGAATTGTTCTATATATAGTCTAGTATAACATTCTATTGATATGATAAAATATTTTTTTAGATTCTTTTTATTTTTATTTTTTGATGTTATAAGAGTTATTATCAAATCTAAAAATAGAAAATTAAAATTTTAAATTTTTATATAAGATATGATTGATGCATGTCTAGACTAGTTATAAAATTGTTCTATATATTGTCTAGAATAGAATTTTATTTGATGAGATCATTAAAATTTTATTTTTTAGATATTATATGAGATATATCAGATCTAAAAACATGCATATTTAATTTAATTATTGATACATGAGATGTATATAAATCATGCATAGATAGATCTATAATTTTATATGTGATACATGTTATAGATATTTTTATTTTATGGTGTAATTATTTATTTCTGATTAAGGCATTCTCCTTGGCCATCCAGTCATAAAAGTAAGAAGGGTTTAAAGATCCTCTCTTTTCATTCGATGGAGTGCTCTTATGGCGTGTAGGAGTGCTGCATATTTATCCTTAATCAAAAGTCAAAAACTTACTTTTTTGCAAAACTTTAGATTCTGAAATCCTAGGATTTTTATGCATATTTTATTTCTGAATCCAAACTTAATTAAGAATTTTGATTATGAAATCAATTAGGACTAAAAATTATGAATTTTTAGATCTAAGATACCTTAATAAAATTGGCTTTAGGTATGGGTAGCTCAATTAGGTCTAGCGATTGATCAAACCGAATCAAAAGTTGGTTAGGTGGGATCAAGAGTAATTAGAATTGAGCAGCCTAATAGGATTAAGTCTAGATCAAAGTCGACTCACAATTATATATGGTCGACTAATTTAAGACCTAATTTGGCTCCACGGTTCGAGCCTAGATTATAGTTTAATTCGATTAGTTCTACTTTGACAAATTGGTGTTTAAGATAAGTTTGACAGATATGACCAATGGTCTTTAATTGAAAGCTACTCAATCTGAATGCGTTCATGGTGAGTTAATGGCATATTCCTTCCACTGATCTCACTTACTTGGCTGATAGGGTCGACCCAATTTTGATTTGAGGTGGCTAACGATTTGAGCTAATCCTTGCCACTAGGTTAGTCATAATTATTATGACTAAGTCAAATCAAATTTAAGAGACCTAAATCAAATCTTCCTAAGAAAATATTAAGTCATAGATCTTCCACCATTGTAGATGTTTGGGCCCTTCCCGAGGTTGACTGTTCTCGACTAATTATAGTAGTTCAGTTGCACTAGAAGGATGCAACCATGTCTATTAGGCATTGGATGCTATGGGTTGAAGGATTGGTTGGGCTCAAATTTTGGATACGATGAGGGATCCAATCAAAAATCTAATTCATACAAATGGTGGGTCTGGCTTAACTAAAAATTGGATCAATATTTCGGACATGATGAAATTCATGAATTAGAGGCCAGGTTTGGGTGCACCATGTTTAAAAAATTATTGGACCAGAGTTATCACTCATTGGCTGACCTATCACCAATAACTATTAGGTGAAGTGGTGAGCTAGTCAATCGGACCACACCATCCATGAGAAATCTATGATCATAAAGATTTTCATATCTCTGTTAAGAGAGTATAGGGATCTGTGTAAATAGTGGGAGTCTAATTTATTTAAAAATAAAATCTCTAAATAAATTAGTCAAGTCTAATTATAAAATCTAACTAGAAACTTTGACTCTCTATAGAAAAATATTAGCATCTAAACTCCTAGCCAAGATCTTAGATAACCACAGATTGACTAGATCTAACTTTAAGGACTGCCTTAGGAACTACAAAATTATTTTGGGTTCTGAGAAGCTATCTTATGTACTGGATCAAGACCCACCTACTTTACCGGCCCATCCAATTGCTGAACAGAGAGCATCTCTAGAAAGGTGGATGGATGATGATAATAAGGCCAGATATATGTTGGGCTTAATGTTAGATGAATTATAGCGCCAACATGAAGATATCAGTACTACCCATCAAATGTTGGCTCATCTGCAAGAGTTGTTTGGTGAGCAGAGTTGCACAGCTCGGTATCAAGTCTCTCATAGACTTTTTAAGAGTTAGATGCATTATGGGCAATCAGTCCAAGGTCATTATTTGATAATGATCAAAGACCTTCAGGAGCTTGAGAAGCTTGGTGTCATCATGGACAGAGACTTGAAGATTGGTGTGATCCTGCAATCCCTGATCGATGCATATGGTTAGTTCATCATGAACTTTCATATGAATAAACTATAATATACCTTGACTGAACTAATGAATATGCTGGTTACTGCTGAGCTTTCTTTGAAAGGTTCAAAGGGCTCAGTGCTTACTGTGGAGCGGACTTCTTTCAAGAAAAATCTATTGGAAAGAAGAACAAATCCACAAAGAAGTAGATGTTGGAAGGTGGAAAGAAGAACAAGAAAGAGCCAAAGAAGAAGGCCATGGACAAAGGAAAGTATTTTCACTATAACACCAACAACCATTGGAAGCAGAACTGCCCTCTATACCAAGCCAGCTTGAAGAGCAAGAAGGAGGCAAGTCCTTCTGGAGGTATGCTCGTAATCGAATCTAGCCTAATAGTTTCTTCTGCATCCAGCTGGATGCTTGACTCTGGTTCTAGTGCTCACTTGTGCATTTCTATGCAAGATCTTAAGGAGAGCAGGAGGCTGAGGGATGGTGAGATGATCCTATGTATCAAAAATAGAGCAAGAGTTACTACTATGCCCATGGGAACCTACCCTCTTTGACTATCATCAGGATTAGATTTAGTACTTAAGGACTATTATTTTATATCTGTAGCAAGTAGGAAATTTTTTTTTCTTGTTTAGCATAGGAAGGTTATGTAATTAGCTTTCTTAAGGACCACTGTACTATTTTTTTTGAAAGAAATAAAATTACAAGTGATTTCTTAATTAATGATCTCTATCAGTTGTATATTAATGTATCTATGTTAAATTTCAAGAAAAATGTGAATGCCATAGGATCTAAGTGATCTAGAGATAGTCTAAATAATAGATATCTATGGCACCTTAGGCTAGATCATATAGCCAAAGATAGGATTAACAAATTCGAGAAATCCGGACTTATGAGTCTGTTGACTTCTAAGTCATATCCGATTTGTAAATCATACTTTTAAGGCAAAATGACCAAGCTTCATTTTGTAGGACATTAGAAAAGAGCCACAAACCTACTTATCCTAGTACATATAGATGTGTGCGGTCCATTTGATGTGCCAGCCAGAGGCAATTATGTCTACTTCATTACCTTTATCGATGATCTATCATGGTATGGATATGTGTACTTAGCAAGACGCATGTTTGAAGCCTTTGAAAAGTTCAAGAAATTCAAACTCAAAGTAGAAAAATAAATTGAAAAGCCCATTAAGATTCTTTGATCAGATCGAGGAGGAGAATATCTTAGTTAAGAATTTTTAGACTATCTCAAAGATAATGGAATAGTCTCACAATGGACTCCACCTGGAATGCCTCAACTCAATAGGATTTCAGAATGAAGAAATCGGATCCTATTAGATATGGTTCGATCCATGATGAGCTTCACGGACGTTCTTGAATTTCTTTATGGATATAGTCTAATGATAGTGATTTACTTACCGAATTGGGTTTCCTCTAAAATCATTTCTACCATACCGTATAAGATATGGCAAGATAAGAAATCCAGTCTAAGTCATCTTAGAATTTGGAATTTTTTCGTCCATATTAAGAGATAACAGGCGGACAAGTTAGAGTCTAGGTTCTTTAAAGCTCAATTTATAGGATATCCTAAAGAATCATTAGGATATTATTTTTACATTCCAAAGGACCACAATGTGATTATCAGTCGACATGCCATTTTTCTTGAAAAATAGTTTATTCAAAATGATGACATTAGAAAGCTGATTAGGCTCGAGGAGAAGGTCTCTAATGAGCAACGAGCTGAGGAACCTAAGGAACCAAATTAGTTAGAGCCAGTCCATACACTACCTCCTCCACCTCAAAAATTAATTAGGATTTTTCATCCTCCTAAAAAGTATTTGTTAGATGTGTGCCCTAGAAGCCAGATTGGCTAACACTTATAATTCACTTCTAAGGATAATTTTATAATTTTAACTATAAATTAATAAAAAGATTATTTTCTATCATTGTGTATATTTAAACTGTATGTGATACATCCTTTGAGTTAATAGTAATGATAATTCATATTTTCAAAGAGTTAAAAATTTAAGACATGAATTTTCATAATTAACTCATAAACTGCTACCGTCCGTAGGATCATCATGAGGATGGTGATTGATCTGGAAGGTTGGTGTATGATCACTTTTTTTGAGTAGATGAGTCTTAGGTCTACGATGTGGAGACACCGGAGCGAGAGTATAGATACTCATTAGAGAATGAGGGCACTGAACGTGACCACCTCGAGCATTCATAAGAAAGTCTACCTTCTCATCGATGACTAGCTCGATGTTGTAGTAGTGTGTCTGGTTCTTCGATCTGAGGCGCATCGGTAATTCATCTTGAGGGTGTTGTAGTTTGACTACACCATAACTTGATCTCCTAGCCATTCGAAATTCTGAGATGTATGTTGGCTATAGTATGTTCATTGTAGGAATTGGATTGCACCAATAAGAGATTTATCTACCTCGATAGATGAGGAGTAGCCCTATGATGATTATGAGAATCGAGTCCATAAGCCCATGGCCATGGCAGAGTGAAGATGATAGAAAGAGTTTCTATAAGGATTTCATAGAGGACTTGAATCGATTGATTAATTCATATGATGGATATTGGGTTTGATGAGTTCACCTTAACCCTAATCCTATCGGAGCTCAAGATAGAAGAACCCAATCATACTGGTAGCTGCACTGAGAGGTTCACTCTCATTCTGATGGGTTGCCACCATATACTACTAGATGTCATTGGTGGATTTTGAGAGTAATTAGAATGATTTTGATGATCGATCATTCTAATTATATGAATCAGAAAAATTCTGGTCCATCGAAAGATATTTCAATAATGTCGATGATGGAGATCACGACATGTCTCATTACCATATGGAACTGAACCTAAATCATACAAATAAAGGTTTGGGTCTAGATGTCATCAATTGAGCTAACCTAGTTTGATTGATTTGGATTAGATCCAATCAGGTTCAAGGTAATCGTGCTAGCACACAATTGAGCCTGACTTTCTCCTTCTGTAATCTTTCTGATTCATTACAACCAAGTCAAATTTAATTGAACTCATTTTTGTATCTTGAATGAATTTACTTTTATCTAACTAGAATAAGTCTAGGTTAGATTAATTATGAAAATTAAATTTATTCCTAGTGCAATTGGACTAGGGTCAATAGTTGACCCACTTAAGAGAATTGAGGATCACATGACCAGAGAATTTTAGAAAATTTTATAGAAATTATTTTATATTAATTTTTGGATATATGATAGGACATGAGTTATGCTTTGGGTGTGCAAACTTTCATGATTTTTAGAGGTCCCTAGATTAGGTTTTGATAGAGTTTGATTTGGATCAAACTCTTAAGGAAAGAGTCCTAGATGCACATGGACTCTTCCTTATCCTTTCATGCCGCCACCTTCTAAATGGATTTTTGGTGCCAAAACTATATGGGATCTAGAGTTTTTCATGGAGATAAGGTCCAAAAGTCCCAATGGTTGAATTAATAAGGTTTTTATCAAAAAGGGACTCTTTATGGTGCTATGTCTTGTATAAGAACTCTTCGCATGAAATTGCCTCAATGTAATTTATTTTTTTCACACTCAAAGAAACTTTCCCTCTGATCCATGCCTCCTCTATCCTCTCCCTCCCTCTCTTCTACATGCCTAAAATGTTATGCACAAATTTGAATTGAAGGTCCAAGGTTTTTGGCACAAGATTCAGCATTTACGAGATGGTGTTCGTGAGACGAACAGGCTTCCCTCGAAGTCATTTTGAAGGCTTTTCAAATCAGATCCAAATCTGATATTTAGAAAAAATATTTATAAGGAGAAGATATTTAGATCCTACCTAAGTGGATACCGGTAGAGGCCAGGCGCGTGCGTAGCTCCTTCTAGAACCTTAGGAATCAACAGGATCATCGTAGGATAATTAGATTACCAAATCTGGTACATGAAATTAAATCTGATTTAATTTTATTTTTAACTTTTAATATCAGATATCTATGATCAAATTTGTGAAGTCTTAGATCTGATTAGGATTTTTAAAAAAAATTTAAAATATTTCTTCAGATCCAATCAAATTTGAATGATCCTATATCGAAAAAATAGGTTTTTCCTTCAACTAGTATCAGAGCCAGGTTATAGTTCTTCAGATCTATTTTAGATCTAATTTTATTTTTATTTTTGATATAGTATTAAAAAGTTTTAGATGTCATATCAAATATTATTAGATCTAAAATCTAAAAATTAAAATTAAATCATTTAGATCTAATATGTATGAGATGCATGATTAGACTGGGAATAGAATAGTTCTTTATGTAGTCTAATATAATTATGTTGCTAATTTGATTAAATATAATTTTAGATCTATTTAATTTTTATTTTTTTGATATTATAATTATTATAATCAGACCTAAAATATAAAAAATAAAGTTTTTAATTTTTGATTTATTCATATATGATATGAAAAGATGCATGTTTAGACTAGTTATAGAATAGTTCTACAAATTATCTAGAATAATTTTATTTTGATATGATCAAATTTAAATCTATTTTTTAGATATTATATATGATATTTTAGATCTAAAAAATATGCATGTTTAATTTAGTGATGATACATGAGATGTATGCAAAGCATGTATTAGTTAGATCATTAATTATATATATGATGTATGATCTAGATCTAACTAGTTTTGTAGTTTCAATTATATTTCTGATTAAGGCATTCCCCTTGGCCGTCCGATCATAAGAATAAAGTAGGATTTAAAGGTCCTATCTTTCCATTCAATGGGGTGTTCTTATGGTATGTAGAGGTGTTGCGCGTTCGTCCTTAATTAGAAGTCAAAACTTATTTTTCTACAAAATCTTAGATCCTAAAATCCTAGGATTTTGATACATATTTTTTTTATTTATAAACCCAAACTTAGTTAAGAATTAAGATTATGAAACTAATTAGGTCTAAAATTAAAAATTTTTATATCTAAGATATTTTCATAAAATTGGGTTCGGGCTTGGGTAGCTCAATTAGGCCTAGTGGTTGGTCAAACTGAATTAAGAGTTGGTTAGATGGGATCAAGAGTACTTAGAATTGATCAGCCTAATAGTTGTAAGTCTGGCTCAAGGTCAACTTACAGCCATATGTGATCGATCCAATTAAGACCTAATTTGGCTCCATGGTTTGAGCCTAGATTGTAGGCTAATTTGATTAGTTCTAGTTTGACAATTTGGTGTCTAAGGTAAGTTAGACAGATATGATCGATTGATTTTTAATTGGAAGCTACTTGACTTGAATGCATTCTTATCGAGTTAATGGCATATCCCTTCCACTGGTCTTACTTATTTGACCATTTGTGTCAACCCAGTTTTAATTTGAGGTGGCTAACAGTTCGAGCTAACCCATACCACTAGGCTTGTCATAATCATTATGACTAAGTCAAGTCTAAGAGATCTAAATTAAATCTTTCTAAGAAGAAAT
This sequence comes from Cocos nucifera, assembly GCA_006176705.1. Lineage (NCBI taxonomy): Eukaryota > Viridiplantae > Streptophyta > Magnoliopsida > Arecales > Arecaceae > Cocos > Cocos nucifera. The sequence continues at coordinate 38,567 of QRFJ01001385.1, read as the reverse complement.
TAAGTCAATTGGTCTTCCACCATTATAGATATGCAAGCCCTTTTCGAGGTTGATTGTTCTCGACTAGTTACAGTGGCTCAGTTGCACTGAGAAGATGCAACCACATCTATTAAGCATTGGATGCTATGAATTGGAGGATGGGTTGGGCTCAATATTCTGGATATGGTTAAAGATCCAATCAGAAATCCAATTCATGCAAATTATGGGTCTAACTTAACTAAGGAGTGGATCAATATTTCGGACATGGTGAGATTCATGAATTAGAAATAAAAATTAGGTACACCATGACTAGAAAATCATTGGATAAGAGTTGTCCACTCATTGATTGATCCATCATCAATAACTGTTAGGTGAGGTGGTGAGCCAGTTGGTGGAACCATACCATCCACTAGAAATTAATTGATCGTGAAGATTTTTGCATCTCTACCTAGGAAGTGTAGGAATTCAAAAAAATAGTGAGAGCCTAATTTATTTAAAAATAAAATTTTTAAATAAATTGATTAAGTTTAATTATAAAATCTAACTAAAAACTTTGACTCTCTATAGAAAAATATCTACATCCAACCCACTAGCCCGTATCCTGGACACCCATAGACTAACCGGACCCAACTTTAAGAATTGGTTTTGAAACTTTAAAACTATTTTGGATTTTGAGAAGTTGACTCATGTGTTGGAGCAAGACCCTTTCACTTTACTAGCCCATCCATCCACTGATCAGAGAGCATCTCTAGAAAAGTGGATGGATGATGATAACAAAGCCAGGTATTACATGTTGGGCTCGATGTCTGATGAGCTCCAATGTCAACATGAAGACATTAAGACTAGCCACCAAATGTTGGCTCACCTGTAAGAGTTGTTTGGTGAACAAAGTCGTGCAGCCAAATATCAAGTCACTAGAAGACCTTTTAAGACTCAAATGCATGATGGATAGTTGGTCCAAGATCATTGTCTGATGATGATCAAGGACATAGAAGAGCTTGAGAAGTTCGGTGTCAAGTTGGACAAGAATTTGCAGATTGATATAATTCTGCAATCCTTGACTAATGCATATGGGTAGTTTATCATAAACTACCATATGCATAAACTATAGAATACTCTGGCAGAACTTATAAATATGCTGGTTACTATTGAGCTTTCTATGAAAGATTTTAAAGGCTCGGTACCTGCTATGGAGAAGACTTCTTCCAAGAGGAAGTCTTTTAGAAAGAAGAAGAAGTTCGTGAAGAAGCAGAAGGTGGATGGTAGGAAGAAGAAGAAGGCAAAGCCGAAGAAGAAGGCCACTGACAAAGAAAAATATTTCCATTGCAACACAGACGGTCATTAGAAGCGAAACTATCCCTTGTACCTGGCTAACCTAAAGAACAAGGAGGCAGGTCCTTCTGGAGGTATGCTCGTTGTAGAATCTAACCTTATAGTTTCTTCTGCATCTAGTTGGGTGCTTGACTGTGGTTCTAGTGCTCACTTATGCACTTCTATGCAGCGTCTTGAGGATAGCAGGAGGTTGAGGGAAGGTAAGATGATCCTATGTGTCAGAAATAGAGCAAGAGTTATTGTAGTGGCCGTGGGAACCTATCCTCTGCGATTATCATTAGGATTAGATTTAGTTCTTAGAGACTATTTTTATGTGCCTGCAGCAAGCAAGAATTTAATTTTTGTTTCATGTTTAGCACAAGAAGGCTATGTAATTAGTTTGCTTAAGGACCATTATAATATTTTTTATGAAAAAAATAAAATTATAAGTGGTTACCTTATAAATGGTCTCTATCAATTACATATTGATTTTCTGTTTTCAATATTGAGCAAAACGTGAATGCCATAGGATCAAAATGACCTAGAGATAGTCTAAACAATAGGTATCTGTGGCACCTTAGGCTAGGTCATATAGCAGAAGATAGGGTTAACAAATTGAAGAAATTTGGGCTATTGAGTCCATTGACTTTTGAGTCATATCCGATTTATGAATCATGACTTTATAGCAAAATGACCAAGCTTCCTTTTATAAGATAAGGAGAAAGGGCCACAGACCTACTTGCTCTAGTACAGACTGATGTGTGTGGCCCATTTGATGGGCCAGTTAGAGGCAATAATGTCTACTTCATCATCTTTATCGATGATTTATCTGGGTACGAGTATGTGTATTTGATGCGACATAAATCTGAAGCTTTTGAAAAATTCAAAGAATTTAGACATGAAGTCGAAAAATAAATTAGAAAATCCATTAAGATTTTTCGATCAGATCATTAAAGTGAATACCTTAGTTGAAAATTTCTGGACTATCTTAAGCAAAATGGCATAGTCTCTCAATGGACTCCACCTGGAACATTTTAACTCAATGGGATTTCAGAACGGAGAAATCGGACCTTATTAGATATGGTCCGATCTATGATAAGCTTCACGGACCTCCTTGAGTTTCTTTGGGGACATAGTCTAATGATTGCTATATATTTACTGAATAGGGTTTTCTGTAAAATCATTCCTACCACACCGTATGAGATATGGCATGATAAAAATTCAAGTCTGAGTCACCTCAGTATTTGGGGTTGTCCGGCTCATATCAAAAAATAACAGGCGGACAAGTTAGAGTATAGGTCTTTTAGAGCTAGATTCAAAGGATATCCTAAAGAGTCATTTGGATATTATTTCTACATTCCAGAAGACTATGATGTGATTGTGAGTCGATATGCCATCTTCATTGAAAAATAGTTTATTTTAGATGGTGTTGTTGAAAGATAGATTAGGCTCGAGGAGAAAATCTCCGAAGAGCAACGAGCTAAGGATCCTATGAAATCCAATCAGATTGAGCCAATCCAATCACTACCTTCTCCACCTCATAGATCAGAAAGGATTTTCCATCCTCCTAAAAGGTACTTAAGTACTATTTTAGAGGACATAGAGAAAATATTCCTCATAGAAAATGGGGTTCATGATGATGATCCCAAAACCTATGATGAGACGATATTAGATATCGACTCCAAGAAATGGTTAGAGGCAATGAAGTCAGAGATTAACTCAATGTGCTCCAACCAAGTCTGGACCTTGGTAGATCCATCTGAAGGTATAGTACCTATTGGGTGTAAATGGATCTATAAGAGAAAGATAGGTGCAGATGAAAATATGGAGACATTCAAGGCTAAGTTAGTGGCAAAAGGGTATAGTCAGCACGAAGGCATTGACTATCAGGATACCTTCTCGCCAGTAGCCATACTAAAATCCATCTGCACATTGCTTGCTGTTGTAGACTATTTTGATTATGAAATATGGCAGATGGACATGAAAATGAACTTTTTAAATGGATATCTTAAGGAAGATATCGATATGGAACAACCACTAGGTTTCACATCCAATGATGCTGATCACATGGTCTATAAGCTGCAAAGGTTTATCAATGGACTTAAGCAAATATCTTGGAGCTGGAATGCTCATTTCAATGATGTGATCATATCATTTGGATTCATCAAGAATGAGGAGGAATCATGTGTATTCAAAAAGGTCAATGGAAGCGCTTTTGTCTTCCTCATACTGTACGTGGATGACATCCTCCTTATTGGGAATGATATTCCCATGTTGACTATAGTTAAAATATTGTTATTAAAAGAGTTCTCTATGAAAGACCTAGGAGAGGCATCCTTTATTCTAGAAATTAAGGTATATAAGGATAGATCGAATAGGATGCTGGGTCTCTCACAAAAGATGTACATAGAGGTGGTACTAAAGAGGTTTAGCATGAAAAACTCCAAGAGGAGATTTGTGCCCTTCAGACATGGCACTCATCTCTCCAAGAAGATGTGTCCCAACTAAGGAGATTGAATGCATGAGCAAGATCTCTTATGCTTCAGCAATAGGAAGCCTCATGTACGTCATGCTATGTACACGACCTGATATCGCCCATGCTGTGAGTGTCACGAGCAGATATCAGTCGAATCCAGGTAAAGAATACTGAACTTCTATGAAATATATCCTTAAGTACTTGAGAAGGACTAAGGATATATTCTTGGTTTTTGGTAATGGAGAACTCCAGGTCCAGGGTTATACAGGCATAGATTTTATGTCTGATATAGATGATCGAAAGTCGACATCTGGTAGTCTATTTGTGTGTAATGGTGGTGCTGTCAGCTGGAGGAGTTCCAAACAGACTATGAAAGTAGATTTCACCATGGAAGCAGAGTACATCGCAACATCAAAAGCTATAAAGGAGGCATTTTGGTATAAGAAGTTTGCCGCAGAACTTGAAGTGATGCCATCAGATGCTGCCCCTCTGTACTATGACAATAATGGTGCCATAGCCCTAGCTAAGGAGCCGAGGTCTCATCAAAAATCCAAGCACATCAAGTGGTGATTTCACCTCATCTATGATTTTCTCAAGAAGGATTACGTTGAGGTCAAGAGAGTCGACACTACAGATAATACGGCAGATCTACTAACCAAGCCTTTAGGCCAATAGAATATCAAAGCCCACCTTGAGAAGATGGGACTTAGATTTAAAGCCAATTGGCTTTAGGTCAAGTGGGAGCTTGCTAGATGTGTGCCCTAGAAGCTAGATTGGCTAACACTTATAATACACTTCTAAGGATAATTTTATAATTTTAACTATAAATTAATAAAAAAATTATTTTCTATCATTGTGTGTATTTAAAGTATATGTGATACATCTTTTGAGTTAATGGTAATGATAATTTATATTTTCAAAGAGTCAAAAATTTAAAACATGAATTTTCATAATTAACTCATAAACTACTTCCGACCGTAAGATCATCACGAGGATGGTGATTGATCCGGAAGGTTGGTGTATGATCGCTTCCTTTGAGTAGAAGAGTCTTGAGTCTATGGTGTGGAGACACCGAAGCGAGAGTACAGATACTCATTAGAGAACAAGAGCACTGAGCGTGACCACCTCAAGCATTCATAAGAAAGTCTACCTTCTCATCGATGACTGGCTTGATGTTGTAGTAGTGTGTCTGGTTCTTTGACCTGAGGTGCATCGATAATTCAACATGAGGGTGTTGTAGTTTGACTACACCATAACTCGATCTCCTAGCCATTCAGAATCCTGAGGTGTATGTTGGCTATAATACATTCATTGTAGGAATTGGATTGCACCAACAAGAGATTTATCTACCTCGGTAGATGAGGAGTAGCCCTATGATGATCATGTGAATCGAGTCCATAAGCCCATGGCCATGGTAGAGTGAAGATGATAGAAAGAGTTTTTATAAGGATTTCATAGAGGACTCAAATCGAATGATTAATTCATATGATGGATATTCGGTTTGACGAGTTCACCTTAATCCTAATCCTATCGGGGCTCAAGATAGAAGAACCCAATCACATAGGTAGCTGCACCAAGAGGTTTACTTTCAGTTCTAATGGATTGCCACCATATACTGCTAAGTGTCACTTGTAGATTTTTGGAGCAATTAGAATGATTTTGATGATCGATCATTCTAATTGTATGAATCAGAAAAGTTCTAATCCATCGAAAGGTATTTCGATGATGTCAATGATGGAGATCATGACCTATCTTATTACCATACAGAATTGAACCTAACTGGATCACACAAATAAGGGTTTGGGTCAGAATGTTATCAATTGAGCTAATCTAGTTCGATTGATTTGGATTAGATCCAATCAGGTTCAAGATAATCATGCTAGCACACGATTGAGCCTGACTTTCACCTTCTATAATCTTTCTAATCCATCACAACCAAGTTGAATTTGATTTGACTTATTTTTGTATCTTGAATGGATTTATTTTCATCTGACTGGAACAAGTTCAGGTCAGATTAATTATGAAAATTAAATTCATTCCTAGCGCAATTAAGAGAATTGAGGGTCACATGATTAGATAATTTTATAAACTTCTTTAGAAATTATTTTGCTCTAGTTTTTGGTTATTTGATAGGGCACGAGTTGTACTTTGGGTGTGCAAAATTTTATGATTTTTGGAGGTGCCTAGACTAGATTTTGATAGAGTTTGATTTGGATCAAACTCTTGAGGGAAGAGTCCTAGATGCACATGGACTCTTCTTTATCCTTTCATGCTACCACCTTCTAGATGGATTTTTGGCGTCAAAACTAAATGGGATCTGGAGTTTTTTGTGGAGATAAGGTCCAAGTATCCCAATGGTCAAATTAATAAGGCTTTTGGTCAAAAAGAAACTCTTTATGGCGCTATGTCTTGTATAAGAACTCTTCTCACGAAATTGCCTTGATGTAATTTATTTTTCCCACACCTAAAAAAACTTTTCCTCTAATATCCACACCCCCTTTATCCTCTCTCTCCCTCTCTTCTACATTCTTAAAAAGTTAGGCATAAATCTGAGTTGAAGTTCCAAGGTTTTTGGCACAAGATTCAATATTTATACGATGGTGTTCGTGAGATGAATAGGCTGCCCTCAGAAGTTATTTTGAAGGCTTTTCAAATCAGATCTAGATCTAATTTTTCGAGAAGAGATTTATGAGGAGAAGATGTTCAGATTCTGCTCGAGTGGATACCAGTAGAGGCTAAGTGCGTGCGTGGCTCCTTCCAGAACCTCAGGAATCAATAGGATCATCACAAGATAATTAGAATACAAAATTAGGTACCTGAAATTAAATCTAATTTAATTTTATTTTTAACTTTTAATATCAGATCTCTATGATCACATTCGAGAAGTCTCAGATTTGAATAAGATTTTAGGAAAAAAATTTTAAAATATTTCTTCAGATCCAATTAGATCTGAACGATCCTATACTAGAAAAATAGATTTTTCCTTCAGTATTTAGGTACTATTTTAGAGGATGTAGAGAAAATATTCCTCACTAGAAATAGGTGTTATAGTGATGATCTCAAGATCTATGATAAGATGATATCAGATATCGACTCCAAAAAATGATTAGAGGCAATGAAGTCAAAAATTGACTCAATATGCTTGAACTAAATCTGGACCTTGGTAGATCCATCTAAAGGTATCATACCTATTGGATGTAAATGAATCTACAAGAGGAAGAAAGGTGCATATGAAAATGTAGAGACATTCAAGGCTAGACTAATAGCGAAAGGATATAGTCAACGTGAAGGCATTGACTATCAAGATACTTTTTCGTCAGTAGCCATACTAAAATTTATCCACACACTACTTGCTATTGTAGTCTATTTCGATTATGAAATATGACAGATGGACATGAAAATGGTATTTCTAAATGGACATCTTGAGAAAAATATATATATGGAATAGCCTCTTGATTTTATATCCAGTGATAGTAATCACAAGGTCTGCAAGCTACAAAAGTCCATATATGGACTTAAGCAAGCATCTCAGAGCTAGAATGCTCATTTTAATGATGTGATCAAATCCTTTGGTTTCATCAAAAATAAGGAGCTGTGTGTTTTCAAAAAGATCAATGGGAGCATTGTTGTCTTCCTCGTACTATATGTGGATGATATCCTTCTTATTGAAAATAATATTTTCATGTTGACCATGGTCAAAATGTGGTTATCAAAGGAATTCTCTATGAAAGATTAAGAAAAAGCATCCTTTATATTAAAAATTAAGGTCTATAGAGATAGACCAAATAGGATGCTAGGTTTCTTACAGAAGATGTACATAGAAGAGGTGCTAAAAAGGTTTAGCATGAAAAACTCTAAGAGAAGACTAGTATCCTTCAGATATGGCATTCATCTTTCCAAGAAGATGTACCCTAGCACACCTAAAAAAATTAAATATATGAGCAAGATTCCTTATGCTTCAGCAATAGAGAGCCTTATATATGCCATGCTATGTACACGACCTGATATTGCACATGTTGTGAGTATCACGAGTAGGTATCAGTCGAATCCAGATGAAGAGCACTGAACTTCTATGAAATATATCCTTAAGTACTTAAGAAGGACTAAGGATATATTTCTAGTCTTTAGAAATGGAGAACTCTATGTCTAGGGGTATATAGACTCAAACTTGATATCCGACATAGATAATTGAAAGTCGACATCTAGTAGTCATTCATATGCAATGGTGGTGCAGTTAGCTGGAAGAGTTTCAAGCAGACAATGATCACAGACTCCACCATGGAAGTTGAGTACATCACTTCATCATAAGTTGCTAAGGAGGCCTTCTGGTATAAGAAGTTCACCGCAGAGCTTGAAGTGATGCATTTGATACTGTCCCTCTATATTGCGATAATAATGGCATCATAGTCCTAACTAAGGAACTGAGGTCTCACCAAAAATCCAAGCATATCGAGTGGCGATTCCACCTCATCGGTGATTACATCGAGGTCAAGAGAGTCGACTTCATAGATAATGCAGTAGACCCATTGATGAAGCCTTTGGGATAGTAGAAGATCGAAACCCACCTTGAGAAGATGGAACTTAGATTTGTAGCCAATTGGCTTTAGGTCAAGTGGGAGTTTGTTAGATGAGTATCCTAGAAGCTAGATTGGCTAATACTTGTAATACACTTCTAAGAAAAATTTTATAATTTTGACTTAAAATCAATGAAAGATTATTTTTATTCTATTACATTGTGTACATAGTCTCTGTGATACATTCTTTGAGTTAATGGTAATGATAATCATATTTTCAAGAGTTGAAAATTTAAAACATGAATTTTCATAATTAACTCATAAACTACTCTCGATCGTAGGATCGTCATGAGGATGGTGATCGATCTGGAAGGTTGGTGTACGATCACTTTTTTAAGATAGATGAGTCTTAAGTCTATGGTGTAGACACACCAGAGCAAGAGTATAGGTACTCATTAGAGAATGAGAGCACTGAGCATGACCACCTCGAGCAGTCATAAGAGAGTCTACCTCCTTGTCGATGACTAGTTCGATGCTGTAGTTGTATGTCTGGTTCTTAGACCTAAGGTGTATCGATAATTCACCTTGAGGGTGTTATAGTTTCACTATACCATAACTCGGTCTCCTAGCCATTTGAAATCCTAAGGTGTATATTGGCTATAGCATGTTCACTATAGGAATTGGATCACACCAATAGGAGATCTATCTATCTCGATAGATGAGAAGCAGTTCTATGATAATCATGAGATCGAGTTCTTAAATATATGGGCATGGCAGTGTGATATAATAGAAAAAAAGTTTTTTTTATTAGGGTTTTACATCAGACTCGAATCGAATGATTAATTCATATGATAGATGTTGGGTTTGACGAGTTTACTGTAACCCTAATCCTATCAGGGCTCAAGATAGAAGAACCCAATCATATAGGTAGTTGCATCAAGAGGTTTGCTTTCAATTCTGATGGGTTGCTGCCATATACTGCTAGGTGTTACTAGTTGATTTTAGGTGCAATTAGAATGGTCTTGATGATCGATCATTCTAATTAGGTGAACTGAAAAAGTTTTGGTCCATCAAAAGATGTTTCGATGATGTCAATGATAGAGATCATAATATATCCCATTATCATATGGAACTAAACCTAACTGGATTACACAAATAAAGGTTTGGATCTGGTTGTGATTAATTGAGCTAACTCAATTCGATTGATTTGAATTAGATCCAATCAGATTCAAGAAAATCATGCTAGCACATAATTGAGCCTGACATTCTCTTTCCATAGTTTTTTTTGATCTATCTTGACTGAGTCAAATTTGATTTGACTCATCCCTAGATTATAAATGGGTTTATTTTTATCTGGCTGCAACTTATCCAGGTCAGATTAATTCTAGAAATAAATCCATTCTGAAGTGCAATTGGACTACGGCCAATAGTTGACCCAATTGAGAGAATTGAGGGTCAGAGGACATGAGCCTCTTGGACAATTCTCTAGGAACTTTCCTCTAATTATTGGACATGAGATTAGCCTTGAGTCATACTTTGGGTGTGCCCAGTTTGGTGATTTTTGGAGGTGCTTAAATTGGGTTAAATCTGAGTTTGATTTGGATTAAATTTTTGAGGGAAGAATCCTTGGCGCCCTGGACTCTTCCTTATCCATTCATGATGCCATAAAGGAAGGAATTTTGGGTGACCAAACCAGATAGAGCTTAGGTTTTGAATGTGGGCTTTTAGATTAGAGTTCTAGGAAATCAAGCAAACAAGTTACTTGATCACCTAGGAGACTTGGTGGCGCAAGGGGTCTCTATAAGAACCCCTACACCCTAGTTCTCTATTTGCCATCTCCCTTCCATGCCCATATGCTGCCGCAAAGTCCTCCATGCCCTCTTTAGAGATCCTCCTTCTCTTCTCCATGTCCACACCAGGTTTGCTGTATATTCGGCCATCAAAAATTATAGAAAACTGAAGAAAAGATCAAGACAGGGTGATCTAGATCAAGAGATAGTGTGCTGCCTTTGAAGTTGGTTTGAAGGCTTCACAAATTAGATTTAGATCTAATCTTTGAAGATTAGATCTAGATGGAGAGTACGTCCAGATCCAGCCCAAGTAGACTCTAGTAGAGGCCAGGTGCGTGCATGGCTTGATCCAAGATCTTAGGAGCATCAGGATTATCTTTAGGGTACTAGTTTACCCTAGATAGGTAACAACTATTGTTACTATTTGATTTTTAATTTTTATTTTTATTTTAATATTAGATCATTAGGATCAGATCTGAGAACTTTCAAATTTGATTAGATTGAATAAGATTTTTGAGAAAAATTTACTTTAGATCTGATCAGATCTGAATGATCTTACGGCAAAAATTAAATTTTTCTTCAGATACTTAGCTGTGCGACTCTCTTCACCAAATAACTCTTGTAGGTGAGCCAACATTTGGTGAGCAGTCTTAATGTCCTCATATTTCATGATCAAAGACTTCTAATGGGTGGTAAGGTCCCACCGACTGTCTCACTATCTCACCTAACAATTATTGATGATTGGTTAGCCCAATGGATGGACAACTCTTGTCTAATGATTCTCTAATCATGGTGCATCCAAACTTGATCTCTAATTCATAAAACTCACCATTTTTAAAATATTGCTTCACTTCTTAGTTAAGTCAGATCCATCATTTACATAAAATGGATTTCTGATTGGATCCCTCATCGTGTTTGAAATATTATGCCCAACCCATCCTCTGACCCATAGCATCCAATGCCTAATAAACATGGTTGCATCTTTTCGGTGCAACTGAACTTTTGTAACCAGTTGAGAACAATCAAACTCGAGAAGAGCCTGCACATCTACAATGGTGGAAGACCATGACTTAATATTTTCTTAGGAAGATTTAATTTAGGTCTCTTAAACTTGACTTGACTTAGTCATAATAATTATGACTAACTTAGTGGCATGAGTTAGCTCGAATTATTGGCCACCTCAAATCAAAACTAGGTCAACCCAATCAGCCAGGTAAGTGACATCAATGGAAGAAATATGCCATTAACTCATCATGAATGCATTCAGGTCGAGTGGCTTTCAATTAAAGACTACTGATCATATCTACCAACCTTACCTTAGACATCGATTTGTCAAACCTGAACTAATCGGATTAGCCTACAGTCTAGGCTCGAACCATAGAGCTAATTAGATCTTTCCTTGGTTAACCATATTTGACAGTGAGCCGACCTTGACCTAGATTTAATTCTATTGGGCTGGTCATTTCTAAGCACTCTTGATCCCGCCTAACCAACTCTTGATTCGGTTTGATCAACCGCTGGACTTAATTGAGCTACCCATAACCGAACCCAATATTATGAAGGTGTCTTAGATATGAAAATTCATAATTTTTAGATCTAATTGGTTTCATAATCTTAATTCTTAATTAAGTTTGGCTTCATAAATAAAACATGCATAAAAATCCTAGGGTTTTAGGATTTAGGGTTAAACACGCAGCACCCCTACACGCCATAAAAGCATCCCATCAAATGAGAAGAGAGGGTCTTTAAATCCTTCTCACTCTTATGACTAGACGGCCAAGGAGAATGACTAATAAGAAATAATAACTATACTACAAAACTAATAGATCTATAACATATATCACATATAAAATTATAGGTCTAATTATGCATGCTTTGTATACATCCCATGTATCATTAATTAAACTAAATATGTATGTTTTTAGATCTAATAAATCTCATATATCATCTAAAAAATAAATTTTAAATGATCTAATCATATAAAATCCTATTCTAAATAATCATAGAATAATTCTACAAATTAGTCTAGACATGCATCCATCATATCACATATGAAAATTAAATTTTAATTTTTTAATTTTAGATCTAATCACATCTGATGTGACATCTAAAATCTTTAATATCAGATCATAGAAAAAAATAAAATTTAAATCTAAGGGATCTGAAGAACTGCTAATGCAGCTCTGATACCAGTTGAAGGAAAAACCTAATTTTTTCACCACAAGATCGATCTGATCTGTAAAAAAAATTTTAAAATTTTCTAATAAATTTTTATTAGATCTAAAAAATTTTAAATCTAATTCTAATGATCTGATATTAAATATAAAAATTAAAATTAAATTGAATATAATTTTGTACCTGATTGGGTAATCTAATTATCCTATTGATGATCTACTGCACTCGAAGTTCTGGATCAAGCCACGCACGTGCCTGGCCTCTACCAGTATCTACTCAAGTTGGTTCTAGATATCTTCTCCTTTTGAATCTAGCATCCAAAAATTAGATCTAGATTTGATCTGTAAGACCTTAAAAATTGCTTCTGAATATGATGCGCTCGTCTCACAAAACCCATCGGGTCCAGCCTGATCTATGCACCAATTCACATTGATTTTCCTCACTGTTTGTGCCCAACTTTTGGGCATGAAGAAGAGGGAGAAGAGGAGGATGAGTGGGCATGGAACAATGGATGGGGCGGCAGCCTTGCTGCATGGTAATTTGTGCACACACAAACCCTAGATGTAGAAAGGATTTAATCAGACCCTATTGCTCCATGTAGTACCACACAGGTTCGACCAATCAAATTTCTTGAATTAATCATATCTAAATCTGATTTATGGTGCCAACACATATGATCCAATCATATGAGAGTTCCCTAAAATCCTCCATAAGTGGTTCCATAATTGGATAAGCATAAATAATTTTGGCGCCTAAGACTTTGATCCCATCAAGAAACCTAAAGTCCCATTCTTATGGGACTCTCTCCCTTTTTCCCCATGGGCGCATTCAAACATGGGGCGTGCACACATTTTTGTGCATGAAAACTAAGGGGGCACATGCTCCAAGAAAGTCTCCAGGGGGTGCACGCCCCTATCCTTTCTTTTCTATATTGGATCATCTCATGTCCCGACAGTGACAAGAATTGGCAGGTCTTATCCTATCGAATATAGGAATTGGCAGGTATTGTCCTATTCCCATCTGATAGATTGGGATAATACTTTTCTGATCTGAACAAGCTCCAGTCAGACTAGGATAGAGCCTTATAGGATTTCTGGATGAGCCCAAATCAATTTGGCTCAGTCGAGACAAACTAGAAAGATTATAGAAGAAGAAAGTTAGGCTCAATCATGTGCTAGCATGATTTTCTTGAATCTAATTGGATCTTATCTAAATCAATCAAATTGGATCAGCTTAATTGATGACATTCAGATCCAAATCCTTATTTATGGGACCAAGTTAGGTTCAATTTTATATGGTGACAAGATATATCATGATCTCTATCATCGATATCATCGAAATATCTTTCGATGGATCAAAACTCTTCTAATTCATCCAATTAAAATGATCGATCATCAAGATCATTCTAATTGCTCTCAAAATCTATCAGTGACATCTAGTAGTATATGATAGTAATCCATCAGAACTGAATATGAATCTCTAGGTGCAGCTACCTGTGTGATTAAGTTCTTCTATCATAAGCCCCGATAGGATTAGGGTTAAGGTGAACTCGTCTAACCCAACACCCTATCATATGATTGAATCATTCAATCCAAGTTCGATGTAAAATCCTAATAGAAAACTCTTTTCTATTATATCACACTACCATGGCCATGGGCTTAAGGACTCGATCTCATGATCATCATAGGACCACTCCTCTATTGAGGTTGATAGATCCCATCTTGGTGCGAACCAGTCCCTACAATGAACATGCTATAGATAACATACACCTTAAGATTCTGAATGGTTAGGAGATTGAGTTATGGTATAGTCAAACTATAACACACTCAAGGTGAACTATCGATGAACATCAGGTCTAAGAACCAGACACATCACTACAGCTTCGAGCTTAGTCATTGACGAGAAGGTAAACTTTCTTGTGACTGCTCAAGGTGGTCATGCTCAGTGCCTTCATTCTCTAACGAGTATCTATACTCTCACTCTAGTGTCTCCACACCCTAGACTCAAGACTCATCTATCCTAAGAAAGCGATCGTACACTAATCTTTTAGATCGATCACCATCTTTGTGACGATCCTACAATCAAAAGTAGTTTATGAGTTAATTTTGATAACACAAACCTTAAATTTTCAACTCTTGAAAATATGTGTTTATCATACTCATTAACTCAAAGGATATATTACAGACACTTTAAATATACAATATGATAGAAAATAATTTTTTTATTAATTTATAGTTAAAATTATAAAAATGCTCCTAAAAGGTGTATTACAAGTGTCAACCAATCTGACTTCTAAAGCATATATCTAATAATTACAATTCTAGAGTCAGAAGTAAAATTTTCAAAATCAAAGACCTAGTGCTGCAAAGGGCCGATATCTCCTAACCACAAAGCCAAGGAAAGCTTGCTCTAAAGTGGGAAGGTTCTTATAAGGTCGTAGAAATCATCCGATCGGAAACATATTATCTAAAGGAGCTCAGAGAGGCAACTCTCCCACGATCATAAAATTCAAAAAATTTATAAATGCACTATTAATAATCTCATTTCAATAAAATTCTCTTACTTCAACATTCTTATTTTTGGTGCAAAACTATGTGATAGCAAAAAATTATCTAACTGAACTTCATTTCCAAATAAAATAGAAAGTCTCCAATTATTTAAGATAAGAGGTTAACCTCATCGTAGTGAGGGTGAAGACCCTCGATTATTTAAGATAGGAGGTTAACCTCATCATAGCAAGGATGAAGGCCTCCAGTTATTTAAGATAGGAGGTTAACTTCATCCAAGTGAGGGTGAAGACTTTCGATTATTTAAGATTGGAGGTTAACCTCATCCAAGCGAGGGTGAAGGCTTTTGGTTATTTAAGATAGGAGGTTAACCTTATCATAGCGAGGGTGAAGGCCTTTGATTATTTAAGATAGGAAGCCTCTGGTTATTTAAGACAGGAGGTTAATCTCATCGTAGTGAGGGTGAAAGCCTTCAATTACTTAAGATAGGAGGTTAACCTCATCCAAGCGAGGGTGAAGGTCTCCGATTATTTAAGATAGGAGGTTAATCTTGTCTAAGTAAGGGTGAAGGCTTTCAATTATTTAAGACCTTTGGTTATTTAAGATAAGAGGTTAATCTCATCCAAACGAGGATGAACACCTCCGGTTATTTAAGATAGAAGGTTAACCTCATCCAAGCAAGGATGAAAGCCTCTGGATTATTTAAGATAGAAGGTAAACCACGAATATGGAGACTTCTACCTTATGGATGCTTCGAATCAAGTTTAAAAACCCTTGTTCATAAACAAGAAGGACAAATACACAAACTATAGAATTGAAGCTATTATTTCGAGATGACATCGACATCAAACATAACAAGAAAAGTAAAGAGAATTAACGGGCATCAGACCAAAATGGAACACAGAAAGATAAATAAAAGATGTCATTTCATTAAAATTAAAATTTCATTACACAGGATCCGAGACTAGTTATAAAAGAAAAAAAAAAAGAAAATGAAAGAAGATTGGAAAGCCGAAGTCCTACTCAAAATTGAACTTTTGGCTATCGACCCCAGCCAATACAAGAGCATGCTTCAGATCGTTAACCTTTTTCTTCTAAATCTCTCCTCACCGCTAGACTCTTACCAAGTAATTTATTGGCTCTCCAAAGATTGTCTTCTATTTCCCTCAATCTTTTCCTCAGAACCATAGATTCATCTTTGGCATCCTTCACTGTGTTCTCGTTATAAGTTATCTGAATCTCAAGCTATAGGAGTTCAGTCTTGGTCTTCTCGTGAATCACCGAAATATCCCCCATGATCCTCTTCAAAGAGGCAATTTTCTTTGGATCCCCTTTTAGATTGATCTAGGCTCTGTCTACCAACTACTTTCGAAGCTGGGATATCTCGGTATTGGCCGTATTAAGCTTCTTCTTCAAATCTTCAATTTGCCCACACCAACCAATTCGATAAGTATCATATGCGACCTCGGCATCATGTAGTTATTTCTAAAGGTCGAAGAACTTCTTTGACCAGTCCCATCCATACTCTACCTTACTTTGGCTCCAAACCAAACCTCTCTCTAGCCGGTCGATCTTCTCTTTTGCCTCACGAAGTCAGCCTCAAGAGAATAAATCTTAGCCATTAGGGTCCATGACTTTTGGCTAGCGCACTTCTTAGTTTCTAAAAGTTCTACACTCGGATGATTTTTCTTGATAGTACATTCTTTGAAGAACTATTTGGAGGATTGGTGAAGATGATTTATTTTAACCGCGGCCTTAGTATAATTTTTTTTTGATTTTAAAGCTCATCCTCAACTTTTTTCAATATTTTGTTAAGAAGGTGAACTTCTTTTCTTAATTCTTTATTAACAGCCTTCAAGGGAATCCCCTAAGGCAGAGGTTCAGTATTGATGGGAGACTGCATTAATATCCAAAAATCTCATGACACAATGGTATGATAAAACAAAAGGGTTCATTTTCATTACTAAAGATATTCTAAATATAGGAATAGATAAAAAAAAAAGTACAATTATGGAAAGCCTCCAACCTCGGGAGGAGGAATAGTGGACAAGCTTAGTATAGCTTTAGCAGCCTCAAGCTCTTAGGCAAGCTCGAAAGTTACAGCATGAAGCTTGGCAGAAGGTAAATCAGTGGCGGCAGCAAAAGGCCCAACTTCATCATCATCGAACTCCCCTATCAAAAAACTGAGGTCAAGCTTGGGAAACCTTTCGACCATCCTCCCTTGGCAGACCTTGAACCCTTTGACAAAGGCTTTTTGGGCGAAGGCTATCTTGATGTCCTCCATTGCTTTAGAGGACTTGAAGGCCTCGATGGTCTGCTCCTTCTCTGCACCAACCTCCTCCTCAGTCTTTTTTCGCTTATCCTCCTCCAAAGTTAAGGCAGCCTTCAGTTCTACTGATTTTTGCTTCTTTTTTTGAAGTTCTTCTTGGAGGTGCTTGACTTTGGCTGAGTGAGCTTCCCTCGGATGCTCGATCTCCGCTTGGGCCTCTTGGATGGCTTTCAAAGCCTCGACCTTCTGAAGGTTTGTTACTTCTGCATGGGCATATAAATAATGCCCTAGCTATAAATAACAAGATACAAATTATGACCTCAAGGTTTGCTAGTATTCAACTTGGCATAAAGAAGAAATTAATTACCTCGAGGAGAGTTGCAAAGGATTCCCTAATCCTTTCCTTGTCATCCATATGAATCATCTTTTCAAAAATATATGGAAGGATGCACCCTTCTATCAAAGGCTGGATGACCTCCCAGTCATCCAGAGAGCCCTGCTCTCGATTGGAGCTCTCACCGCCAGACCCCCTGTCTCTCCTAACTCTTTTGCTGGTGGTCTTTTTCTTCTTCACCACTCTTTCCTGCTCAGGAGGCACAGAGGTAGCTGCATCATTGGGCGAGGTCGAGCTTGGAGCTACTAAGATTGCGGGAGTAGGTTCGGCTTGAGTCTACACGGCCGAACTTGGATCTTCGACCCTTGTCTACTTTGATGGATCTCCTAAAGGACCGCCCTTCCTCTTAAGAATTTTGCTTTTTTGGGATAACCGGTTTAGCTCCTTTGGAGTTATTTCTGCAGCAGTAAAAGAAACTAAGGTCAGAAAAAATGTAAAATATGGCTAGCAAAATATAAAAATGTACCTACCAGGTTGAGGGGACTTAAGCAAAGTTTGAAAAATGTTTGGGCTTCTAATAAGTTGGATAGTGAAGGAGCTCAGTAGTTTCTTAATTTATTAGCTGAGTCGAGGTCCTCTCTTTCCAATCCAGTAGCTCGACGAATGGAGTCTCTCAACTGCCCCCAAGGAGGAAGCCCTAGTTCTAAGGAAAGACAGGAGATATAAATTTTTTTTTTTCAGTTGTGAATGAAAGGAGTGCCCTTGAGCAACCCCTTCTTACCGAACTGGAGAGATAGATATTACTAATCCTTGGTGGTAGGATGATGCTTGAAAGTAAAGTAATTGTGAAACAAGAAAATTGATGGATGGACTTTGGCTGATATGCAAAGAGAGAGAAAACCTATAATAAATCTAAATGAGTTCGGAGCCATTGAGGTGAAGGAGATATTTAAAAATCAAAAAAGAGCTATAATAAAATAATAGATTGGAAGTCAAAATCCAGCACAAAGAGCCTCAGTATACAAGCAGAAGCGACCTGAGGGAGGGGCACAAGCTCCTCCACTCAGTCTGGGAAGCTTTAGTTTGTATTCAGGAGGAATTCCATACTGGATTCTTATGAAAGAAAGATCTTTGGGATGTACGTGGTAGGGAATGGTCTCGAGAAGGAAGGTTGACCGACGTGTCCTAATTGGTTCAGCGATTTTCCTAAGACTAGGATCAGGCAAGTTTGGGTAAGTCGGACTCTTGGTACCAGAGGATCAAGATACTTTGGAAGATATTTGGATCAAACCTAATAAGAAAAATACTCAGAAAATCAGAAGAAAAAGACTGTAAAATATTGCAAAGAACCCGGAAGGAATAAGGAGCCCTTATAAAGAAGCCAATAAAGTAAAAATGAAAGAAAAGCAAAGAAATATGAAGAAAGGGATCAGGAGACTAACCTAAACTAGTTCGAGGATTCGAGAAAGCAATCAAAAGAGAAAGGGGCTGATGAAAAAGGCACCAGCGATTGAAGAAGTAATGGTGAAGGGAGAACAAAATGCCTAAAGAAGATGAAGAAAATAGAAGGAAGGAAGAGCCAGGTAGAGGAAGGAAGTTGGGGGAGGAAGGGCTTAAATAGTCGAAAAAAAATCTAGAAGGTTATGACTGCTGATCCTCTCTAGCCACCCCCCACTTGCCGCATGTCCCACTCACAACCAACATCTGATAAGGAAATAATGATGCCATACTTAGAGCACCATGCTAAAGGGAAAATTTGAGTGCCGCAGTTATTTCAAATCATTCAGTCATTAAGAAAGCTTCAGTGCCAGTTGTAAAGGCTAAAATTTTTCACCTTCTGAGGTGGAAAATAGCAGAAAACTTTGGCAACTATTATTTTGGTACTCTCTTCATTCGATCTTCGAACTTGAAAGTAGGAGGACAAGTGTTGGAGATAAAACAACCCAAATCGAAGTCCAATAGGATGATCGAACTTGATATGATTTCATCCAGTCTTACTATAGTTGTGGCTTAACTTCAATGAAACTGGTTTAGCTCAAAGGGGGTTTATCTTCAAGCCATGTAAGCTGGACGAACTTCTTAGTGGAAATAATTCTCCTTTTCTCAGCAATTGCCGAACTCCTTCAGGGCATGACGAATTCCTTTTGGCCGAACTTGAACAGCAAAGGGTATAATAACCGACTCTGGTCCTGATGACAGTAGAACCCAGTCAAAGATTGAACCTTAACATTCACTGATTTCGTCTGTGGCAAAATCCTTATGTGGCCAAATTTCATTATGGCATACAGCATATTAATTTTGTAGTAGGGACCTCTGCTAGTCGAATTTTCCTCATCATATCCTATCCCAACCAAACTCCTTCACTCTATGAATAATGGCAGAACCTTTGTGCGGCTGAATTCCTTCACCTCTTTCTGATAATTACAAATCTAGCCAGCTTGCACAATGTATATTGACCGGATGAACTTGAATAGTGAAAGAATCTCATCATCAGCAAGAATCTGATCCCCAATCCAAAATAGTAGCCATCCCATGGTGAGTCATGGCACTCCTTCGACCCAAACTTCGGGCCGATCTTGAAGGCTGTAGAGCTTCTAAAAAATAAAATATTCATCCATTAGTCTTAAAGTCAGCCAAACTCCTATAGAGAATCTGACAAGTTCAACATTCTCCTCTCTGGCCTCCAGCTTGAAAGCTCCCATCAATCCTTGGCCAACTTCGAAGATGGACGAACTCCTCGAAGTTGGCCAAACTTCTCAAAGCTATTAAAGGCAGCACTCATAGATTCAAATCAAGCATGAGATTCTCCATCTGCCACTCACAAGTTGATCTCCAAGTTTGGTCCACCCAGCTCCAAGTTCTTCGTCCTAACATGCGGCCTTCTAATAAGTGCAGAAGCTACATCCAAGCTCCAACAAAAGAAACTCAACTGCCTGCCAGTCATGACAAATGTAGCTCACTCTCCATAACAAACTCTACATGGCCTGAGCGATCTACTAATATTCTTTTATGGCTATCACTTTCATTTTGTTATAGGCTCTGCCTATATAAGGGACCCTCCAGATATGTTTTTCTCTAAGTTCTCCATCCTACTCTAAATTTTTTTGAGTACTCTATTCTTGTTGGCCAGAGAACTAACTTGACCATCGGAGAGTTCTACTAGAGCCACCCATCTCTGGTTTGGACTTTGCCTTATAGGTCTCATCGGTGACCTCATCTTCTCCAACTCCAGCGAACTTTGGCATTAGCATCATTTTTCGCATCAATAATAATTATTCCTTCAATTGGTAGCATCATCGGTGAACCCCACTAATGAAAAACTTATTGGTCCCATATAGTTATCAGGTATGGATATTTTAGAGAAAGCATCATAAAATAAAATATTAGTAGAGCTTTCATTATCAATCAAAATATGGCATACATCATAATTGACAATATTTAGAGTGACTATGACCACGTCGTTATACAAAAATTGGATCCCCTATGCATCTTCTTTAGTGAAAGCAATGAATTCTTTAGTCCTCTATTTTTTAGCTAACCCTACTGATCTGCTGGCTTTCCCTTGTCGATATTCTACAACAATAGTATTGATGATTTCAAGTGGGGGCCGATCTTCTTGTAGCTCATTCCTATAAGGTGGTTCTGGCTGCAGCAGGGTTCTTGGCTGATCCTTCCATCTTTCAGACTAACATCATAAGAATCGATCCAGTCAGTCTCGTTTGATTAGCTTCTCAATCTCATCCTAGAGCTAAATGCATTCTTTAGTATTATAACCATGGTCATGATAATACAAGCTGTACTTATTTGGATTGCACTTGCTCAAATGAGGTCATATTTTTTATAGCCTTGATAGTTGCTCGTTAATTTCCATCAATACTTAAGGTTTTGGAGCATTCAGGAGAGAGTAGTTATGAAATCTTCTGGGAGGAGAGCTTCACTGTATCCTTCAATTCGGACTTCTTGGTCGATGAGCTCGAGGTGGAGTTCGAGTCCATCAACTTTCAAGAGGGATCCTAGAATGTGGTCGAGCTTCACTCGACTTTTCTTCTAGTGTGGGTTTGCTAGATTCTCCTGCTTGGCACTCTCCGGCAGCCTCATCATCTCAGAGCTCAAAAGCTTCCTCAGCTCGGGCATAACTCTCAGTCTGAGTTAACATGTCGACAAAATTTTAAAGGTACTTCTTCTCCAGGAAGAAGATGAGATCATTTTTCAAAAGACCACCCTTCAACGTGGCCATTGCAATAGACTAGTCCAAATTGCAGACCTCCAGAGTGACAGTATTGAAGTAGCTCACATAAGCTCGGATGGACTTTGCTTTCTCCAATTTGATATTAACGAGAAAGTCTGAACCTCATCTTTAATGCAAGCTGCTAACAAAATAAGCAATGAATTAGTGGCTCAGTTAGTCAAAGGAGTAGATGGTACTCGATTTAAGGCCTGTATACCAATTCCTTGCTACTCCCTTCAAGGTGGAGGAAAAAGCTTGGCACAAGATGGTGTCTGATGTGCCATGGAGCAGCATTATTATCCAAAAGACTTCGAGATGGTCAATTGGATTCGAGGTTTTGTTGTAACTTTCAAACTAGAAGAGCTTAAAGTTTAGTGGAATGGGCTCCTACATAATCCAGACGAAGAATAGAGGGTCAGTGTAGATATCATCATTATAGATGGGGCAGCATGGCAGAGCTCTTCAATCCATTGGTTCATCTCCTAGACCTTCTGATCGAGAATATCATCTCGATCATGAATCTTAAAGCACGATTGGCTGAATGAAGGTAGAGACCTTTTGAGGATAGAATCATGCTCAGAATAGGAGCTCTCTGCTCTCTATTTTTCCTTTCTCGGGTTTACCAACTGACTTGCCCAGGTGGGCCTTCCTAGTGCCGAATTCTCATGCTCCGATGATGGTCTTTCTAGCAATGCTAGTGCCAGAGCTTGCTGCATGGCCTGCACTACTTCTATGAGACCCTCAACCTACTGCATCACTAGGTTGAACTACTCCATATCTACCCCTGCTATTGGTGGAGGAGGTTGAGGTGCTAGCAATGGGGTTGGGATGGGCAGATCTGTTGGTTCCAGGTTGGATCTGGTAGTAGAGATGATGGATCGTCAAGAGAAAACTTTCCTGGGCAGCATCTCGCTAGAGTAAAAGAAAGATCAATGAAAAAGAAAGGAAAAAAGAAAGGAAGAAGAAGAGGATCGCTCTTTATTGAGTACTCCTTCTAGAACAAGAGCCTATATGGCCCTTTCTCTAGCGCCAATTTTATTGGTGCAGAAAACTATGGGATGCTGGAGGTGGTGAAGATGATCTCGATGATGAGATCTACAAAATAAAGTTTGGACCAGAGGTGGATGGCTCCGGCAAGACCCTTCGATGGTCAAGTTAGCTTTCTAGCTAACAAGAATAGAGTACTTAAGAAAATTAGAGAAGAGAGAAGAACTTAAGAGCTTAGAGAGGAAGTAATGTATCTGGAAGGTCCCTTATATAGATGGAGCCTGTAATAGAATGACAGTGACAGCCACAATAGAATGTTAGAAGATTATTCGAGCTACTTGGAGTTTGTTATAAAGAGTAGACTGTCATTTATCATGATTTGCTAGTGGTTGGATCTCATTTACTGGAGTTTGGATAGAAGGTCGAAGACTTCTGAGTTTTACAATATTTCATTTATGCTAACTATCATTGGGACTGAAGATCGAACTGACTAAGCTTCGAAGGTCGGCCTTTATATTGATGGTCGGCAGTTCACAACTGGGTTCTAAGTTTTGATGTCATCTTGACTACTCTCAAAAGTTCGACCACCTTCAAGATCAGCCAAAGGTGGATAAGGATGCTTTGATCCAGAAGGCTGGAGGTCAAAAAGGATGGCAGGTTCTTTAATTCGGGCTATGACTATGCTCTCTAGAAAATGTTCAACTAATACCCAAGGTCGGCCCGAAGTCTGGATGAAAGAGTACTGAAATTCGTTACCATTGCTTACTCCAGATTAAAGATTGGACTTATATTAATGACGAAGTCTTCTTGCTAGGTCAAGTTTATCTATCCGAGGTCCGTGGTGTGAGATTGGTGAGATCTGCTATCTACAGAGTGGAGTAGAGAAATTCGGTCGTCTTCAAGATCAGCCACTAGATAGGGTTGGATGATGCTAGGATTTGATATTTATTGGAGGCCTGCTATCTACTTTGAGCCAGATATTGGAACTAGTCGAATGGCAACTCCTTTCACTGTTCAAGTTCGTATGGCCAAAGTTCAATATGTCTTTGACAAGTTCTGTAGTTATCGAAAGAAAGCTGAGAGGGTTGTCGTTGAGAGGGTCATCTCATGTGCAAGGTCTAAAGGCCGACCTTCCAATACTTGCTTGGAATAGAGAAACAATTTGATTGAAGTTCAAACTTAACCATCAATACTTTAGATGGCACTATACTAAGGTCGAACATCTTATTGGACTTCGACGGAAACCATTTTACCCCCAACAAGAGCATTATTAAATATGTCACTTATCTCAAAATTTATTATAAAGAATCTATTGGTGTTTATCTAAGGAAGATCCTACAAAGGTTGCATCTATAATTTTAGGGCCAATTTTTCTTTGCTTAAATTTAGGTACATCCATCTTAACTAGGCAACCCTAGACTTTAAGGTAACTTAACCAGAGAGTTTTACCTTTCTAGAGGTTAAAAAGTGTTTTATTGTTGTCCTTAAAAGGTATTCTATTTAGGATGTAATAGGCTGCTAAAAGAGCTTCCCCTCATAAGCTCTCGGGTGCATGTGGACTAATTAACATCAAGTTAACAATATATATTAGGATATGGTTTTTCCATTCCACTACATCGTTAAACTATGAGTAAGGAAAAGTTTTCTCATGAATGATCCTATATTCTTAACAGAATAGAGCAATTTGATTCAAGGTATATTCTTCATCTCAATCAAACCTAAGTCTTTTAAAGATATTTTTTTCAATTTGGGTTTCAGCTTTATCCTTAAAAATTTTAAACCTATTTATGACTTTATATATAGTTTTAATCAAATATGTATAACATGTTAGCAGAAATAAACAATAAATGTTATAATATAAGGACTTTCTCCAAGTTGAAAGGTTGGTAGAGTTATATACATCACTATAAATAAAATCAAGAAAGTTAGAACATCTATGAATTGATTTAAAAGTGGTACTTTTGGCTTGAACACAAATTTTACATTCGACCTTTTTATCCATATAGATCCTAGAAATCAGGTTTAAAGTAGTTGTGTTGTGGATCCAAGCAAAGTTCATATGACCAAGCCTTCTATGCCAAATATTTGAGGATTTAAGATTTAGAATAAAAGAATAATCTTTATTAGAATCTTTAGGAATTATACTTAATTTGAATAGGCCTTTAGACACAATTTTTTCCGACTCATTATTACAACTGATTACAAGCTTAATAGATTCTAGCACAATTTTATAGTCTTTAGATATAAGAAGAGATCTACTGATTAGATTCCTCCTAACATAGGAGATATACATCACTTTACAAAAGATTAAAATATTTCTATATATCATCTTTAGGTCCACTCTGAAGGAAAATCCTGATTTCCTGGTCCAGGTTCGTTCAGATCTGATCAAATCAAGAGATATATTTCAAAACTTTTTCTCTTGATTCCAATCAAATCTTGATATATTTCAGATCTGATTCTTATTATTTTAATAAAATAAAATTAAAAGATAAATTAAATCAAATTTAATTTACCTGATCTGGGTAATCCTATTACCCTGTTGATGATCCTGTTTGCAGCGGAAGGTTCTGGATCTTAGCCACGCAAGCGCCTGGCCTCTACCGGTATCCACTCGGGTTGGATCTGGAGATCCTCTTCTTCTCTATCATGCCTCCAAAAATCAGATCTGGATCTGATCTGGAGGATCTTCAAAACTCTTTTGAAGATGAGCAGTCGTCCTTTGCAGCAGCGCAGCCTTCTTACTTTTGATCGCCTTTCTTTGATCTGAATCGCACCAACCAAGGTCCAAAACTCCTTTTGGACGTGGAGAGCAAGGGGAGAAGAGACTATGGCATGGAGAAGGAGGGGAGAGGCAGCCTTGGGGCGTGGGGTTTCTTAATTGAATTGCTCTTAGAATCTGAGTTGGGCGCAGGGTCTTATTTATAGACTAAGCGTGATCCAACTCCTCTTCCTCCCAACCAATCACAACCCTTTGTGAAATCAGATCTAAATCTGATTGGTGGGAATAGAGTCCCCTGGATTCCTCCTTAGAGGGTGCCTAAGACCAGTCAAAGTTGGTTCTTAGAAGAACTCTAATTGGAATCCAAAAAGGAGATGGAGTCCTTGTCCAACAAGGACTCCTAGGCGCCTCCAACTTGGGCACATGCCTAGGGTGGCGTGCGCCCTTCTCCTTGCCAGGTTCTGGCAGGGGGACAGGCCCCCACCAGCTCTCCAATAGGTGCATGACATGTGGTCAAAAGTCAAAGTGTCAATGGTCAACGTTTGACCAGTCAAAGGTAGACTTTTGACCAAAGTCAAAGAACAAGAAATGGCAGGTGACCAAAAATGGCAGGTAGTGTCTTACAAATAAGACAACCTTTTCTGACTTGGACAACCTCCTGTCAGACCATATGAAGGTCTCTGTTTGAGCACAAACTCCTTTGGCTCAGACAGGACAACTTATTTATGATAGCAAAAGAAGAACGTTAGGTTCAATCGAGTGCTAGCACGATTTCCTTGAACCTAATTGAATCTCATTCAGATCAATTGAACTAGATCAGTTCAATTGATGATCACCAGATTCAAACCCTTGTTTGTGTGACCCAGTTAGGTTCAGTTCTGTATGGTAATGGGATATGTCATGATCTCTATCATCGACATCATCGAAACTCCTTTCGATGGATCAGAACTCTTCTGATTCGAACAGCTAGAATGATCGATCATCTAAATCATTCTAATTGCTCCCAAAATCCACCAGTGACACCTAGCAGTATATGGTGGCAACCCATCAGAGCTGAATGCGAACCTCTTGGTGCAGCTACCTGTGTGATTCAGTTCTTCTATCTTGAGCCCCGATCAGATTAGGGTTTAGGTGAACTCGTCAAACCCTAGTCTCTGTCATATGATGTAACATTCGATTCGAGTCCAATGTGAAAATCTAAATAGAAACTCTTTCTATTATTTCACTCTACCATGGCCATGGATTTCTGACTTGATTCTCATGATCATCATAGGGCTACTCCTCTACCACCGAGGTAGATAGATTTCATCTTGATGAATACAGTCTACAATGAACATTTCAAATAGCACAACACCCTTCAGGGTTCCATATGGCTAGGAAGCCGAGTAATGGTGTAAGTCAAACTATAACACCCTCAGGTGAACTGCTGATAGCATCTCAGGTCAAAGTAACCAAACACACTCTACTACAGCATCGAGTCAATCATTTACGAGAATGTAGACTCCCCTAATGACTCTCGAGGTGGTCACGCCAGTGCCCTCGTTCTCTAAGAGTACCTGTACTCTGGGCTCCGGGTGTCTCCACACCGTAGACTCAAGACTCATCTACTAAACAGAGTGATGTACACCAAACCTTCGCGATCAAATCACCATCCTCGTGATGATCTTATGGCAGGAAGCAATTTATGAGTAATAATGATTATTCATGTCTTAAATTTTTTAACTTCTTGAAAATATAATTATCATTACCAATTACTCAAAGGAATGTATCACAGACACTAAATACATCATATGTGATAGAAAAATACACATTTATTGATTTTAGTCAAAATTAATAATTTTGCCACAAGAAGTGTATTACAAGTGTTCAGCCATTCTGGCTTCTAGGGCACATATATCAACATCTCCCACTTGTCCTAAAGCCAATTGGCTACAAGTCTAAGTCACATCTTCTGCAAAGTGGGCCTTTCGATCTTCTGCGGCCTAACGGGTTTTGTAAGTGGGGGTCCTGCCACATTATCCTGCGAGTTGACTCTCTACACTCAGGACGATAATCCTTCTTTCGAGGTAATCAGCGGATGAGGTGCACGGTTGCCGCTCAATATACTTGGATCTAATACGAGTGAGAGCGTTCTGTTCTCCGCTTAAGAGGGCTTGGCGCCATTGTTGTGCGCAGTGAAATAGAGAATTTGGCAATCTGATGGCATTACTCCAATTTCCTGCACAGAGGCAAACTCTAATAAGACCTAAATGACCTTCCTTCGTACTCTGATGCATGGGCGATAATATTCTGCTCCATGGTGGAAACTAGAACAGTTTGCTTGAAAGAACTCTCCAGC
Source organism: Cocos nucifera (assembly GCA_006176705.1). NCBI lineage: Eukaryota > Viridiplantae > Streptophyta > Magnoliopsida > Arecales > Arecaceae > Cocos > Cocos nucifera. Next base: position 10,937 of record QRFJ01001385.1, on the reverse strand, counting down.
TTGATAGCTCCACCATATGCACACAAAACAGACTCCCAGATGTCGACTTCGATCATCTATATCGAACATGAAGTCTGAGTATCTGTGTTATCCCCTAACCAAGGAGTTCCTCCGTTACCGAAAGAACCAGCATCATAATCCACTTAGTTCTTCTAAGTACTTAAGGATACATTTCACACAGAATCCCAGTGTTCTTCAACGGACATGGATGTATGAAACTGAAGTAGTTGCTTGATGACACTCACAGCAAGGGCTAGGTTATCAGGGCATCGTTTGAAGAGGGAAAAGATTATTCCGGTCCAGGTTCGTTCAGATCTGATCAAATCAAAGAGATATATTTCAAAAAACTTTTTCTCTTGATCCCAATCAATCTTGATATATTTCAGAATCTGATTCCTTATATATTTTAATAAAAATAAAATTAAAAGATAAATTAAATCAAATTTAATTTACCTGATCGGGTAATCCTATTACCCTGTTGATGATCCGTGTTTGGAGAGTGTTCTGGATCTTAGCCACGCAAGCGCCTGGCCTCTGTCCGGTATCCACTCGGGTTCAATCTTGAGATCCTCTCTTCTCTATCATACGCCTCAAAAATCAGATCTGGATCTGATCTAGGATCTTCAAAACTCTTTTGAAGATGAGGCAGTCGCCTTTGCAGCAGCGGCAGCCTTGCTTATTTTGATCGCCTTTCTTTGATCTGAATCGCACAACCAAGGTCCAAAAACTCCTTTGGATGTGAGAGCAAGGGGAGAAGAGACTATGGCACGTGGAGAAGGAGGGGAGAGGCAGCCTTGGGGCGTGGGGTTCTCAATGAAATTGCAATCTTCTTAGAATCTGAGTTGGCACAGGGTCTTATTATAGAATGCAAGCGCTGATCCAACTCCTCTTCCCAACCAACATATCTCCTTTTGTGAAATACATATCTAAATCTGATTGGTGGGAAAAGAGACCCCGAATTCCTCCTTAGAGGTGCCTAAGACCAGTCAAAGTTGGTTCTTAGAAGAACTCTAAATTGGAATCCAAAAAGGAGATGGAGTCCTTGTCCACAAGCGCTAACAGGCGCCGTTCCTAACTTGGGAACACGACGCCTAGGGTGGCCGTGCGCCTTCTCCTTGCCAGGTTCTAGCAGGGGGACAGAGCCCCCCACCAGCTCTCCAATAGGTGCATGACATGTGGTCAAAAGTCACAGAGTAGAGAGGTCAACGTTTGACCAAGTCAAAGGTAGACTTTTGACCAAAGTCAAAGAACAAGAAATGGCAGGTGACCAAAAATGGCGGGTAGTGTCTTACAAATAAGACAACACTTTTCTGACTTGGACAACCTCCTGTCAGACCATATGAAGGTCTCTGTTTGAGCACAAACTGCCTTGCTCAGAACAGGACAACTTATTTATGATAACAAAAGAAGAAGTTAGGTTCAATCGAGTGCTAGCACGATTTCTTGAACCTAATTGAATCTCATTCAGATCAATTGAGACTAGATCAGTTCAATTGATGATCACCAGATTCAAACCTTGTTTGTGTGACCCAGTTAGGTTCAGTTCTGTATGGTAATGGGATATATTCTATGATCTCTATATCGACATCATCGAAACTCCTTTCGATGGAATCAGAACTCTTTTGATTCGAACAGCTAGAATGATCGATCATACTAAATCATTCTAATTGCTTCCCAAATTCCACCATGACTACCTAGCAGTATATGGTGGCAAACCCATCGAGCTGAATGTGCGAACCTCTTGGTGCAGCTACCTGTGTGAATTCAGTTCTTCTATCTTGAAGCCCCGATCAGATTAGGATTAAGGTGAACTCGTCAAACCCTAGTCTCTGTCATATTGATGTAATCATTCGATTCCGAGTCCAATGTGAAAATCTAAATAGAAACACTTTATTATTCACTCTACCATGGCCATGGATTTCTGGACTTAATTCTCATGATCATCATAGGGCTAACTCCTCTACCACCGAGGTAGATAGATTCCATCTTGATGCAATCCAGTTCCTACAATGAACATGTCATAGCCAACATACACCTCAGGGTTCCATATGGCTAGGAGACCGAGTAATGGTGTAGTCAAACTATAACACCCTCAAGGTGAACTGCTGATGCATCTCAGGTCAAAGAACCAAACACACTACTACAGCATCGAGTCAATCATTTACGAGAAGGTAGACTCCCTAATGACTACTCGAGGTGGTCACGCTCAGTGCCCTCGTTCTCTAACGAGTACCTGTACTCTCGCTCCGGTGTCTCCACACCGTAGACTCAAGACTCATCTACTAAACAGAAGTGATTGTACACCAACCTTCCGGATCAATCACCATCCTCGATGATCCTTATGGTCAGGAGCAATTTATGAGTTAATATGATTATTTATGTCTTAAATTTTAACTCTTGAAAATATAATTATCATTACCATTAACTCAAAGGATGTATCACAGACACTAAATACACATATGTGATAGAAATACACATTTATTGATTTTAGTCAAATTATAATTTTGCCGCCCTAAGAAGTGTAATTACAAGTGTCAGCCAATTCTGGCTTCTAGGGCACATATATCTAACAGTCGTGTACATAGCAGGCATACATAGACTTCCCACTTGTAGATAGAATAAGGATTTCCTCATGCATTCTAATTTCCTCTGGGGTGTACTGGGCACATCTTTTTGGAAATGATGAATAACCATGTCCTGAAGGGTATTAAATTCCCCTTTAGAGCTTCCATACTAAAAAAACCCTTTTCCTTTTTTTTTTTAGGTTATTTTTTTTTCCCCCCCTTCCTACATGGAGTTTTGATCAAAAAAATGGTCTTTTTTCTGTGAAAGTCCTAGCATGCCTATTCGGTCTGTTCTCGTATTATGAACCTTAATTCCTAGAGATAAAAGGATGCTTCACCGTAGGTCTTTACATCATAGATTCCTTGGAGCACACGCACAATCTGTTGAACTGATGTCGACAAGTGGAATATCATTGATCCCAATAAGGAGGATGTATCCACGTACAATACGAAGGAACAACATATAGCAGCTCCCAATCTCTATGTACTGACCTCGTTTGTGAAAACAGACATGGGTCCGGAGAGAATACCAGGAATGTTTTGATCCACAGTCATTAAAACTAGTGTTCCAGCTAGAATGCTTTGCTTAAGTTCCATATAAGGACCTTTGCAGCTTAAAACCTTGTGATCTGCATCACTTTGGATAGCACACACACGCGGCTGTCACCATAATAGATAATTCTTCGCGAGAGAGAGGAAGAGAACGCCATTTCACGTCCATTTGCCATATTTGTAATTCGAAATAGGCTGCAACAGCAAGCATGTGCGGATGGATTTTTAGCATAGCTACTGGGGAAAAGGTATCCTGAGTAAGTCTATTGCCTTCGCGTTGACTATAACCTTTTGCCACCAAATACTAGCCCCTTTGGGGGGAAAAAAATGTCTCACATTCCCAATCTGCACCAAATCTTTCTCTTGAGATCCATTTACACGCCATAGGTACTATATCCTCTGGTGGATCTACCAAGGTCCAGACTGGGTTTGAGTCATCGATCAATTTCTGACACTACATTGGCTCTAGCATTTCTCGGAGTCGATATCTGATATCGCATCGTTGTAGGTTTTAGGATCATCTCTAGGAGCACCATTATCTACGAGAATATTTCTCTAAAATCGCTTTGAATAATACCACTAAGTATCTGTTCGAAGGGAAAACGGAAATTCTTTCCGATCTACGAGGTGGAGAGGTAGTGTTTTATAATTGGCTATTTTCAAACCGATTTGGTTCCACTTGTCTTAGCATCGTTCTGCTTGTGAGACTTTCTCATCAAGTTTTGGATCTACCTTCCAAGCACTATCTTGAATAAACTATTTTTTAAGAAATATGGCCATGTCGACTCACAATCACAATTGTGGTCTTTTGAATGTAGAAATAGTATGCCTAATGACTCGCTTTAGGATATCCTATGAATCGAGCTCTAAAGGACCGTAATTCTAACTATCCACTTGTGTCTTTGACATGAGCCGGCAACCCCACAATTCCTGAGATGACTCATGACTTGGTTTCTTACCGTGACATATCTCATACGGTGTGGTAGGAACGGTTTAAGGGAACCCGTTTCAGTAAGAATAGATTGAAGTTAAAATAGATGTCCTCCAAAGAAAATCAGGGAGGTCTGTGAAAGCTCATCATGGAATCGAACTATATTAAATAGAGTCCGATTTCTCCGTTCTGAAACCACCGTGAGTTGAGGTGTTCCTGGTGGAGTCCATTGGAGAGACTGATGCCATTATCCTTGAAAATAGTCTATGGAATTTTCGGCTAAGGTATCATGCCTCCTCGATCTGATCGATGAGAACCTTAATGAATTCCAGTTTATTTTTCTACTCATGTCTGAATTCTTTGAACTTTTCAAAAAGCTTGCAGACTTGGTGTCTCATACAGATACACCTTACCCAAACCTAGATAGATCATCGGTAAATGGTAATGAAAGTAGAGCAAATCTGGCCTCTAGCCGGCAACATCAAATGGGCCGCACACATCAATATGTACTAGGGCAAGGAGATCTGTGGCCCTCTCCCCATGTCCAACAAAAGGGAGTTTTAGCATTTGCCTTGAAGACAAGGATTTCACAAGTTGATATGACTCGGAAGTCAAATGGACTCATATGCCCATTTTCTCACAATTTGTTGATCCTATCTCTGCTTATGACCTAATCTCAGGTGCCATAGCTATCTATCGTGTTGACTATCCCTAGGTCGTTTGGCATTCACGTTTTGCTCGACGAGTTAAACAAGGTACATCAATATGTAGCTGATAAGACCATTAATAAGGAAATCCATTTTGCATTTATTTCTTTTCATAAAGAATGTTACATGGGGCCTTAAAAGAATGGATCACATAACCTTTTGTGCTAAAACATGAAACAGAAATCAAATTCCTGCTGGCTGTAGGCCAACAAACATAACAGTCTTGTAAAACTAAGTCTAACCAGATGGAATCGAAGAGGGTAATTTCCTACGGCTACTGCCACCAAACCTCTTGCCCCCCCCCCCCCCTCAATTTACCCAATGCCAAAATAAGGAAAAATCCAAAAAAAAAAATGGTTTCCCTCCCCCCCCCCATTCCCCCCTCAGCCTCCTGCTATCCTCAAGACCACTGTATAGAAGTGCACAGATGAGCACTAGAACCAGAGTAAGCACCTAACTGGATGCCAGAAGAAACCGTAAGGTTAGACTCAATAAACGAGCATGACCTCCAGAAGGACCTTCCTTCTTGTTCCTTCAGGTGGCTAGGTAAAGTAAAGGGCAGTTCCAGCTTCCAATGGGCCGTCGCCTGTTTGCATGGAAACACTTTCCTTTACCATGGCCTTTTTCTTTCGATTCTGCTTCTTCTTCTTGATCCTTCAACTTTTGCTTTTTCACAAGACTTCTTTTCTTTCCATAAGAACTTCTTTTAGGAAAAGTTCCATTCTAATAGAAGAACTGAGCCTTTTAGAGTCTCATAGAAAGCTCAGCGGTAAACCACAATATTCATAACTTTTGGCCCAGGTTCTGAAGTTTATGCATGTGGTAATTCTGATGAATGTGCCCATATGCATCAGTCAAGGATCTGGCAAGAATGATACATTCTGCAGTCGAAGTCCAACTTCGCAACAACCGAGCTTCTCAAGCTCTTCCAGTGTCCTTATCATTATCAAATAGTATCTTTGGACTGACTGCCCTCATGCATCTTAGCCTTAAAAGTCATTTCGTGACTTGATATTTGCGTCGGCGACTTTGTTCAACCAAACATCTCCGGCAGGTGAGCCAACATTTGGCGAGCAGTCCCGATATCCTCATGTTGGTGCTGGAGCTCATCCAGACATCGTAGCCGCACTGATAATAATCTGGCTTTATTATCTTCGTCATCCATTTTCCAGAGACGCTCTCTGTTCAACAGAATGGATCGGGATGGTAAATTGTGGGAGGGTCGCTGGTCCCAAAACATGAGTTAACTTCTCGAAACCCAAAACATTTTATAGTTTCTAAGCCACTTTATAATTGGGTCCCAGTCAGTCCTATGTGTGTCCAGGATACGTGCCAATTGGGTTTGACGCAGACCATTCCTGTAAGAGAGTCAAAGATTTCTTAGTTAGATACTAAATTTTGACTTACCAAGTTTATTTGAAGATTTTATTTTTAAAAACAAATTAGCTCCCACTATTTCTCGGATTAGCCCTACACTCCGCTCCCGTGTATGTAAAGATGCGAAAATTCTCCATCGATTAATGATTTCTAGTGGGTGGTGCGGTCTCACTGACTCATCACCATCCCCGTATAGAGTCTACTCGGTGATAGAGTTTATGGCACAATGAGTTGAGCAAGCTAAGCTTGTTTAATGATTCTCTATCATGGTGGCACCCGAATGTGCGCTAATTCATGAATCTCACCGTGTCCGGAATATTGATCCACTCCTTGTTTAAGTCAAGACCCACCATTTGCATAGAACTGGGTTCCAATTGAGTCTCTCACACATATCCGAAATATGAGCTCAAACTCATCCTCCAGCCCATAGCATCCAATTGCCTAATAGACATGGTTGCCATCTTCTCGGTGCAACTGAGCCACTGTTATCCAGCGCGAGAATAACAACCCCGGGAAGGGCCCGCACATCTACAACGATGGAAGACCCTCTAGACTTAATCTTTTCTTAGCGGAGAATTGATTCAGGTCTTCATTTAAACTAGACTTGGGTCTTAGTCATAACAATTAATGACTAACTAGTGGCATGGGTTAGCTCGATTATTGACCACTCAGATCAAGAACTGTGTCAACAGATATGGCCAGGTAAGTGAGACCGTGGAGAATATGACATTACTCATACAAGAATGCATTCCAGGTCGAGTAGCTTCCAATTAAAAATCAGTCGGTCGTACTATGCCGAAACTTAACTTAGACAATAAATTATTGCGAGTCAAGACAATTGGGTTAAGCCTACAATCCAGACTCTAACCTCTGAGCCTAATAGGCTGCTTGATGTGACCTGATCTTGACCCAGACTTAATCCTAATTAGGCTGTCAATTTAAGCAATTGTGTATCCCATCTAATCCAACTCGGCCGTCGCTGTTGATCAAACCGCTAGACCTAATTGAGGCTACCCAAGCCCAGAACCCAGTATTATGAATATGTCTTGATCTGAAATTCTCAATTTTAAGACGCTAATTAATATTCCAATAAACTTAATTCTTAATTAAAGTGAGGGTTCATAAACAAAATATGCACAATAAATCCTATGGGTTTCAGGATCTGGGTTTTGCAGAAAGTAAGTTTTTGGTTCTGATTAGGACGAACAACGCAGCACCCTACACATATCATAAGAAACACCCCACGAATGGAAGAGAGGACCTTTAACCCTTCTTCCGTATCTTATGCCGGACGGCCAAGAGGATGCCTTATCAGGAACATTCAATACTAAAAACAATATCACGATCTATATCAAATATCATCATATATTAAATGTAGATCTATCATGGCTATAAATTTTTGCAATACATTCATGTATCAATTCAGTGCATATTTTTAGATCTAAATTATTCTCATAATATCTAAAAATAGATTTTAAGATTGATCTAATCAAAGATAAATTCTAATCTAGACAATTATGTAGGAACTATTCTACTAACTAGTCTTAGACATGCATCAATCACATCTCATTATGATATTCAAAAATTAATAATTTTTATTTGCGTATTTTTTAAATATTATTATAACACTTATAATATCAAAAATAGTAAATAAAAAGATCTAAACATGATTTTTTTTTTAATCAAAAGAAAAAAAAATTTAAAAATCCAAAAAAAAAAAATTAAATGTGCAGAATATTCTATAGAACTATTTTATTCTAGAACTAGTCATCTTCTATCATTTAGATCCATATTATTTTTTTTTTACTTATTCGTGTCATCTCATGTGTTATCATTATTTACTTTATATTTTCGATCTAATTTTGCTTGCTTCTGATATCCAGTTGAAGGGAAATCCTGATTTTCCCGGTCCAGTTCGGTTCAGTATCTGATCAGATCAAGAGATATAATTCAAAACTTTGTTTCTCTTGATTCCTAATTAGATCTTGATATGTTTTAAGATTTAATTCTTAAAATTTAATAAAATAAAATTAAAAAGATCAGAATTAAATCAATTTAAATTTACCTGTCTGGTAATCCTATACCTGTTTGATGATTCTGTTTGCAAGCGGAAGGTTCTGGATCTTAGCATGCAAGCGCCTGGACTCTACCGGTATTCCACTCAGGTTGGAATCTGGGATCCTCTTCTTCTCTATCATTGGTCACTCCAAAAATAGATTCCTGGATCTGATCTGGAGGATCTTCAAAACTTTTTTTGAAAGATGAGCAGTCGTCCTTTGCAGCAGCGCAGCCTCCTTACTTTTGATTGCCTTTCTTTGATCTAAATCGCACCAACCAAGGTCCAAAACTCCTTTTGGATGTGGAGAGCAAGGGGAGAAGAGACTTATGCATGGAGAAGGAGGGAGAGGCAACCTTGGGGCGTGGGGTTCCTCAACTGAATTGCTTTCTTTAGAATCTGAGTTGGGTGCAGGGTCTCATTTATAGACTAAGCGTGATCCAACTCCTCTTCCTCCCAACCAATTGTTAGATATATGTGCCCTAGAAGCCAGAATTGGCTGACACTTGTAATACACTTCTAGGGGCAAAATTATAATTTTGACTAAATCTATAAATGGTTATTTTTCTATCACATGTATTTAGTGTCTGTGATACATCCTTTGAGTTAATGGTAATGATAATTCATATTTTCAAGAGTTAAAATTTAAGACATGAATATCATTATTAAACTCATAAATTGCTCCGACCATAAGATCATATCAGAGGATGGTGATTGATCCGGAAGGTTGGTGTAACGATCACTTCTTTTAAGTAGATGAGTCTTGAGTCTACGGTGTGGAGACACGGAGCGAGAGTAAGTGTACTCGTTAGAGAACTGAGGGCACTGAGCGTGACCACCTCGAGTAGTCATTAGGAGTCTACCTTCTCATCAATGATTGACTCGATGCTGAGTAGTGTGTTGGTTCTTTGACCTGAGATGTCATCGGCAGTTCACCTTGAGGGTGTTATAGTTTGACTACACCATTACTCGGTCTCCTAGCCCATATGGAACCCTGAGGTGTATGTTGGCTATAGCATGTTCATTGTAGGAACTGGATTGCATCAAGATGGATCCTATCTACCTCGGTGGTAGAGGAGAGCCCTATGATAATCATGAGAATTCAAGTCCATGAGCCCATGGCCAGTGCAGAGTGAAATAATAGAAAGAGTTTCTATTTAGTTTTCCCATTGGACTCGAATGAATGATTACATCATATGACAGAGACTAGGGTTTGACGAGTTACCTAACACCTAATCTGATCGGGGCTAAGATAGAAGAACTAATCAACACAGGTAGCTGCACAAGAGGTTCCATTCAGCTCTGATGGGTTGCCACCATATACTGCTAGTGTTCATTGGTGGATTTTGGGAACAATTAGAATGATTTTAGATGATCGATCATTCTAGCTGTTCGAATCAAAGAGATTCTGATCCATCGAAAGGATTTCGATGATGTTCATATGATAGATTGATATGACAATATCCCATTACCATACAAGAACTGAACCTAACTGGGTCACACAAACAGGGTTTGAATCTGGTGATCATCAATTGAACTGATCTAGTTCAATTGATCTGAATGAATTCAATTAGGTTCAAGGAAATCGCTAGCACTCGATTGAACCTAACTTCTCTTTCTATGCATAAATAAGTTTCCTGCTGAGCGAAGGAGTTTGTGCTCAAAGAGAGCCCTTCATATGGTTCTGAGCTGGAGTTGTCCAAGTCAGAAAGGTTGTCTTATTTGTAAGACACTAACCCCGCTTTTGGTGCACCTGCCATTTCTTTTCTTTGACTTTGGTCGATCTACCTTTGACTGGTCAAACGTTGACCATTGACACTTTGACTTTGACCACATGTCATGCACCCTATTGAAGAGCTGGTGGGGGCGTGAGAAGCTTGGCAAGGAGAAGGGCGCACGCCACAGGTGGGCTGTGCCAAGTAGGAGCGCTAGGAGTCCTTGTTGGACAGGACTCCACTCTCCTTTTGGATTCCAATAGAGTTCTCTAAGAACCATTTGACTGGTCTAGGCACCTCTAAGGAGAATCCAGGGGTCTCTATTCCCACCAATCAGATTAGATCTGATTTCACAAAGGTTGTGATTGGTTGAGAGGAAGAGGAGTTGGATCACGTAGTCTATAAATAAGACCCTGCGCCCAACCTAGATCCTAAGGAAATGCAATTAAGAAACCCCACGCCCCAAGGCTGCCTCTCCCCTCCTTCTCCAGCCATAGTCTTCTTCTCCCCTTCTCTCCACTCCAAAAGGAGTTTTGGACCTTGGTTGGTGGATTCAAGATCAAGGAAGGCGATAAAGTAAGGGCTGCGCTGCTGCAAAGGACGACGGCAATCTTCAAAGAGTTTTTGAAGATCCTCCAGATCAGATCAGATCTGATTTTTGGAGGGTGATAGAGAAGAAGAGGATCTCAGATTTACCCTTGGATACCGTTAGAGGCCAGGCGCTTGCGTGGCTAAAATCAGAACCTTCCCGCAACAGGATCATCACAGGGTAATAGGATTACCCAAATCAGGTAAATTAAATTTGATTTAATTTATCTTTTTATTTTTATATTAAAATTAATAAGAATCAGATCTGAAAATATATCAAGATCTAATTGAGATCAAGAGAAAATAAAGTTTTGGAAATATATCTCTTGATCTAATTTGGCGGGAATCAGGGGTTCCTTTTGGTTAAGCCATAATTCTAATTGTTTAGATTTGATTAATTTTAAAATTTATAGTAAAATGTGATTTCAGATTTCACATAGATGTGAT
>QRFJ01001384.1:193215-207800 GCA_006176705.1 Cocos nucifera | reverse complement strand
AGGTTCGTTCAGATCTGATCGGATCAAGAGATATATTTTAAAAAAAAATTTCTTTGATCCTAATCAGATCTGGGATGTTTCAGATCTGATTCTTATTATTCTAATAGTAAAAATAAAATCTAAATAAATTAAATCAAATTTAATTTATCTTGATGTAGGATAATCTTATTACCCGTTGATGATCCTGTAAGCAGCGGAAGGTTCTAGATCTAGCCATGCAAGTGCCTGGCCTCTATCGGTATCCACTCAAGCTGAATCTAGAGATCCTCTTCTTCTCTATCATGTTCCAAAAATTAGATCTGATCTGATCGAGGATCTTCAAAATATCTTTCGAAGATCAGCAGTTGTCCTTTGCAGCAGCGCAGTCTTCTAGCTTTCTCTCGCCTTTCTCTCGTCTAGATTGCACCAACCAAGAACCCAAAACACTTTGAGCATGGAGATGAGAGGGAGAAGATGGATTTGGCATGGAGGAGGAGAGGAGAGGTAGCCTTGGGGCGTGGGAATTGTAATTTCTTTTTCAATGCTCTTTGAGTTGGGCGCAGGGTCTTATTTATAGACTATGCGTGATCCAACTCCTCTTCTTCCCAACCAATCACAATCCTTTGTGAAATCAGATCTAAATCTGATTGGTGGGAATAGAGTCCCTTGGATTCCTCCTTAGATGGCACCTAAGATCAGTCAAAGTTGGTTCTTAGGAGAAGTCTAATCGAAATCCAAAAAGGAGATGGAGTCCCTATCCAACAGGGACTCCTTGGGCGCCTCCAGCTTGGGCACACACTAAGGGTGGCGTGCACCCTCCTCCTTGCCAGGTTCTAATAGGGGACAAGCCCCCACCAGCTCTCCAATAGGTGCATGACATGTGGATAAAAGTCAAAGTGTCAATGGTCAACATTTGACCAGTCAAAGGTCAACTTTTGACCAAAGTCAAAGGACAAGAAATGGCAGGTGACCAAAAATGGCAGGTATTGTCTTACAAAATAAGACAACCCTTTTCTGAATCTGGACAGGCTCCAGTCAGACCAAGTGAAGGCCTCTGATTGAGCACAAACTCCTTTGGCTCAGTCAGGACAACTATTTATGATAGTAAAAGAAGAACGTTAGGTTCAATCGAGTGCTAGCACGATTTTCTTGAACCTAATTGAATCTCATTCAGATCAATTGAACTGGATCAGTTCAATTGATGATCACCAGATTCAAACCCTTATTTGTGTGACCCAGTTAGGTTCAGTTCTGTATGGTAATGGGATATGTCATGATCTCTATCATCGACATCATCGAAACTCCTTTCGATGGATCAGAACTCTTCTGATTCGAACAGCTAGAATGATCGATCATCTAAATCATTCTAATTGCTCCCAAAATCCATCAGTGACACCTAGCAGTATATGGTGGCAACCCATCAGAGCTGAATGCGAACCTCTTGGTGCAGCTACCTGTGTGATTAAGTTCTTCTATCTTGAGCCCCGATCAGATTAGGGTTTAAGGTGAACTCGTCAAACCCTAGTCTCTGTCATATGATGTAATCATTCGATTCAAGTCCGATGTGAAAATCTAAATAGAAACTCTTTCTATTATTTCACTCTGCCATGGCCATGGGCTTCTGGACTTGATTCTCATGATCATCATAGGGCTGCTCCTCTACCACCGAGGTAGATAGATTCCATCTTGATGCAATCCAGTTCCTACAATGAACATGCTATAGCCAACATACACCTCAGGTTCCGTATGGCTAGGAGACCGAGTTATGGTGTAGTCAAACTATAACACCCTCAAGGTGAACTACCGATGCACCTCAGGTCAAAGAACCAGACACACCACTGCAGCATCGAGTCAGTCATTGACGAGAAGGTAGACTTCCTAATGACTACTCGAGGTGGTCACGCTCAGTGCCCTCGTTCTCTAACGAGTACCTGTACTCTCGCTCTGGTGTCTCCACACCATAGACTCAAGACTCATCTACTAAAGAGAAGCGATTGTACACCAACCTTTCGGATCAATCACCATCCTCGTGATGATCCTATGGTCGGAAGCATTTTATGAGTTAATAATGATTATTCATGTCTTAAATTTTCAACTCTTGAAAATATGAATTATCATTACCATTAACTCAAAGGATGTATCACAGACACTAAATACACATATGTGATAGAAAATAACCCATTTTATTGATTATAGTCAAAATTATAATTTTGCCCCTAGAAGTGTATTACAAGTGTTAGCCAATTCTGGCTTCTAGGGCACATATATCTAACAAGTATATGGTGGCAATCCATCAAAATTGAAAATGATCCTTTCGGTGCAGCTACCTGTGTGATTAAGTTCTTCTATCCTGAGTCTAGATCAGATTAGGATTAAGGTGAACTCGTTAAACCCTAATTTCTATCATATGATTTAATCATTCGATTCAAGTTCGATGTAAAAATCTTAATATAAACTCTTTCTATTATTTCACTCTGCCATGGCCATGAGCTTAAGAACTTGATTCTCATGATCATCATAAGACTGTTCCTCATCCACCGAGGTAGATAGATTTTCTCTTGGTGCAATCCAATTTCTACAATGAACATGCTATAGCCAACATACACCTCAGAATTTCAAATGGCTAGAAGATCGGATCATGGTGTAGTCAAACTATAACACCCTCAAGATGAACTACCGATGCACCTCAGATCAAAGAACCAGACACACCACTACAGCTTCGAGCCAGTCATCAATGAGAAGATAGACTTTTTTATGACAGCTCGAGGTGGTTATGCTCAGTGCCCTCGTTCTCTAGCGAGTTTCTGTACTCTTGCTCTGGTGTCTCTACATCATAGACTCAAGACTCATCTATTATAAAGAATCGATTATATACCAACCTTTTGAATCAATCACCATCCTTATGATGATCCTACGGTCAGGAGCATTTTATGAGTTAATATTGAAAGTTCATGTCTTAAATTTTCAACTCTTGAAAATAAGAACTATCATTGCCCTTAATTCAAGGGATGTATCATAAACACTAAATACACATTATGATAGAAAATAACTCATTTTATTATTTATAGTCAAAATTATAATTTTGCGCTTAGAAGTGTATAATAAGTATCAGCCAATTCTGGCTTCTAGGACACACATATCTAACATGAGCATCTTCTTGCAAAGTGGATGGGGCTCGAACAGATTGCACAAATTTATTGTGCAGAAAGAAAAGATGGTTATGAAGGATTTCTATTGGCTTCTAGATGATCTACTCTATGGGATAGATCAGCAAATATACTATCTAAATCCATCTCTGATTGTTTATTTATTTTATTTTATTTAATTTTAAAGAAATAAGAAAAGAGACAAGAAGAGAGAATTCTAAAGATGAGAGCCTTAAAGAGTCCTAGATCTAGAGATGATAGAGGAGAATATTTTAATTAGGGTTTGAATTTGGTGTTTAATTATAATGAAGTTAGTCAAGCATGGACTCTCTATCCTATGGTTAATCTAGATTTAGATAGCTCCTAACTGCCAAGGTCTCCTTCGAGCACTCCAAGCCCAAAATTGACTAACTAACTCAGCTAGATAAGTGTAAGATGTGGAAGATTTTCTACTTGTTACTTTTCTTAGACACCAATTGAGTTGGCCAGATCAGACATGGAACTAATTGAAAACCATCTTCTTTGAACCACTTGCTTTAGATACTGAATCAATTAATCAATCCAAACCTAGTCCAACTTTAGGATTTTCTTATCCTATTGAGCTTGAATAACCTAGGGCCAATGTTTAATTGATTTTAACTTAAAAGATCTAGGTCAATGTAATATGAAGGGTGGTAGTTTGTGGGTTAAGAAAGGGTGATCAAATCTCCACCTTATCTTATTTAACGAGTTGTGCCCTTAAAATAGATTATGAATATGCAATATAAATCAAACAAGATATCTAAATATATTAAAAATTAATTTTATGTTATATTTTTGGTTTTGCTGAATTAATTAAGTGTTATAAGATGTCAGGTGATTTTTTAGGGTTTATGGTTTTCTCTTTTTATAAGTATATTTTAGGTTTTGATTGTGTGGTTTTGCAAAGAAAAGTAAATTTAAGTGATTAAGTCTGAAAAGCAGTAAAAATTTAAACTACAGAAAGCAAGAAATCAGTTATGAAAGAGATTAATTGAATAAATAAAATTAAAGAGCAATAAAAATATTTTTAAAAATTTTTTAATTTTTTTTAATTTTTTAATATATTTTTTAAATTAATTATTTAATTTTTAATTAATTAAAAAAATTGTGTTGTAATCTTCGATAATGCTGCCAAAAATTTGACTGTTTGTCGTTACAGCATCAAATAATAATTTAAAATCGATCAATAAATTAATTAAAATAGTAGTGAGTCGGTTGTTGATTTTTTTAAAGATTGAAGACTAAGTTGCATTCAATTTAATTAAAAAAATTAAATTAATTTATTAAATAAAATTTTAAAGAAGCAAGTTAAAGAGAATTAATTGAGATTTTAGCAAATTTAAGTAAAAGAAAGCAAATAATTATTTGATTAGGATTTCGAGATTAATTAAAAGTATTCTGAAATTTTGAATCCATCTCTAATAGGATTCTGGTAATTCTCTTTTAATGTAAAAATTTATTATTTTTAAGAATTTTAGTTATGACTATAATCTATTATCTTTGGGTACGAATCGTATCACTCGATCATGATCCATCTTAATAGAATCATAAGTTATTCAATACTTTAATTCTTAAAAATTAATAACATGGCTTTTACTGATTCTCTCTAACATAAACTACTAAATTGAGCACGAATTGTATCTCTTGATCATAATTCATCTTCATAAATATAGCCTATTTAAATATCAATTAATAAAAGGTATGTTAAAATCTCATGCATGGAGGATAGAATTTAGAATTGCACAGAAGAATAATTTATTCATTGCATAAAAGAAATTTAAAAAAATAAAGAAAAAAAATATAACCCATACTTGAAGATTTCATCTACATCCCGGAATCATGATCTTTAGTTGTACATCATTGATAATCTGCTCCTTGGCATCTTTAGATCTCCTAAAGAAAAAGAAAAGAAAAAGAAAGAAAAAAGAAAGAAGAAGAGAGGAGAAGGGAAGAGAAGGGAGAGAGAAAGAGAGGAAAATGGAGGGTTTTTGGACCCCAAGGGGGCTCTAAGGTGGTTGTGGCATATCAGGGGGTTTTATAGTGGAAAAACATGGAGTATTTCGTTTCTTGTTTGACCTAAATTGGAGTCTAGATCCAATTTAAACTTGCTGCAGAGTTTTGGCCATCAGATAATTGATCAACGGCTCAAAATTCCCTAAAAAATCCACTGACAGCTTTCGATCAGTGCTTGGAATGAATCTGGGCCATAGGATCGCTTGATCAGGATTTTATAGCCATCGGATGGTGCCTGGGATAGCTAAAGGAATTCTAATCAGAGTCGGAAGGAGTCCTGGCCATTGGATGTTGATGGGGATGAATATCAATCGTACGATCGCACCTAAAGAAGCTTCAGATGGTTAGTTAAAAGCTGGACCACGTCTCACCTGTTGGATCTTTACCGGCTGCCAGATTTGCCATCTGTTAGCTCCAAAATCTAGATCGTCGGATCAAATCTCAGCAAACAACAGTCGTCGATCTCTTCTTGAGCTTGGGTAGATCGATCATGAACCTAATTCAGTGTATACCGGCACGTACGTTAGCCAATCAGAGCATGCTATTGATGTGCAATGATGAAACTGCCCTCGTTTAAGGGTTCACGATGAGCCTCATGGTTTTCTGATGTCAGCCTGATGTCAGCAGCTCACCTGATGAGTTGGTGTGTGAGATAGCTTGCGGCACGTTGGCTTGGCTGGCTGAGTCGCTTGGCTGGGCGAGTCGGCTTGGCTGGATGTGTTTGGACGCATTGGCTGAGCCATTTTATAATTTTTTTCCTTTTTTTTCTTTTTAAACTTTCATCTTTTGTATCTTTGCCATTTAGCTCTGATTTGTGTAAAATTTATTCCATTGGAACTCATAAATCGAGCTCTTCGCATTGGTAGATTCTTTCCTACAAAATAGTAATAAAAGCATCAATTTCTTTAAATAAATATTAAATTATTATATATTTTGATTCTTTTATTTAGTAATTTATGATGATTATCAATTAGCTTCAATCCTACGTCTTGATACCGTAAACTCTAGAAATTTTTTTGAGGTCACTCCAAAGGCATATTTGATCAGATTCAACTTCATCTTGTATCTCTTGAGGGCACCAAAAGTATCCTCAAGGTTGGCTATGTGACTTATTGATGTTCGGATCATCCATGTAGATTTTCATATTATGGCCGATCTGTTTCTTGAAGATCTTATTCACTAGGTGCGAATAGGTTACCCCTACATTTTTGAGCCCAAAGGGCATGATCCTATAACAATAAAAACCATGGTCAGTAATAAAATTAGTTTTCTCCTCATCCTCTAGCGCCATCCGAATTTGGTTATAGCCGGAGAAGGCATCTATGAAGAGGAGGAGCTCATGGCCCAAAGTTGCATGCACCAATTGATCAATTCTGGATAGAAGGTGGCTATCCTTTGGGTAGGCCTTATTCAGCTTCTTGAAGTCTATGCACATTCTTCATTTACCATTCGTCTTTTTGATAAGAACCACATTAGAGACCCAATTCAGGTAGTTGACCTTTTGGATGAACCCAGGTTTGAGAAGTTTGTCTACTTCTTTCACTATTGCCTTCTACCTCTCTAGTGCATGGCTCCGAATTTTTTCTTTTATCGACTGATGCTTGGGATCAATAGCTAGATGATGCTCCATAACTTTAGCATCGATTTTTGGCATGTTTGCGGGGACCCATGCAAAAACATTAGCATTTTTCTATAAAAAGGCGATGAGCTATTCTCGGATTTCTTCCCCCAAGTTGGAGCCGATCTACACTGTATGCTCTACATTTCCATCATTTAGAGGGATGGTTATAAGGTCTTCCATAGGCTCGCCCCATTCCTCAGTTAGGTCATCGCGGACATCCAGCCCATCGACTAGGCAAGGGTCTGATTGGCCACTTTTTTGTAAAGCAATTGAGTAGCAATATCTCGCTAGAGCTTGATCTCCTTTGACCTCCCCTATCCCATAGTTCGTTGGAAACTTCATCTTTAGGTAATAGGTCGACACCACAGCTCGAAGTGCATTTAGACTAGATCGGCCAAGAATTATATTATAAGAAGATGGTGTCTTGACCATCAAAAAATCAACTTGTACCTTGAATTATCTTGGATAGTGTCCTACAGCCATAGCTAAAGTTATAATTCCTTCAATTGGTATAGCATCACCAGTGAAGCCCACTAACGGAAAATTTATTGGTTTTAGGTGATTGTTTGGTATAGATATTTTAGAGAAAGCATCATAAAATAAGACATCAATAAAGCTTTCATTATCTATAAGAACGTGGCGTACATCATAGTTAGCAATATTTAAAGAAGCTACAACTACATCATTGTGTGGGAACTAAATCCCTTGTGCATCTTCTTTAGTGAAAGCGATGGGTTCTTCAGTCCTCTGCCTCTTCGTTGGCTCTGCCGCCCCACTAGTTTCTCCCTTCGAAAGTCTCCAAGAAATGGTATTGATGATGCCGGGGGATGGCCGATCTCCTTGCTACTTCTTTCTTCTTGGTGGTTCTGGTTGTGAGGGTGCCCTTGGCCAATCCTCCTTTCCTTCAGGCCGACGTCGTAGAAATTGACCAAGTCTGCCTTGCCTGATGATCTCCTTGATCTCATCTTGGAGCTGAATATATTCTTCAATATTGTGATCGTGGTCATGATGATAGAGACAGTACTTATAAGGATTACACTTTTCAGGATGAGTATGCATCCTTGCCGACCTTGATAACTGCTCCTTGATTTCCATTAGTACTTGGGTCTTTGCAGCGTTGAGGGGAGTATAGTTGTGGAACCTCCTAGGGGAAGAATTATGCTATGCCCTTCTGTCAGGGCTACTTTGCCTTCGAGCCTGTGGAGGAGTTTGGGCTCACTTGCACTTAGGGAGAGTTAGGGAGCGCGGTCGAGCTTCACTCAACTTTCCTTCAGCAGTGGGCTTACTGGATTCGCCTGTGCACCGCACTCTTGCGGCTTCACCATCCTTGGCCTTGAAGGCCTCTTCTGCCCGGGCGTAACCATCGGCCCGAGCTAGCACATCAGCAAAATTCTTAAGATACTTCTTCTCCAGGAAGAATAGCAAATCGTTCTTCTGGAGGCTGCCCTTTAGTGCGGCCATTACAATAGACTGGTCCAAGTATTGGACCTCTAAAGTAGCAGCATTGAAGCAGATGATGTAGGCTCGAAAGGACTCTCCTTTCTTCTATTTGATGTTAATGAGGGAGTTCGAGCCTCGTCGGGGGTGCTGACTGCTAATAAAATGAACCATAAATTGATGGCTCATTTGATCAAAAGAGAAGATAGTACCCAGCTTGAGAGTCGAGTACCAATTCCTCACTACTCTCTTTAGAGTAGATGAGAAAGCTCAGCATAAGATGGTGTCTGGCATGCCATAGAGCTATATCATAGTTCGAAAGATCTCTAGATGGTTAACCGGATTAGTAGTCCTATCGTAGCTCTCAAACTAGGAGAGCTTGAAGTTTGATGAGATTGGCTCCTGCATGATTTGTTGGGAGAAAGGAAGGTCAGTGCAAATATCATTGCCATGGGCGAGGGGAGCATGGCAGAGTTTCTCGATCTGTCGATTCATCTCTTGTAGCTTTTGGTCTAGGAGATCCTCCCAATCATAGATCTTCATGGTCTTCTGGCAGAATGGAGGCAGGCACCCCTCAAGAGTAGAGTTATAATTAGAGCAGGAGCTACCTGCCCTCTACTTCCCCCTCCCGGAGGTCACAGGATGATTTGCCCAAGTTGGTCTTCTCTAGATTAGATCTTGGGGTTCTAGCAAAGCCTGCTCCGACTGAACTAGTGTCGAAGGTCGCTGCTGCTGCATAGCTTGTACTGCTTTGGTGAGGCCTCTAACCTGCTGGACTAGCAGGTTGAACTACTTCGCATCCACCATTGTTGCTGGTGGAGCTTGGGATGCCAAAGATGAAACTAGGGTGAGCAAATCTGGATGAGATTTGGCCATGGAGGTAATTGACCGTCAAGTTAAGGCCTTCTTGGGAGGCATCTTCATAAAATCAGTCAGAGTAGAAGAACTTTGAGGAGGAAGAAGAAGGATTTCTATCGAGCACTCCTTTAAGAATAAGGGAACCTTTCCCTTCCTCTAGCATAAATTCTATTGGTGCAAAATCTGATTGATGTCAAAATCAGAGCTGGAGTTGGAGAAGATGAGGTCGTCATCAGTGACCTACAAAACAAGTTTTATCCGGAGTCAGGGGTGGTGGCTCTAGCTAGACCCTCCGACGATCAAGTCAGCTCTTCCGGCCAACAGAAATGGAGCGCTCAGAAAAATTTAGAACAAAGCTTTTAGTTCAAGAAAAAAGATGAGAGCTTAGAAAGAAAACCTATCTGGAGGGTTTCTTATATAGATGGATCCTGTAACAAACTGATAGTGATAGCCGTAATAGCCTAGTAGTGGGCCGTTCAGGGCCACGTGGAGTTTGTTATGGAGAGTAGTGCCGATTGTCACGACGTGCCAGTCTATTGGAACTTAATATTCAAAGTTCAGTTAAACGGCTAGAGGCGGCAGAGGACTTTATGTCACAACAATTCAAGAGAGGTTCAAATATCTCTGAGATCATCTATGTGTTGACTGATATTTGCTGCTTCAAAAATTAATGCCGAGGTCATTCTAGTGATACAGAGAAGTATTAGATATATGTGCCCTAGAAGCCAGAATTGGCTGATACTTGTAATACACTTCTAGAGGTAAAATTATAATTTTGACTATAAATAATAAAATGGATTATTTTCTATCACAAATGTGTATTTAGTGGCTGTGATACATTCCTTGAGTTAATGGTAATGATAATTCATATTTTCAAGTGTTGAAAATTTAAGACATAAATTTTTATTTATTAACTCATAAAACGCTTCTGATCGTAGGATCGTCATGAGGATGGTGATTGATCCAAAAGGTTAGTATACAATCACTTCTTTATAGTAGATGAGTCTTGAGTCTATGGTGTAGAGACATCGGAGTGAGAGTATAGGTACTCATTAGAGAACGAGGGCACTGAGCGTGACCACCTCGAGTAGTCATAAGGAAGTCTACCTTCTCGTCGATGACTGACTCGAAGCTGTAGTGGTGTGTCTGGTTCTTTGACCTGAGGTGCATCGGTAGTTCACCTTGAGGGTGTTATAGTTTGACTACACCATGACTCGATCTCCTAGCCATTTGAAATCCTGAGGTGTATGTTGGCTATAGCATGTTCATTGTAGGAATTGGATTGCACCAAGAGGAAATCTATCTACCTCGGTGGATGAGGAGCAGCCCTATGATGATCATGAGAATCAAGTCCATAAGCCCATGGCCATGGCAGAGAGTGAAATAATAGAAAGAGTTTCTATTAAGGTTTTCACATCGGACTTGAATCGAATGATTAAATCATATGATAGAAATTAGGGTTTGACGAGTTCACCTTAACCCTAATCTGATCGGGGCTCAAGATAGAAGAACTTAATCACACAAGTAGCTGCACCGAAGAGGTTCATTTTTAGTTTTGATGGGTTGCCACCATATACTGCTAGGTGTCACTGGTGGATTTTGGGAGCAATTAGAATGATTTAGATGATCGATCATTCTAGTTGTCTGAATCAGAAGAAGTTCTGATCCATCGAAAGGAGTTTCGATGATGTCGATGATGGAGATCATGACATATCCCATTACCATATAGAACTGAAACCTAACTGGGTCACACAAACAAGGGTTTGGATCTGGATATCATCAATTGGACTAATCCAGTTCAATTGATTTGAATTAGATTCAATTAGGTTCAAGAAAATCGTGCTAGCACATGATTGAACCTAACATTCTCCTTTTTCTATCATTAAAAGTTATCTCGACTGAGGCAAATGAGTTTGTGCTCACTCAGGTACCTTTACTTGGTCTGACTGGAGCTTGTCCAGATCAAAAAAGGATTGTCTTAATTTATGAGATAAATTTGAGAGAACATCTACCATTTTCCATCACCTACTAATTCTTATCCTTTAACTTTGGTCAAACATTGACTTTTGACCCTTGGACATCTGCCCATGTGTCATGCACTTATTCGAGAGCAGATAGGGGCTTGTCTCCTCACTGAAACTTGAAAAGGAGGGGGTGCACACCTAGAATGGCATGCGCTCATGGATAGGGATGCCTGGAGTCCCATCTGTATGGGACTCCAGGTTGCTTCTTGGATTCAACTTAGGTGACCCTTACCTATAGACTTTGATCAGTCTTAGGCGCCATCTAAGAATGAATTTATGGGGCACTCATCTGATTAGATCAGGTGATGTCATCCCACCAATTAGATTTAAATCTAATTGCACGAAGCAGTGTAATTGGTCGGGATGATGCAGCACTGCATGGCGCAGCAGGGTCTATAAATAAACCCTATCTGTGCCCAACTTTCACAGAGTTTCTCCTAGCCTATGCCCCAAGGCTGCCCCTCTCCCTCCTCCATGCCATCTTCTGATCCTCTCTCTCCTCTCCATGTCTAAGAGAAGTTGGGCTCTAGTTTGGTGTGATCCAGGCAAAAAAGAGCTGACGAGAAAGGAAGAAGGCAGCACTACTACAGAGACGACTGCTGATTTTCAGTAAGATTTTTAAAGATCCTTCAAATTAGATCTAGATCTAATTTTTAGAGAAGTAATAAAAAAGGAGAAGATCTCTAGATCTAGTTCGAGTAGATACCGATAGAGGTCAGGTGCTTGCGTGGCTAGATCCAGAACCTCAGGTAATAACAGGATTATCAAAGGGTAATCGGATTACAAAATCAAGTTAAAAATTAAATTAGATTTAATTTATTTTTATTTTATTTATTAGATCTATAAAATTAGATTTGAAACATCTCAGATCTGATATGAATGCTTGAGAGAAATTTTTAAAATATCTCTCTTGATTCGATCAGATCTGAACGAATCTGATCCGAAAAATCAGGATTTTTTCTTTAACTGGTATCGAAGCTAGGTTCAATAAAAATTATTTAGATATAATTTTTAATTTATTTTGATCTAAAAATTAGGTAATTTTAGATGTCATATGATATATGATTAGATCTAAAATCAAAAAAATTAAAATTAAATAATATAGATCTAAGTTCTACAATATGCATGACTAGTTGTAAAATAGAATAGTTCTATATGTAGTCTTGCATGATCATGATTTATTTTGATTAAATTATAATTTTAGATCTATTTATTTTTTATTTTTTGATGATTATAAATATTATAATAAGATCTAAAAAATAAAAAATAAAATTATTTAATTTTTAGATCATATGAGATATGATGATTGCATGTCTAGACTAGTTGTAGAATAGTTCTACATAGTTGTCTAGATTAGAATTTATTTTGATGTGATCAATTTAAATCTAATTTTTTAGATAATTATGAGATAATTTAGATCTAAAAAATATGCATGATATGATACATGAGATGTATACAAAATATGTATTAAGTTAGATCAAATTTTATATATGAGATATATGATGTAGATCTAACTAATTTTGTAGATTTATATTTCTAATTAAGACGTTCCCTTTAGCCGTCTGATCATAAGAATAAAGTAGGGTTTAAATACCCTCTCCTCCCATTGGATGGGATGTTATTATGATGTGTAGGGGTGCTGTGCATTGTTCTTAATTAGAAATCAAGAATTTACTTTCTGCAAAATCCTAGATCCTGAAACCCTACGATTTTATTTACATATTTTATTTGTGAACCCTAAACTTAATTAAGAATTAAGATTACAAAATATTAATTAGATCTAAAATTCAATTAAGATTACAAAATATTAATTAGATCTAAAATTAAGAATTTTAGATCTAAGATATATTCATAATATTGGGTTCGAATTTGGATAGCTCAATTAGATCTAAGCGGTTGATCAAATAGAATCAAGAGTTGATTAGATGGGATCAATAGTGCTTAAATTGACCAGCCTAATAGGATCAAGTCTGGGTCAAGATCGAGTCATGTGAGTGATCAATCAAGCTAAGACCTAATTAGGCTCAGTGGTTAGAGTTTGGATTGTAGGCTAACCTAATTGGTTCTGGCTCAATAATTTGGTGTCTAAGATAAGTTTGGCAAATATGACTGACTGGTTTTTAATTGGGAGCTACTCGACTCGAATGCATTCTTCTTGAGTTAATGGCATATCCTTTCCACCGATCTCACTTATCTAGCCATGTTTGTTAGCTCAGTTCTGATCTGAGGTGGTCAATAATCCAAGCTAACCCATGCCACTAGGTTAGTCATAATGGTTATGACTATGTCAAGTCTAGTTTAATAAGACCTAAATCAAATCTCCTTAAGAAAAGATTAGGTCAAAGATCTTCCACCATTGTAGATGTGCAGGCCCTTTTTGAGGTTGATTGTTCTCGACTGGTTATGGTGGCTCAGTTGCATCAAAAAGATGCAATAATGTCTATTAGGCATTGGATGCTGTGGGCTGGAGGATGGACGGGCTCAATATTTTGGATAAGATGAGAGACTTAATTAGAAATCCAATCTATGCAAATGGTGGGTCTGACTTAACTGAGTGGATCAATATTTCGGACATGGTGAGATTTATGAATTAGAGATCAAGTTTGAGTGCATCATGATTAGAGAATCATTGAACAAGAGTTGTTCACTCATTGGCTAATCCATCATCAATAACTATTAGGTGAGGTGATGAGTCAGTTGGTGGGACCGCACCACCCACTAGAAATCATTTATCATGAAGATTTTTGCATCTCTACAAAGAAAATGTAGGGATCTAAAAAAAATAGTGGGAGCTAATTTATTTAAAAATAAAATTTCTAACTAGAAATTTTGACTCTCTTCAGAAAAATATCTGCATCCAACCCATTAGCATGAATCCTTGGACACCCATAGATTGATCGGACCAAATTATAAGGATTGGCTCCAAAACTTCAAAATTATTTTAGGTTTTGAGAAGTTAACTCATGTATTGGACTAGGACCCTCCCACCTTACCAGCCCGTCCATCTACTAAATAGAGAGCATCTCTGGATAAGTGGATGGATGAAGATAATAAGGCTAGATATTACATGTTAGGCTTGATGTCTGATGAACTTCAGCATCAACATGAAGATATCAGGACTGCTCACCAAATGTTGGCTCACCTACAAGAGATGTTTGGTGAATAGAGTCATGCAGCCAAGTATCAAGTCACTAAATGACTTTTCAAGGCTAAGATGCATGATGGACAGTCAGTCCAAGATCATTGTCTGATGATGATCAAGGATTTGGAAGAGCTTGAGAAGCTCGGAGTGAGGTTGGACTTGGATCTGCAGAATGATATAATTCTGCAATCCTTGACTGATGCATATGGGCAGTTCATCATGAACTACCATATGCATAAACTTCAAAATTTCTTGGCCGAACTTATGAATATGCTGGTTACCGCTGAGCTTTTTCATGAAAGATTCTAAAGGCTTAGTGCTTGCTATGGAACAAACTTCTTCCA
>QRFJ01001384.1:117351-192239 GCA_006176705.1 Cocos nucifera | reverse complement strand
ATCAATAACTATTAGGTGAGGTGATGAGTCAGTTGGTGGGACCGCACCACCCACTAGAAATCATTTATCATGAAGATTTTTGCATCTCTACAAAGAAAATGTAGGGATCTAAAAAAAATAGTGGGAGCTAATTTATTTAAAAATAAAATTTCTAACTAGAAATTTTGACTCTCTTCAGAAAAATATCTGCATCCAACCCATTAGCATGAATCTTGGACACCCATAGATTGATCGAACCAAATTATAAGGATTCGCTCCAAAATTTCAAAATTATTTTAGGTTTTGAGAAGTTAACTCATGTATTGGACTAGGACCCTCCCACCTTATCAGCCCGTC
Organism: Cocos nucifera; assembly: GCA_006176705.1. NCBI lineage: Eukaryota > Viridiplantae > Streptophyta > Magnoliopsida > Arecales > Arecaceae > Cocos > Cocos nucifera. The sequence continues at coordinate 191,903 of QRFJ01001384.1, read as the reverse complement.
CATCTACTAAATAGAGAGCATCTCTGGATAAGTGGATGGATGAAGATAATAAGGCTAGATATTACATATTAAGCTTGATGTCTGATGAACTTCAGCATCAATATGAAGATATCAGGACTGCTCATCAAATGTTGGCTCACCTACAAGAGATATTTGGTGAATAGAGTCATGCAGCCAAGTATCAAGTTACTAAATGACTTTTCAAGGCTAAGATGCATGATGGATAGTCAGTCCAAGATCATTGTCTTATGATGATCAAGAATTTGGAAGAGCTTGAGAAGCTTGGAGTGAGGTTGGACTTGGATCAGCAGAATGATATAATTCTGCAAGCCTTGACTGATGCATATGGGCAGTTCATCATGAACTACCATATGCATAAACTTCAAAATTTCTTGGCCGAACTTATGAATATGCTGGTTACCGCTGAGTTTTTCATGAGAGATTCTAAAGGCTTAGTGCTTGCTATGGAACAAACTTCTTCCAAGAGAAAATCTTTTGGAAAGAAGAAGAGTTTGCGAAAAAGCAGAAGATGGAAGGAGGAAAGAAGAAAAAGGCAGAGCTGAAGAAGAAGGCCGCTGATAAAGGAAAGTATTTTCATTGCAATATTGATGGCCACTGGAAGCAGAACTGCCCTATTTGCCTGGCCACCTTAAAGAAGAAGGAGGCAGGTCCTTCTGGAGGTACGCTCATTATTGAGTCTAGCCTTATGATTTTTTCTACATCCAGTTGGGTGCTTGACTCTGGTTCTAATGCTCACTTGTGCACTTCTATGCAGGGTCTTGAGGATAGCACGAGGTTGAGGGATGATGAGATGATCCTGTGCGTTGAAAATAGAGCAAGAGTTGCTACCGTGGCTATGAAAACATATCCTCTTCGACTACCATTTGGTTTAGACTTAGTGTTAAAAGACTGTTATGATGTGCCTGCAGCAAGCGAAAATTTGATTTCTATTTCTTGTCTTACATTAGAAGGCTATGTAATTAGTTTTCTTAAGGATCATTATAACATTCTTTATGAAAGAAATAAAATTGCAAGTGATTTTCTTATTAACAATCTTTATCAGTTACATGTTGATGTATTTATTTTTCATATCGAGCTAAATATGAATACCATGAAACGATCAAGGGATAGTCCAAACAATAGGTATCTATGGCACCTAAGACTAGGTCATATAGCAGAAGATAGGGTTAACAAATTAGAGAAAATCAGACTATTGAGTCCGTTGACTTTTAAGTCATATCCAATTTGGGAATCTTGTCTTCATGGCAAAATGACTAAGCTCCCTTTTATAGGATATGGGGAAAGGGCCATGGATTTTCTTGCCTTAGTACATACTGATGTGTGCGGTCCATTTGATGTGCCGGCTAGAGGCAACTTTGTCTACTTCATAATCTTTATCGATGATTTATCTAGGTATGGGTATGTGTATCTTATGAGATACAAGTCTGAAGCTTTTGAAAAGTTTAAAGAATTCAGATATGAAGTAGAAAAGTAAATTGGAAAACCCATTAAAGTTCTTCGATCAGATCGAGGAGGTGAATACCTTAGTCGAAAATTTTTGGACTATCTCAAGAAAAATGGCATAGTCTCTTAATGGATTCCATCTGGAACATCTTAACTCAACAGAGATCCAGAACGAAGGAACTGGACCCTATTAGATATGGTCCGATCCATGATGAGCTTCACAGACCTCCCTGATTTTCTTTGGGGATACTGTTTGTTAACTGCAATATACTTACTGAATAGAGTTCCTTCTAAAATCGTTCTTACCACATCGTATAAGATATGGCATGGTAAAAAACCAAGTCTGAGTCATCTCAGAATTTGAAATTATCCGGCTCATGTCAAAAGACAACAAGCGGATAAGCTAGACTTTAGATCCTTCAGAGCTCAATTTATAGGATATCCTAAAGAATCATTAGGATATTATTTCTACATTCCAGAAGATCATAATATGATTGTGAGTAGATATGCCATCTTTCTTGAAAAATAGTTTATTCAGGATAGTGGCATTGAAAAGTAGATCAAGCTCGAGGAGAAAGTCTCACAAGAGCAACGAGCTAAGGACCAAATGGAACCAAATCAGGTTAAGCCAATCCATTCACTACCTCTTCCACCTCGTAGATCGAAAAGGATTTTTTGACCCCCTGAAAGGTACTTAGGTACTATTTTAGAGGAAGTAGAGGAAATATTTCTTATAGGTAATGGGGTTCATAGTGATGATCCCAAAACCTATAATGAGGCAATATCGAATATCGACTCCAAAAAATGGTTAGAGGCAATGAAGTCAGAAACTGACTCGATGCACTCAAACAAAGTCTGAACCTTGGTAGATCCATCAGAAGGTATAGTACCTATTGAATATAAATAGATCTACAAGGCAAAGATTGGTGTAGATGAAAATGTGGAGACATTCAAAGCTAGATTAGTGGCAAAAGATTATAGTCAGCACGAAGGCATTGACTATCAGGATACCTTTTCGCCAATAGCTATGCTTAAATCATCCGCACATTGCTTGATGTTGCAGCTTATTTTGATTATGAAATATGGCAAATAGACATGAAAATGGCATTCTTAAATGGATATCTTAAGCAGCCACTAGGTTTCACATCTGGTGATGGTGATCATAAGGTATGCAAGCTGCAAAGGACCATATATGGACGTAAACAAGCATCCCGAAGCTGGAATACTCATTTTAATGATGTGATCAAATTATTTGATTTCATCAAGAATGAGGAGGAGCCATGTATCTTAAAAAAGGTCAGTGGGAGCGCTGTTGTCTTTCTCGTATTGTACATGGATGATATCCTCCTTATTGGGAATGATATTCCCATGTTGACCATAGTTAAAATGTGGTTATCTAAAGAATTCTCCATGAAAGACCTAGGAGAAGCATCCTTTATTCTAGGAATTAAGGTCTATAGAGATAGACCAAATAGGATGCTAGGACTTTCACAGAAAATGTACATAGAGGAAGTGCTAAAAAGGTTTAGCATGGAAAACTCAAAAAAGGGATTTGGGATCCTTCAGACATGGCATTCATCTTTCCAAGAAGATGTGCCCTAGCACACTTGAGGAAATAGAACGCATGAGCAAGATCCCTTATGCTTCAGCAATAGGGAGCCTCATGTATGCCATGTTATGTACATGACCTGATATAGCCCATGCTGTGAGTATCACAAGCAGATATCAATCAAATTCAGATGAAAAATACTGGACTTCTATGAAATGTATCCTTAAGTACTTAAGAAGAACTAAGGATATGTTATTGATCTTTGGTAATGAAGTACTCCAAGTCTAGGGATATACAGACTTGAATTTTATGTATGATGTTGATAATCGAAAGTCGACATCTGAGAGTCTGTTTGTGTGCAATGGTGGGGCTATCAATTGGAAAAATTTTAAGTAGACAGTCATAGCAGATTCCACCATGGAAGCAAAATACATCATTATGTCTGAAGCTACAAAGGAGGCATTTTGGTACAAAAAGTTTGCCATAGAGATCGGAGTGATGCCATCAGATGCCATTCCTCTATACTACGACAATAATGGCGCCATAGCCCTTGCTATGGAGCTAAGGTCTCATCAGAAATCCAAACACATCGAGTGGCGATATCACCTCATCCGTGATTACCTCGAGAAGGGTTACGTCGAGGTCAAGAGAGTCGACTCCGCAGACAATGTGGCAGACCCACTTACAAAGTCGTTGGGCTAACAGAAGATCGAAGCCCACCTTGAGAAGATGGGACTTAGATTTGTAGCCAATTAGCTTTAGGTCAAGTGAAAGTTTGTTAGATATGTGTGCCCTAGAAGCCAGAATTGGCTGACACTTGTAATACACTTCTAAGGGCAAAATTATAATTTTGACTATAAATAATAAAATGGATTATTTTCTATCATAAATATGTATTTAGTGTCTGTGATACATCCCTTGAGTTAATGGTAATGATAATTCATATTTTTAAGAGTTAAAAATTTAAGACAAATTTTTATTTATTAACTCATAAAATGCTCCTGACCGTAGGATCGTCATGAGGATGGTGATTGATTCGAAAGGTTAGTATACAATCACTTTTTTATAGTAGATGAGTCTTGAGTCTATATGTAGAGACATCGGAGCGAGAGTATAGGTACTCATTAGAGAACGAGGGCACTGAGCGTGACCACCTTGAGTAGTCATAAGGAAGTCTACCTTCTGATCAATGACTGACTCAAAGCTGCAGTGGTGTGTCTGATTCTTTGACCTGAGGTGCATCGATAGTTCACCTTGAGGGTGTTATAGTTTGACTACACCATGACTCGATCTCCTAGCCATTTGGAATCCTGAGATGTATTTTGGCTATAGCATGTTCATTGTAGGAATTAGATTGCACCAAGAGAGAATCTATCTGCCTCGGTGGATGAGGAGCAACCCTATGATGATCATAAGAATCAAGTCCATAAGCCCATGGCCATGGCAGAGAGTGAAATAATAGAAAGAGTTTCTATTAAGGTTTTTACATCGGACTTGAATCGAATGATTAAATCATATGGTAGAAATTAGGGTTTGACGAGTTTACCTTAATCCTAATTTGATCAAGGCTCAAGATAGAAGAACTTAATCACATAAGTAGATACATCGAGAGGTTCATTTTTAGTTTTGATGGGTTGCCACTATATACAGCTAGGTGTCATTGGTGGATGTTGGGAGCAATTAGAATGATTTAGATGATCAATCATTCTAGTTGTCTGAATCAGAAGAGTTCTGATCCATCGAAAGAAGTTTCGATGATGTCGATGATGGAGATCATGACATATCCCATTACCATATAGAACTAAACCTAACTGGATCATACAAACAAGGGTTTGGATCTAGATATCATCAATTCGACTAACCCAGTTTAATTGATTTGAATTAGATTCAATTAGGTTCAAGAAAATCATGCTAGCACATGATTGAACCTAATGTTCTCCTTTTTCTATCATTAAAAATTATCTCGACTGAGCCAAATGAGTTTGTGCTCACTCAAGTATCTTTACTTGGTCTGACTAGAGCTTGTTTAGGTCAGAAAAGGATTGTCTTAATTTATGAGATAAATTTGAGACCACACCTGCCATTTTTCATCACCTACTAATTCTTGTCCTTTGACTTTGGTCAAATGTTGACTTTTGATCCTTGGATTTAAATCTGATTGCACGAAGTAATGCAATTGGCCGGAATGATGTAGCACTACATGGCACAGCAGGATCTATAAATAAATCCCATTTGCATCCAACTTTCACAGAATTCCTCCTAGCCCATGCCCCAAGGCTGCCCCTCTCCCTACTCCATGCCATCTTCTGATCCTCTCTCTCCTCTCCATGCCCAAGAGAAGTTGGGCTCCAGTTTGGTGCGATCCAGGTAAGAAAGAGCTGATAAGAAAGAAAGAAGGCAGCACTGCTGTAGAGACGATTGTTGATCTTCAGAAAGATTTTTGAAGATCCTCCAAATCAGATCCAGATCTGATTTTTGGAGAAGTAATAAAGAAGGAGAAGATTTTCAGATCTAGTCCAAGTGGATATTGATAGAGGCCAGGCACTTGCATGGCTAGATCCAAAACCTCAGGCAATCAGCAGGATTATCAAAGGGTAATTGAATTACCCAAATCAAGATATAAATTAAATTATATTTAATTTATTTTTATTTTAGTTATTAGATCTATAAAATTAGATTTGAAATATCTCAGATTTAATATGGATGCTTGAGAAAAATTTTTGAAATATCTTTCTTGATCTGATCAGATCTGAACAAATCTGATCCAAGAAATCAGGATTTTTCCTTCAAGAAGTCTGATTGGAAGGAACCCTTTAGGTGATCGGAAGGAGAAGTTCGAAGGAAGTTCTGCTGAAGGAGAAATCTAGTTGGGACTTAACTATAGGAGATCAGGAAGGAGCTCGACTATAGGAGATCTAGAAGTAGTTCGACTATAGGAGATCCAAGAGGAGTTCAACTATAGGAGATCCAGATGGAGTTCGACTGTAGGAGATTCGGGAGGAGTTTGACTGTAGGAGATCCAGAAGGAGTCCAATTATAGGAGATCCAAGAGGAGTTTGACTATAGGAGATCTAGATGAAGTCGACTGTAGGAGATCTGGATGGAGTCTGACTATAGGAGATCCGGGAGGAGTTTGTCTGTAGGAGATTCGGAAGGAGTTTGTCCGTAGGAGAAGGTCTGTGATGCCTTGTGGGCTTTCGATCCTGCCAATACCAATGGAATTTGGTCTCCCTCATTGCTCGATGTCGAGCTTGTCGGGGCAAGAGCTGCAATGCTTTGTGGGCTTTTGGATTCACCCATGCGGTCTGGAAGATCAATTGGCTGTTTGAAAGTCGGCCGCCTGGCAACTAGCTTGAGACCAAATTAATAAGCCGAACTTCGATAGGAGCGGTCTTAACCCCAACACAAGTCAAACTGGGTGATAAAATAAGGTTTTTGGTATTTTTTTTTAAGCCTTTGCATTCCCATTTGATGGCCAGAAGTCCAAGACTCACAAATAACTCTATTCAACATGACCCAGGTGATGTTTTAATTCACTTTCACTCAAATTCTTCTTCATACATGGTTCCATACGATGCTTTAGTCCCATATTGATTGAAATCACAAAAGTTCTCCCCTTCGACACTTATAAAAAGAACTCCAAGCAAAGGTTTCAGTTTGTCTTCGATCAAGGGAAAGCTACAGTATAGGATAAAGCCATGCTTAGGTTGATGGTTGCTTCGAGGCAGATGGTGCTGAGAGGAAGAGCTTGCCTTCTAAGCCATCTTTTCACTGATGTTGATCCGAGATTAAGATCATTATTCTAGTTTTTATTTTTTTTTATTCTTTTTAATTTCTTATATTTAAAATTTAAATTTTAATTTAATGCAAAAATTTATTTTATGCTTTTTAAATTTACATTCTTTATTTTTATTGTATGTAGATGCTAAGAACTAGGTAATAGATCTTAGTACGCAAAATTTATTTTTATGCTATTTAATTTTTTATTATTTATTTTTACTATAATTTTAATTTTTATTTTTCAACTTTAATTTATTTTTTGATTTTTTTTTATAAAATCAAAAATTTTAAATATAAAATATTATCTTCTCTATGGATTCGATCTGACTTACTACTTTTTGTATATTTTTAATTATTTTAAGAAGTCAAAATTAAATTAATAAATATGGTATCTTAATGATAATATCGCGTTCTATCAACCGTCAAGATGCACATCCTGCGCATGCAGACTTGGAGCTTGCCAAATGACTAGGCTGCACGAGCACATGAATTTTAATTTTAAGTTATTATTTTATTTTTTTAATAAAATTATACTTATGCTTTGCAGCTCGAGAAGGTGGTTAGGGGCTCGGAGAGGCTATGAGGACTACCTGTGCGAGATGGATCTAAATGGAGGTGATGCATTCTATTCTTGTTATTGTATGGTCAAGCTTGGATGGTCTGTTACATCGCAGAAAATTGCTTGCAGCCATCTCATGGTTAAAGGTGTAGAGGAACTTGCAATGCAGGGCAAGCTTGAATGGTTTATTACATAGAAGACAACTGCTTGCAACCACCTCATGGTTAAAGGTGCAGAGGAACTTACAATGCCTTATTTTTCAATGGTAGATCTGAGCCTTCTTCACATTTTAATGTATCGAGATTATCATGTACTGCTAGATGAGAATCAGACAACGCCAAAATCAGGGGACCAGTAGACCAACACATTATCATGTATTGCTGGATGAAAATTATTTTTCTACCGATACATTGCAGATGCTAACTAATAATCTTTGTTATATGTGAGTTAAATTTTGATCATCTTATTATATTTTGATAGATATTTTCTTTGAAATAATTTTTAGGTCATCTGCTTGCTTTATTTTTTATTTTTATTTTCAGAGATTATACATCATATCTTCTAAAGGTTAAGGTCATTCCATCCAAGGATAGAGCTCTTAAGGAGAGAAAGATCATGCGGCCAGCTTGCATGGTTCCGCACATCTCATAACAGATGGTAATTAAACTCTAATACTTTAGATATTATTATTTTATCCTTTGCTAACAAATATAATATTCTTTATATATTAGATATTTTATACTTAGGTTTGAATGATAGGGGGTCACTAGTGATCCCACAGTCATATGCAGTAGCGATCGACTCATAAACATAGAGTCATGGTCGATGACCCGCCTAGCTCATGACACCTCTAGCTCGATCAGAGGATAGATAACTCAGCCACATTCAGAGCCGCTTGTAAGTACTACAACTTCAATTAATATATTTAGAATTTAATAATTCTAGAGTTAATATTTATTTTTCAAAATCAACTTTGCAATACGTTTAGAGAGTCTGGAGTATCTCGTGTGGTTACCAGCATCATCCGATTCTTAATGCCGAAGCTGGTGAATGATTTTTTAGCTGGCCGTCTAGAGCTCGCAATGCAGCTTGGAAGATATTTCTGGTAAGTCAAAATTAGTTTAATTTTTAAATTTTTAATATATTTCTATTTTAATTATATATAAATACATGCTTGCTTCTATTTTGTAGGAGTACTACCAATTTGAAACTCTCTAGAATGAGGAGGCTGGCCATCATACCTTCGACGAGGTGGCCATATGGAGGCTCCAAGATGGCCTCTATAGCCTCGAGCAGTCCACCATCCAGTACTTCAGTTTTCAGTCATCATTGGATTGGAGGTCCATCATCGATCACTGGATGTGGACGGACATATGGTTGACCCTCTGTGATAAGTGGAGCAGCGAAGAGTACTTCGGTAGGCAGCAGAGGGCCCGACAGAACCATGCTGCCCAGCAGGATTCGATCAGAAATACAAGCAGCTCAATCGGCATGCATGTTGTGGCAATAGACTAGTAAGAAATCAATACCAAAACTCTTTATTAAAATTATAAAAACTCTTATACGTATATTTTAATTAATTTAATTTTGTTATTTAATTATTATGGACATGACAGCTAAGTCATCGATCAGACCAGCTGCAGTTGTGGCAGGCCACATATCAGTCTTGAAGGATTGGTGATTATATAGATTCTATGTTGTGACAGATTGCGGTAAGAACTTCAAAATTTATTTACTAATTAAGTTGTTAGAGGATCTGACTTTTATATTACACCTAATATATTTTTGAACTGTGCAAACACATTATATGATGTACGTTGCTAAGAGGTACGATGATGACCCATCTTCTTAGCCCCCTTGACCTTGAGAGATGGCTCAGCACCACTGAGGGATGAGTAGGAGTCGGGTCATAGGATTCGACCACAGCTTCAATTCTTCACCACCTCGATACCCTTTGGCATCCTCATAGGCCTCGACATCCCAGACCTAGAGTAATGCACATATGGAGGAGGTCGTGTAGAGACTTCTGAGCCAGCAACCTCAGAGCCTCCTAGATGCCATCCATGATATGGTCATAGAGCTTCTCTGGACCTACAGCTATGCGACCAGCTGGATTTGTCATCCCAGCCATCACATTAGATAATTATATTATTAATTCTTTTAATCATTTTAAGTTTTTATTTTTAGAAGCTTCGTATATTTAGGTATGAGTCTGGAAAGAAGATCTAGGGGCAAAAAATTCAATATAATCATTCAATCAATGGGCTGAAGGTATCTATAGCTCTATATCATCTAATGGAATGTGTAGGAATAATTTGTTTGAGAATCAGAAGAGTATATAGAAAGATATGCCTCCGTATCAAAAGAAATACCTCTATATCGAAACTTACTAATTTTTTTTTTTTGTTATAGAATGCTACGATATCCAGCTCTCGTCACCAACTACTGGAGAGGAGTAGGAGGAGGAGGAGGCGGATGACGATGAGGATTGGACATGATTTTTTTATATATTATATATTTTTTTGATATTTCTTGTAAAAAAATTATAAATTCTTTTAATATAATATAATTAGTATTTAATTTTTGATTATCATATTATCTTTGGATTTTAATTATAATAGATATTAGAAATCATAATTCATTATGATTAATTAAAATAGATTTTAAAAAGTATTACTATTAATTTTTTTTAAAAATTAACTATTAGCATCGGTATTAGCGATGGTAAATGTCATCACTAACAACTATTAGCAATGGCATTAGAGACCAAAATGTCATCACTAATATTTTTTAAAATAATTTTTATTACTTTATTTAAAAATTAAAAAAAATTAGAGATGGCATTAGTGACGGTAGTTTTAATCGCTAATAATTATTAGCGATAGCATTAGCCATGAAAATGACATCTTTAATATTTTTTAAATTTTTTAAAAAAAATTTATATTAAAAAATATTTAATAATAGAATTATTCCATCTTTAAAACCATCATTAATAGAATTTTTAGAGATGGCTCTGCTTTCCATTAAAAATAGTATAAATTAGCAATAAAAATTTTTCAGATTGGCTTTTATGATGGTATTGGTGATGGTGGATCTATTAGCAATGGTAGAAGGGCTATTAGCAATGGCATTTTGCTATCATTAATATTTTGGATTCTTATAGTGGATACACTATTATACTATGGTGTCCCTAGATGAGTCCATTGGGAGAGAATCCCATTTTCCCCTAGATATATGAGAAACTCATCACAAAGATATTCATCTTTTTGGTCAGATCGAAGAGTTTTAATACTCTTTCTAGTTTATTTTTCTACCTCATTACGAAATCATTTGAATATTTCAAATGAATCTGACTTGTATTTCATCAAGTAAATCTATCTATACCTAGATAGGTCGTCTATAAAAGTAATGAAGTAGAAATATCCATCTCTAGCACTTGTGCTCATAGATTCACATACATCAGTATGTACTAGACCTAAGAGCTTGCTGGCTCTTTCACCTTTTCTAATAAAAGATGACTTAATCATTTTTTTAAGAAGACAGGACTCATAGGTCGGAAGTGATTTACAATCACTAACTTCTAGGATTTTCTCTTCAGTCAACTTATTTATTTTATTCTTGTTAATGTGATCTAGCCTATAATGCCAAAGATAGATATTAGACACATTATCTATTTTAGGATATTTGCCAGTGGAGTAGACCATATTAATAAGTTGTGATAAAAAATAGATTTTATTATTTAAATATCCAGTAAAGATAGTAACACCATTCAAAATGATATTACAAAAATCTTTTTTTATTAAAATTTCATAATTACATTTGGTCAAAATTTCTACAAAAATGATGTTCAATAAAAACCTAGGGCAAACATGATAATCACTAAGAACAATAGTATAAGACTCGAATACAAGCTTTATGATTCTTAATGTTAGAATTGGAACTGATCTTCCATTTTCAATGTTCAAGAATCTCTCACCTTCTTTGAATCTCCTACTGATCTATAAATTCTGCAATCAATTACAAATATGGTAAGGGCTTTTCGTATCCAATATCCAGTTAGTAATATCATAAATTAAGAAATTATAAGGAGTTATTATGTAAGTACCTTGCCAAGTAATAGTTGAAGGGAAATCATGATTTTTCGAACCAGGATCGTTCATATCTGATCGAATCAAGAGATATATTTCAAAATTTTTTTTCCTTGATCCAAATTAGATCTGGGATATTTCAGATATGATTCTTATTATTCTAATAATAAAAATAAAATCTAGATAAATTAAATCAAATTTAATTTACCTTAATGTAGGGTAATCCTATTACCCATTGGTGATCCTGTAAGTAGTGGAAGGTTCTGGATCTAGCCATGCAAGTGCCTGGCCTCTATCGATATCCACTCAGGTTGGATCTAGAGATTCTCTTCTTCTCTATCATATCTCCAAAAATTAGATCAGAATCTAATTTGGAGGATTTTCAAAATAACTTTCGAAGATCAGCAGTTGTCCTTTGCAGCAGCACAGCCTTCTAGCTTTCTGTCGCATTTATCTCGCCTGGATTGCACCAACTGGATCTCAAACCACTTTGGGCGTGGAGAGGAGAGGGAGAAGATAGACTTGGCATGGAGGAGGAGGAGAGAGGCAACCTTGGGGCATGAGAATTTTCAGACACTCCTTGAGTTGGGCGCAGGGTCTTATTTATAGACTATGCGTGATCCAACTCCTCTTCATCCCAACCAATCACAATCCTTTATGAAATTAGATCTAAATCTGATTGGTGGAAATAGAGTCCCTTGGATTCCTCCTTAGATGGCATCTAAGACCAGTCAAAGTTGGCTCATAGGAGGAGTCTAATTAAAATCCAAAAAGGAGATGGAGTCTCTATCCAACAAGGACTCCTGGGTGCCTCAAACTTAGGCACACGCCACCCTTGGCGTGCGCCCTCCTCCTTGCCAGGTTCTGGTAGGAGGAAAAGCTCCCACCAGCTCTCCAATAGGTGCATGACACATGGATAGAAGTCAAAGTATCAATGGTCAACATTTGACCATTCAAAGGTCAACTTTTGACCAAAGTCAAAGGACGAGAAATGGCAGGTGATAAAAAATGGTAGGTATTATCTTACAAAATAAGACAACCTTTTTCTGAGCTAGACAGGCTCCAGTGAGATTAGGTGAAGGCCTCTAATCAAGTACAAACTTCTTTGGCTCAGTCAAGACAACTATTTATGATAGTAAAAGAAGAACGTTAGGTTCAATCAAGGGCTAGCATGATTATTTTGAACCTAATTGAATCTCATTCAGATCAATTGAACTAGATTAGTTCAATTGACGATCACCAGATTCAAATCCTTATTTGTTTGATCCAGTTAGGTTCAGTTCTATATGGTAATGGAATATATCATAATCTCTATCATCGACATCATCGAAACTCCTTTCGATGGATCAAAACTTTTCTGATTCGAAGAGCTAGAATGATCGATCATCTAAATCATTCTAATTGCTCCCAAAATCAATCAGTGACACCTAGCAGTATATGGTGGCAACCCATCAGAACTGAATGCGAACCTCTTGGTGCAGCTACCTGTGTGATTATGTTCTTCTATCTTGAGTCCCGATCAGATTAGGGTTAAGGTGAACTCGTCAAACCCTAGTTTCTATCATATGATGTAATCATTCGATTCAAGTCCGATGTGAAAACCTAAATAAAAACTCTTTCTATTATTTTACTCTGCTATGGCCATGGGCTTCTGGACTTGATTCTCATGATCATCATAGGGCTGCTCCTCTTCAACCGAGGTAGATAGATTCCATCTTGATGCAATCCAGTTCCTACAATGAACATGCTATAGCCAACATACACCTCAGGGTTCCGTATGGCTAGGAGACCAAGTTATGGTGTAGTTAAACTATAACACCCTCAAGGTGAACTACCGATGCACCTTAGGTAAAAGAACCAGACACACCACTGCAGCATCGAGTCAGTCATTGACGAGAAGGTAGACTTCCTAATGATTACTCGAGGTGGTCATGCTCAGTGCCCTCGTTCTCTAACGAGTACCTATAATCTTGCTCCGATGTCTCTGTACCGTAGACTCAAGACTCATCTACTAAAGATAAGCGATTGTACACCAACCTTTCGGATCAATCACCATCCTCGTGATGATCCTATGGTCGAAAGCATTTTATGAGTTAATAATAATTATTCATGTCTTAAATTTTCAACTTTTGAAAATATGAATTATCATTACCATTAACTCAAAGGATGTATCACAAACACTAAATACACATATATGATAGAAAATAACCCATTTTATTAATTTTAGTCAAAATTATAATTTTGCCCCTAGAAGTGTATTACAAGTGTCAACCAATTTTGGCTTCTAGGGTACATATATCTAACAATCTTCCACTTGTCCTAAAGCCAATTGGTTATAAGTCTAAGTTCCATCTTCTCAAGGTAGGCTTCGATCTTCTGCTGGCCCAATGGCTTTATAAGCGGATCTGCCACATTGTCTATGGAGTCGATTCTCTTGACCTTGACGTAACCCTTCTTGAGGTAATCGCGGATGAGGTGGTATCGCCGATTAATGTGCTTGGATTTCTGGTGAGACCTCGACTCCTTAGCAAGGGCTATGGCACCATTATTGTCGCAGTAAAGGGGAATGGCATCTAATGGCATTACTCCAATTTCTACAGCAAACTTCTTGTACCAGAATGCTTCCTTCATAGCCTTTGATGCAGCGATATATTCTGCTTCCATGATTGAATCTACTATCATGGTTTGCTTGAAACTCTTCCAGCTGACAGCACCGCCATTGCACACAAACAGACTCCCAAATATCGACTTTCGATCATCTACATCGAACATGAAATCTGAGTCTATGTATCTCTAGACTTGGAGTTCTCCATTACCAAAGACTAACATCATATCCTTAGTTCTTCTTAAGTACTTAAGGATACATTTCACAAAAGTCCAGTGTTCTTCACCTGAATTTGACTGATATCTGCTTGTGACACTCACAGCATGGGCTATATCAGGTCATGTACATAGCATGGCATACATGGGGTTCCCTAATGCAGAAGCATAAGGGATCTTGCTCATGCGTTCTATTTCCTCAAGCATGCTAGGGCACATCTTCTTGGAAAGATGAATACCATGTCTGAAGGATATTAATCTCCTCTAAGAGTTTTTCATACTAAACTTCTTTAGTACTTCCTCTATGTACATCTTCTGTGAAAGTTCTAGCATCCTATTCGGTCTATCCTTATAGACCTTAATTCCTAGAATAAAGGTTGCTTCACCTAGGTCTTTCATGGAGAATTCCATGGACAACCATATTTTGACTGTCGTCAACATGGGAATATCATTCTCAATAAGGAGGATGTCATCCACGTTGATAGGAATGCGATGTTGTCATTAAGACACCGTGTTTATCAGTTTAATCCGACTTCTTAAAATAATTAAAAATGCGTAGATAGCAGTGAGTCGGGTCGAATCCATAGGGAAGGTAATGTTTCTAGATTTGAAATCTTTGATTTTTGAAAAGAAAAGAAGAAAAGAATTTGATTTTTTGGAATTAGAAGTGAAGTCGAAAAATTAAAAGTAAAAATTAAAAGATGCAGAAATTTAAATTTGGTACTAAGATCTATTAGTTAGATCTTAGCATCTACTTGCAATAAAATAAAAAGTAATAATTAAAGTATAAAAATTAAATTATAATAAAAATAAAAAGTAAGAAATTAAAATATAAAAATAAAATTTTTATTAATTAAAATTTTAGAATTTAAATATATAAAATTTAAAAAGAAAAGAAAATAAAATAAAATAGCCTGATCTTTGATCTTGGATCGGCATTGACAGAAAGATGGTGTAGAAGCTCGACTCTTCTTCTTGGCACCCATTGCTTTGAAGCAATCTTTAACCCATAGCCTGGCTTCGCCCTGTACCAAAGCTTCACCTTGATCGGAGATGTAGATTTTTGGAGGCCTGGGGTCCTTTTTATAGAGTTAGGAGGGCTGGAAAGTTTGCTTCTAGGCAATGTGGGACTAATGGCCTTTATAATCATCAAAATCTGAATAAAATTTGAATTAAAATAGCTCTAATATGTCTCTAATAAATTTGATAAAATTAGCCATTCAATAAGAATCCAACGATCCAAAAATCATCAAAATCGGATGCAGATCAGCTCAGATCGGGTTGGATTAAATTCTGGCCATTGGATCGCGCTTGATGGAGGAAATCTGGCCGCAAATCATGCGCTTGAGAGTTTGATCACCGTCGGGAGCTTTTTGGACCGTCGGATCATCGCCTGGATCGAGCGCTGCCATCCGATGGCGATCCGCATGATG
The DNA here is from genome assembly GCA_006176705.1 of Cocos nucifera. Classification (NCBI taxonomy): domain Eukaryota; kingdom Viridiplantae; phylum Streptophyta; class Magnoliopsida; order Arecales; family Arecaceae; genus Cocos; species Cocos nucifera. The sequence goes on along the minus strand of QRFJ01001384.1, from coordinate 176,210 downwards.
TCTGTAGCTGAATAAAATCCGAAAGCAACCACAGCCGTCCGATCCTGACCGCAAACAACTACATCCATCCGATCGCGCAATCACTGATCCCATGAACCACGTAGACCGACCACACCGCACACCACAGCCAATCAGCGCTTCTATTGCCAAGCGAAAAGACTAAATTACCCTTATGAGCCACGATAAATTTCTATAGACCCTTTAGGGGTCTAGGTCCACCATGTGGCAAGCTCTGATTCGCCGGATTTTGCTAAGCTGGCGGTCCATGCCTGGATCGTGGACCGGCTGATGGCTTCAATGGCTGAGTTGGCTTTGATGGCTTGGCTTGGCTTGGTGGCTCAGCTTGCGGATCCGACTGAGCCATTTTTTTTATTTAATTTTTATTTATTTTATATATTTAAAAATTCATATCTTTTCCATTTTAGCTCCGTTTTACTTAAAATTTATTTCATTATGCTCAAAAAAGTGAGCTCTTTCTATTGATAATAAAATTTTATTTATTATTATTTTTTATTTTTTATTATTTTTTTAATTAATAAAAATATGAATTTTTTAAAAATTATATATAAATTGATTAATAATTCTTAAAAATTAATATAAATTAATTAATAAATTAATACTTTTATTGGTGAATTTATGATGCTTATCACACGTGCAATACGAGGAAGACAACAGCATTCCCACTGACCTTTTTGAAGATACGGTTCCTCTTCATTTTTGATGAAATCAAACTTTTTGATCACATCATTGAAATGAGTGTTCCAGCTCCAAGATGCTTCCTTAAGTCCATATATGGACCTTTGCAGCTTGCAAACCTTGTGATCATGTATCACTAGAGTGAAACCTAACGGCGTCTATATGATAGTCTTCCTAAAGAATCCCTTAAAAGAAGTGTTTTCACGTCCCATGTTGCCATATTTCATAATCAAAATAGTGCCTGTAATGGCAAGCAAATGTACGGATTGATTTTAGCATAGCCAGCTGGGAAAGGTATCATGGTAGTCAATGCCTTCGCTTAGACTATAAATCCTTTGCAACTAGTCTAAGCCTTGAATGTCTCCACATTTCCAATCTCAACCAATTCTTTCCTCTTGAAGATCCATAGTACAACCAATAGGTACTACCTTCTAGTAAGTCTACCAAGGTCCAGACTTGTTTGAGTGCATTGAGTCAATTTTAATCGCATGCTTCTAGCCATTTCTCAGAGTCGATATCTGATTATCGTCTCGTTGTAAGGTTTTGGGATAATCAGCCATGACCACCATTAACATGAAGAAACATTCCTCTACTTCCGTCTAAATAATACGCAATACTTTCAGGGGAATGGGAAACTCTTTTCGATCTTCGAGGTGAGGAGGTAGTATTCTTATAGCTCAACCTGATTGTTCCAATTGGTCCTTAGTTTCATTGTACTTTGTGAGACTTCTCATCAACAGCTTAATCTCTTTCCAATGCCGCTGTCTTGAATAAACTATTTTTTCAAGAAAGATGGCATGTCAACTCACAATCACGATGTGGTCTTTGGAATGTAGAAATATATTCCGATATACTCTTTAGATAGTCCTATGAATGCGATGCTCTGAAGACCATAACTCTAACTTATCTGCTTGTCTTGTCTTGACATTGAGCCGGATAACACCCAAATCGAGATGACTCAGACTTGGTTTCTACCGTGCATATCTCTATACGGTAGAGATAGAAGGTTTTTAGAGGACACTACATCAGTTTAAGAATATAATTCAGAAGTTATTATCATAATGATATCCCATAAAAGAATATTAGTCCTAGGAAGGTCTAGCTCGACAGCTATCAACATACCAATGATCGATTCCCAATCAAGCCTATTAGATAGGCCTGGACCATTGAGGAACTTGCTATTTTGAGATCCTGTTCTCCATCTAAATCAAGACACTCACCTCGAGTCTAGTTAAAAAATTTGTTCACATATGGATTACTTTGAATATCCATATTTTCTAGCACTCAACTATTAGTCTGAATTCTTGAGAAACTTTAATTCAGAACTATACTCAAGAGTACACATACGCACTACCTAGTACGATTACATCGAAAAGATAAGAGACTTTCTCTAGATCGTTATCTTATGGCCGACTACCTCATTATACTATTGAAGATTGTGGCTCTTACCAGATCTACAATACGGGAAGTTTCAGTCATATTTTCCTAAGACATACGACATCAACAGTTAGATAATCATCAAAGATCACGAAGTCAATACCATTCATCCGGATAAGAAAATTGATCCTAACTCTGCTAATATACCTAATCTCAAGGGCATGTACGCATATCACATCAGTCATTGCACTTCATGTATTGCTACAGATCAGATTGAAAGAACTAGCCTCAACAATCCTCCTACCCAGAATTGATTAAGGAAACTTAATGGATACAATTAGAAATCCGGATCCTACTGACACCTATTATTACAATCTGGATCAACACTTTCGCATAGTCCTAATCAGCCATAGTATTGTCGTTCTATTCAGGTATGCAGTGCGATATTGTACGATACATCATTAGGCTGAGGCCTTAATAAGGAACCATTGCAATTTTTTTTCAGAATACAATGGATCTTTAAGGATCACTAGCCTTCTAGTGCTAGAGCATGAAATAGGAACAAATTTCTGCTAGCTACATGGCACATATAACAGTCTTCCAACTAACACGCTACAACACACGATGGTAATTCGAAGAGGGTATGTTCCCACCCGCCACGTAGCAAACTCTTGCTCCATTATCGAACGTAGGACATGTCTCCACCCTTAGCCCTCTGCTTCCTCAAATCTGCATGGAAGTGCAGCAGATGAGCACATTAGACAGAGTCAAGCACTCACACTGGATCAGAAGAAATTGTAAGGTTAGACTCAATTAACGAGCATACCTCTAAAGAATCTTCCTTCTTGTTCTTCAGGTGGCCTGTAAGTTAAAGGCATGTTTGCTTCCAATGGCCGTCGCTATTGCAATGGAAATACTTTCATTTTGACCAATGGCCTTCTTCTTTGGCTCTGCCTTCTTCCTGTTTTGCTCGCTTCCCATCTTCTAACGTTTTTGCAGACTTCTTTTTCTTTCCAAAGACTTCTTTTGGAAGAAGTCATTCCATAGTAAGACTAAGTCCTTTAGAACATTTCAATAGAAAAGCTGCAGCGGTGACCAGTCGATGTTCAATTAATTCGGTCCAAGGATAATTTTGAAGTTATCATGTGTATTCATGATGAATTGCCATATGCATCAGTCAAGATGCAGAATAATCATCATTCCTGCAGATCCAAATCTAACTTCACACTGAGCTTCTAAGTCTTCCATATCCTTGATCATCATCAAGAATGACTTGGACTGCTGCCCATCGCTACATCTCTTAGTCCTTAAAAAATCATTTCAATTGGACTTGATATTGCTGCGTGAACTCTGTTCACCAAACATCTCCTGTAGGTGAGCAAATTGGTACAGTCCTAATATCTTTCTGTTGGCACTGGAGCTCATCAGCATCGCGAGCCCAAACATGTAATATTCGATCTTATTTATCTTTGTCTATCCATTTTTTTCAGAGATGCCTCCTTTCAGTGGATCGATGGCTGGAAAGGTGGAAGGGTTCTTGGTCCAATCATGGGTTAACTTCTCAGAACCCAAAACAATTTTATAGTTTCTGAGCCAATCTTTATAATTAGATTCTGGTCAGTCTATGTGTGTCCAGGATACGTAACAATAGATTAGACGCAAGACATTTTCGTAGTAGAGTCAAAGATTCTAGTTAGATACTATATATTACGACTTGATCATTGTTTAAAATTTTATTTTTAAACAAATTAGCTTCCACACATTTTCCGAATCCCTAAACACTCCCTTTGTAGAGATGCAAAAATCTCTACGATTAATGATTTCTAGTGGATGGTGCGGTCCTCACAACTGACTCATCACCTCACCTAACAAATTATTGGTGATGGGTTAGCCAATGAGTGAACAACTCTTGTTCAATGATTCTCTAATCATGGTGCCCCAAACTTGATCTCTAATTCATGAATCTCACCATATCCAGAATTATTGATCCCTCTTAGTTAATCAGACCCACCATTTGCACCAGATTGGATTTTTTAATTGATGTGCTCTCACCGTATCCAAAATATTGAGCCCAGCTCATCCTCCAGCCCATAGCATCCAATGCCTAATAGATATGGTTGCATCTTTCCAGTGCAACTGAGCCACTGTATCCAGCCGAGAATAATCAACCCTGAAAAGGGCCCGCCCATCTACAATGGTGGAAGATCTCAGACTTAATCTTTTCTTAGGGAGAATTGATTCAGATCTCATTAAACTAGACTTGTCATAGTCATTACAATTATGACTAACCTAGTGGCATGGGTTAGCTCGGATTATTGACCACTTTAAATTAGAACTTGAGTCAATAGATATAGCCAGGTAAGTGAGACCAATGGAAGGGACATGCCATTAACTCATACAACAACACATTCAGATTGAGTAGCTCTCAATTAAAAATCAGTCGATCGTATATGCCAAACTTATCCTAGACTTCAAATTATTGAGTCAGAACCAATTGGGTTAGCCTACAATCCAGACTCTAATCTCTGAGCCTAATTAGGTCTTGCTTGATCGTGACTCAATCTTGACCCAGACTTAATCCTATTAGGTTGGTCAATTTAAGCATTGTTAATCCCATCTAACCAACTCTTGATTTGGTTTGATCAACCGCTTAGACCTAATTGAGCAATCCATGCCTGAACCCAGTATTATGAATATGTCTTAGATCTAAAATTCTCAATTTTAGACCTAATTAATATTTCATAATCTTAATTCTTAATTAAGGTAGGGTTCATAAATAAAATATGCACAATAAATCTAGGTTCAGGATCTAGGTTTTACACAAAAAGTAAGTTTTGGGTTCTAATTAAGGATGAACGCATGCCAACCCTACACATCATGAAGAACACCCCATCGGATGGGAGGAGAGGGCCTTTAAACCCTTCTTCATTCTTATGACTGGACGCTAAAAGAACGCCTTAAATCAGGAACATGTAATACACACAAAATAGTTTTTAGATTTATATCATATATCGTCATGCACAAATTAGATCTAATCAATGGCATATTTTGCATACATCTCATGTATCGAATCATGCATGTTTTTAGATCTAAATTATCTCATAATAATCTAAAAAATTATATTTAAATTAATCTTATCAAATAAACTCCAATCTAGATAACTATGTAGAACATTCTACAAACTAGTCTAGCATTGCATCAATCATAATCTCATAAGATGATAAAATAAATAATTTTTATTTCTATTTTTTAGATATTATTAATAATAATTATAATATAAAAAAATAGTAAATAAATAGATCTAAAATATAATTTAATCAAATTAAATTAAAAATATGCAAGACTATTCTATAGAACTATTCTATTTTAGAACTAGTCATGCATATTTTCTAATCTTATATCCAAATCATTTAATTTTAATTTCTCTGATTTCAGATCTGATCACATCACATGTGATATCTAAAATTACATATTTTTTAATTAAAATAAATTTAAAATTAGATTTAAATACTTTAGAAACCTTGGCTCTGAACCAGTGAAGGGAAATCCTGATTTTTCGGACCAGGTTCGTTCAGATTTGATCGGATCAAGAGATATATATTTTAAAAAATTTTTTCTTTAATGTAAATTAGATCTAAGATGTTTTAGATTTAATTCTTATTATTTTTAATAATAAAAATAAAATCTAAGATAAATTAAATAAAATTAATTTACTTGATGAGGTAATCCTATTACCTGTTGTACTGATCTTGTAGGGGAAGGTTCTGGATCTTAGCCATGCAAGTGCCTGGCCTCTACCAGTATCCACTTGCTGATCTAGAGATCCTCTCTTCTCTATCATTCTCAAAATTAGATCTGAATCTGATTTGGAGGATCTTCAAAAATAACTTTCGAAATCACAGTTGTCTTTGCAGCACGCAGCCTTCTGCTTTCTATCATCTTTATCTCGTCTGATTGCACCAACTAGATTCCAAACCACTTTTGGGCATGAGAGAGAGGGAGAAGAATGACTTGGCATGAGAGGAGGAAAGAGGGGCCTTGGGGCATGAAATTTTTAGAACTCCTTGAGTTGGGCGCAGGGTCTTATTTAATAGACTATGCGATATCCAACTCCTCTTCATCCCAACCAATCACAACCTTTGTGAAATTAGATCTAAATCTGATTGGTGGAATAAGAGTCCTGGGATTCCCTCTTAGATGGCATAAGACCAGTCAAAGTTGTTCTGTAGGGGTCTAATTGAAATCCAAAAAGAGATGGAGTTCCTATCCAAGGGACTCCTGGTGCCCTAACTTGGCCATGCCACCCTTGGCGTGCGCCCTCCTCCTGCCAGGTTCTAGAGGAGGACAAACCCCCACCACCTTCCAATAGGTGCATGACATGTGACAGAAGTCAAAGTCAATGGTCATATTTGACATCAAAGGTCAACTTTTGACCAAAGTCAAAGGACGAGAAATGGCAGGTGAACCAAAAATGGTAGGTATTATCTTACAAAAATAAGACATCCTTTCTTATCTGGCAGCGCCTCGTCAGACTTGGTGAAGGCCTCTGATTGAGCACAAACTCTTTGGCTCAGATCAAGAAACTATTTTGATAGTAAAAGAAGAACGTTAGGTTCAATCGAGTGCTAGCATGATTCCTTGAACCTAATTGAATCTCATTCAGATCAATTGAACTGGATCAGTTCAATGATGATCACCAGATTCAAACCTTATTTGTGACCAGTTAGGTTCATTTTTGTATGGTAATGGGATATGTCATGATCTCTATCATCGACATCATCGAAACTCCTTTCGATGGATCAAAACTTTTCTGATTCGAACAGCTAGAATGATCGATCATCTAAATCATTCTAATTCTCCCAAAATAACCAGTGACACCTAGCAGTATATGGTGGCAACCATCAGAGCTGAATGCAACCTCTTGGTGCAGCTACTTGTGTGATTAAGTTCTTCTATCTTGAGCCCCGATCAGATTAGTTAAGGTGAACTCGTCAAACCCTAGTTCTCGTCATATGATGTAATCATTCGATTCAAGTCTATGGCCTTTCTGGACTTGATTCTCATGATCATCATGGGCTGCTCCTCTTCACCCGAGGTAGATAGATTCCATCTTGATGCAATCAGTTCCTACAATGAACATGCTATAGCCAACATACACCTCAGGGTTCCATATGGCTAGGAGACCAGAGTTATGGTGTAGTCAAAACTATAACACCCTCAAGATGAACTACGATGCACCTCAGATCAAGAACCAGAACCAACTATAGCATCGAGTCAGTCATTGAGAGAAAGGTAGACTTCCTAATGACTACTTGAGGTGGTCATGCTCATGTGCCCTCTTCTCTAACGAGTACCTGTACTCTCGCCTGTGTCTCCACACCGTAGACTCAAGACTCATCTACTAAAGAGAAGCGATTGTACACACACCCTTCCTGATCAATCACCATCCTCGTGATGATCCTATGGTCGGGAGCATTTATGAGTTAATAATGATTATTCATGTCTTAAATTTTCATACTTGAAATATGAATTATCATTACCATTAACTCAAAGGATGTAACAGAACACTAAATAAACATATGTGATAGAAAATATCCATTTATATTTTAGTCAAAATTATAATTTTGCCCTAGAAGTGTATTACAAGTGTCAGCTAATTCTGGCTTCTAGGGTACATATATCTAACAATAGTTTGCTTCTTTCTCAGCCTATTTGGATCCAGAAAGGCAATGGACTAAGGATAATTTCTCTTTCAATGCCCCTGCTTCTTACAATGGCAGCACTCTGCTTTACTCTTATCAGGCTTGGTTTTCTTGGTCTGGCCCTACACTGATGTCTTAGCATGATCCTGCACCTTCCTATTCTTTGTCTTCTTATTCTTCTTTCCTTTCTTAAAGGGTCAATGATCAAAAAAAGATCCTTCCACTACATTCACTAACTCCTTGTGTAGCTGGCGATCCTTCTCAAAGTTCTGAAGCAACCTTAGCAAGTTGTGGTAGTTGACTTCAAGCTTTGTCATTCTAAAATGAGTAAAGAATGAGAGAAAAGACTTGGGTAAGGAGTTTAATATAGCGTCTTTTCCAAGCTACTTATGCAAGAAAAAGTCGAGCTTGCTCAAGCATTCAATCATCTCGATCATGTACAATACATGATTAGTGACTGAAGTGCCATCCCTCATCCGGACATTGAAGATGGCACAACTAGTCTTCATCCTCTTAACATCGTCAGGAGTGCCAAAAGGCTCGTTCAATACTTGAAGCATGTCTTTTGGTTGAGCAGACTCAAACTCATGACTAAACTCATTTCTCATAGCTACCAGCATGATGCAACAAACCTTGATTCAGTTGTTGAGCAACCTTTGATAAGTATCTCGAACCATTCCACATGCATTCGAAGCTGGCTCCTCAAGTGCCAAATTTGTCAGAATGTACAAAATCCACTCATGCTTTAGGACAATCTTTAATTTTCGGTACAAGCTATCAAAGTTGGATCCTATTAACTTATCAATGTCCAACAATAAATAGAATGACAGGATAGTGGCCATAACTGCATAAAGAAAAATAAAAAATCTAATTAGTAAATAATTTATTAAGCTTAAAGATTTGGACTTTAATCAAAAAGTTCTCCCATTATTTTATTCGAATTGGTAGCCTTTACCTTTAATTTGAGAAATTATCCTAATTTCTTAGTGAGTACTAGAATCTACACAGACTGCATAGAAGCCTGACTTTCGCCGGTCAACCTATATACATCCATGGATAGGTTCATAATTAACTATTTTTTTAAATAATTTTTAGTAATTTAATTTTGATCCAGAAGCCTAATCAGTAGGATTTGGCCTCCCTTGAAAATGTCCGGTTAGGTCCAACCATTAATATGACCATACTTGATCCATCTAACCAATGAATAATTAAGCCCAACTTTGGTTGGCCAACCTAACCACCATTTAGAGAGAGATGGCCAAGTAAAAATATTATGAATGATAATTCCAATAGCTGATAAGTACCAGACCTTTGAGCATCCAATGATTATCGAACTAGTGGACCCATTATCACTCAACTTAATGGAAAGTTATGATTTAGTTATCACTATAACTATTTCATTTTTAAGGACCTAATAATTTTAGAGGATTTGGTTAACCTGATTTGAGAGAAGAGAGAAGATTAACCAGCTAATCATGATCCTCCTTCTAACTTCACTAAGTGAGATTTAATGGAGACCATAGATAAGCTAGTTTAGGGGCACCTAAATTAGTCACACTGATTTACCTAGTCAATATGGGTTAGCTTGAATTGTCAAATGATCTGATCCAAACATAATTTCACCAAGAAGGCCATGTGAGTAAGATCAGTGGGAGGGATATGCCATTAACTCATCAAAGACTGAATCGGTGCGAGTAATTTCCAATTAAAGATCACTAGTCAAATCTATCGAACTTATCTTAGATACTAACTGGTTAATTAGTTTTGATTGGATCCACCTAACAATCTAGGCTTGACCACTTAGCCAAGAATCTAGTCTATTTGGATCTTATTAAAGACATGGACTTGACCAACTACAACTGCTATAATTGATCTAGAGTATCCTTGACCAAATTTAAGACAACACTTGATTAGATTTTGTCAATTACTCTAATTAAGTCAATTCTTTAATCTAATCTTAGGTCTAACCCAATTAATGGACCTAATTCACTCTAACCCCTTAACCTATGTTTTATGGTTTTGTCTTTGGATCTTTAATTCATAATTCTAGATCCCAATCAATAATCCCTAATTCATAATTATAGTGTTGGTCTATGGAATTGGGAATTCGCTTTCAATATTTTTAGTTTTGTAAATATTTTTACAAGCATAACCATAATCATTTAGATCTAATCTAAATGTATTTCAATGATGATTGAATAGATTTAATTTAAATAAATTTAAATGTTTATATCAAATTCTAATTTCTTTAATGATTGTTTTTTAGATTTATATACAAACTAGGACATATTTTCAACTGTAAGGAATAAACCAATTATAGTAGGACACAACCTAATAAATCAGTCCGTGGCGAATCTAAAAGTTGTTTATTTAGATTTAAATCTAAATTATAATTTAGGTCTAAATTTAAATTTAATCATCTAAAACAAATGCATAATATCAATGTCAACAACCTAAGCTCTGCTACCATAGAATGGAATTTAAACATCTGGCAACAGCATCGATTTTGAAACTTTTTCAAATAGTGGAAGCAAATAACCTAGATAGATCATAATTAATCTGCTAAAGCATGTAATATCCAAATCTTAGGATCCTATACATTAACAATCAGTATTAATCCTTAAAAATAAATAACTAAAGTATTACAACTCAACACCTAATCTAATCTAATCTAGTATACTATGAGATTAGATCTCTGATACTTGAATCGTCAGTCGAGAACTCCACTGCTAGTTGGTGGTTGAGATTGTTTGCTTCAGCTCATAGAACGTTCGATCTGATTGGCCTCTACGATTGTCCGACAAGGTTCGACATGTCATCCAGAATTGATTTGATGAGTAACAAATATAAGTATATCTGGACTAATTAATTGTTGAGAATCTATATTTCAAGATGCATTAATAGAGTAAATCAAATAACCATCCTAAAAATGCATTTAAAGTTATAAAGAAAATAGAGGCTTTGAGGCAGTGAACACAACCTAAAGCAATGCTGAAAAGTAAGATATCGTCAAACCAAAATTGAAGAAAAAATCATTTGGCAAAGTTAATAATTTAATGCATAAAGCCCTCGAGTCATCCCTGATTCAGAATGAGCTAAATGGCACAAAAAGAAGACTGCTACACAAGGTTTTAGCTGAAATGTCTCGAGCAGAGGCTAAGGCAACAGTTCCTCGAGTCGAGTCCAGAAAATAAGAAACATACTTTTTAGGATAAGTGCCAGAATGGACTGAAGCAGAGATGAGTCAACTCAAAACTCAACTTGAGTTCCAACGGCTAGTTTTTGCGGAATGTTCAGTGTATATTACTTTGAAATGGCTCTTTATAGTCCTCTAACAGTCAAAAATATCCTTCCAGCCTATCAAATATGGGGAATGAGCTATAACACTTGGATCAAGTGACTTGACCATTCAATCATTGAAAGCAATCATAAGTGAAGAGAAAAAGGCCAAATAGCATTGAAAAGAGAGCATTCCACTCCTATCTCCAAGAAATATCAAATCAAGAGATTTCATTCAATAAGAAAACAAGCTCAAAATCCTTCAATAAAGAAGATTCTAAGAAGCTTCATCGACCTACTTGCTTATTAAAGGCGCTTTGTTTTCATTTTTATTGTTCAACTTTTGTTCTTTTTGTAATTTAGCTTCAATAGAATTTTGAAGCTAAGGGGAAGGCCTATCCAAGTCTGAAAATTGGATTACAAGCCAAGGGTTGGCTTAGGATTTGATTGTGGTCGATGAACTGGTGTAAAACCAACTAGATTTTGGATAGTGAGTCTTGGAAAACTATCCGACTATAATCTTGGAGAGATTATAGTAAAATTCTCAAGATGGTCTTGGGGAGTGGACGTAGGTGCAAGAGGCACCGAACCACTATAAATTCTTTTGTGTTTGTGATTGGCTTGGTTCTTGCTCTCCATCTCATTTTCATTTCTGCACTTCAGCATACTTAGTTGCATAAAACTAAAACACACTTCAATACTTCACTAGTTTTCAAAAATAGCACATAACTCATTTTAATTTTGAAAAATCTAATTCACCCCTCCTCCCTATTGGGTTGTCTTGCTAGGCAACAACTTGTATCAGATCCTTGGTACCCACTTCATTTGATTTAGTAATCAAGAGTTAAGATCAAATGACAATCCATATGAGCGCATATCTTATGGAAGGGTAATCAACCAACCATCCACCTTTGTTCAATGGAATAAATTACATGTATTGGAAAGCACGCATGCGCATCTACATTCAAGTGCTTGATTATCAACTTTGGAGAGTGATAATTAAAGGCCCACACACTCCCATAATTAAAGTAGAAGGTAATGAAATACCCAAACCTGAAGAGGATTAGGATGATCATGACATGAGAATATAGAGTTAAATGCTAAGGCCATGAATGTCTTGTATTATGCACTGTAGGAAATAGATCTAGGATTTTATGATCAGATTTTGAAATTTTTTTAAAACGTGCAGCGGAAGAGATGAACTAATTATATTAATTCATAATAAAACATGAAAGAGCCCTAGATCTAGGATCCTATTACATGATTTAAGCATTCTTTCAAATCTGAAAATTAAAAAAAAAAGAAAAAGGATGATGTTGATCAAATCAACATTCAGGCAATATTATACTAGATCATATCTAGACAACAGAAAGGAGATCGTATCACCTTTACCTTTGCAAGATGAGTTTCTTAACTCATTGATCTGAGGCTGAGGTTGTTGCTCTGAGCCGCACACATGTCCGACCTCTATGAGATATCCACACAAGGCCTCGATCATCGATCTGAAGTTCAATGATAGAAAATCAGCACAGTATGCTAGTACCGTGCTGATCCTTCCTTGACAACTGATTTGGATCCTCCTTCTTCAAATCTTGGACTCTCCAATAACTAGAAGATGAGGAAGAAGATTTGTGAAGAGAATCCCTCCTCTAATAATCAGAAAAAGAAGAAGAGGAAGATGGTGAAAACCTAAGAAGAAGAACCCTTCTTCTTCCTTGTTTCTCTCTCACCTAGATACCTTGATTGATGTCTCTACAATATCCCATGCCCATGGAAGCTTGTGCCTAACCTTTCCCATGCCTCAATAGCTCTCCCTCAGGTCTTAAAGTTCTAGAGAAATCAGACCCTAAGTCCCCTTATATACTAAATTAGGACACACTCCTTTTCTAGGTCAAATACCTAGCTAGAATAGTCCAAAAACGGCAAGACTTGGAGAGTTGGGCGCCCTCTCCTTCTTTTCTACTGTGGACCACCAGGGATTAGCACACAAAAACACCCATAAAAGCCACAAAAATCCTAGAAAAATTTGGGCAAGATTAGTGCAAAAAGGAAAGAGTTTTGATTTCATAAAAAACTATCACATAGAATTTGAAATCAAAACTAATTCCTTCCTTTGACTTGGTCCACATAAAATTTTCCATGTATGAAAGAAGGGAGAGACAAGGGGTGGCACGTAGACTCTCTTGGGCATGGAGAGTTCACACAAAAATAAAAAGAGGGGCATGGGGGGGGCGTGAGAAGCTAGCTGCACAAGGAGAGAAATTCTAGTCTCACTAGGACTTCTATTTTGACTTGGTCAAAGCAATTTATGAACTAAATTAAATCAGAATTAATTGAACTCAATTAGATTAGGTCTTAGTCCAACTAAAAGCTTAATTAAATTAGATTGATCTAATCAAGCTTAAATCACATCTAATTAAATTATATTTAATTAGACTTAATCTCAGCACTCTAGCTTAATCAAATTAAGCCAATTAACAATCTAATTGCTAATCGATCTTCCTACAACACTTGCACTAGGTCAAACATCAATCATATTGATTGTTCGACCTAAGAATGATTCTAAATCATTGATCAATCATTTGATCAGATTGAGACCTTTAATGCATGTGATCCCATAGGTTCAAGCCTAAGTCTGGAGCATAGGAATAAATTTTTGTACCAATCAAAGTGACCATCTAGCAATGATACCCGACGGTCGAATAGGTCGAATATGTAAAGCAACACTCTTTAGAATCTATGTAGATATAGTTTTCATATAATTCATTCTCTTGATCTTAATGCTCATAGGATGACTCAGAGTTTAACTGTCAACCCTGATTAGGTCATCCATATTGTATTTCAAAATATGAAATCCATCTCATGGATTATTCTGGCCAAGATTTTGCTAAATTGAAATACAATGATGCATTTTTTCTAATCTCTTGGAGTGGTCAATCCCATCTTAATCACTCACCGACTTCATAAGTACTTGACTGTGCCCAAAAATTTTTCATTACTGAATTAAAAATTTAGGCAGTTTGGCACCAAAGCACAGTGAGTTGCTTGCAATCCATCATGATAATCTCAGGTCTAAGGGATATTTATATCCATATCCCATTAGAGCAATTCTCGACATCAGAATGCTTTGAAGTTGGTCACGTTCAGTGATGATGTATCCTTACATCTCATCTATATACCATACTAGTGTATCCACACTCCTTGATTAAGAGGATAACTAACGTATATTGCATACAATAATTTATACTCAATAAATGTTGTCATCCTAATTAACAACATATCATTTGGTCATGAACCATTTAAGGACTAATCGATAAATCCTCTCTTTATCGAAACTAAATAGTCCTAAGGACTTCATCATAAAAAATAAAGTTCATTAGAAGATGTAAAATTTATGATAAAAAAGCTAGAATAATATTTTATTCAATAAATCATTTATAAGTATAAAGTAGCATAACCGTCAACAAGCTGATGATTGGCTTTTGGACATAATTTCTAATAACTTTCATTTGTCCTAAAGCCACTCGGTATATTATCTAATACCTATCTTAGACTTGTGGTTGTTGAACTTCTTTACCATCAGGGCTTTAATGAAGAGGTCGGCCAGGTTCTTCTTTCCATCGATCTTTTGAAAGTTGATGTTGAAGGAAAAATCCTATTTTTCGGATCAGATTCGTTCAAATCTAATTAGATCAAGAGGGATATTTCAAAAATTTTCTCTTAGATTCAAATGAGATCTGAGACTCTTCAGATATAATTTTATTGATCTAATAAAATAAAATTAAAATAACATAAATTAAATCTAATTTAATTATATCTTATTATGGGTAATCCTATTACCCTATGATGATCCTGATGTTTGCCCGAGGTCTAGATGTAGCCAAGCAAGCGCCTGGCCTCTACCGATATCCACTTGGATAGAATCTTAAGATATTTTTCTTCTCAATTGGTACTCCAAAGATCAGATCTTGAAGATCTTCAAAATATCTTTTGAAGATCGAGTGTTGTCTCTTGCAGAAGTGCTGCCTTCTTGCTTTCTTGTCGTCTTTCTCTTGCTTGGATCGCACCAAACTGAAGCCCAAAATCTTTTGGGCATGGAGAAGAGAGAGAAAATTTGAAGGAGCATGGAGAAGGAGAGAGAGAGAGGCTATGTTGCATGGGCAAAGGATAGAAGCTCTCAATCTTGGGTGTAGACAGGATTTATATAGATCCTACTACGCCATGCAGTGCCACATCATCCCGACCAATCATGGCTCTTCGTGCAATCAGATCTAAATCTGATTGATGGGATGACATCATTTGATCTAATCAGATTAGAGTCCCTCACAAACCTCCTTAGGTGGTGCCAAGACTGATCAAAGAAGAGTCTTTGGTGCCACCCAAGTAGAGAGGATGAAGCAACTGGAGTCCCATCCGTATGGGACTCCAATCTTTATCCTCTTTGGGCACACGCCTCCTTAGGCATGCACCCCCTTCCTATTCTCCTTTTAGCAAGGGGACAAAGCCCCATCTACTCTCCTATGGGTGCATGACACATGGGCAATTGTCTAAGTGTCAAAGGTCAACGTTTGACGAAAGTCAAATAATAAGATTTAGCAGGTGACAGAAAATGATAGGTGTTGTCTCAAATTTATCTTATAAATAAAGACAATCCTTTTCTAATCTGGACAAGCTCCAGTCAGATTAAGTAAAGGTTCCTGATTGAGTCCAAACACATTTGGCTCAGTTGAGATAATTTTTAATGATTGTTGAAGGAGAATATTAGGCTCAATCATGTGCTAGCACGATTTTCTTGAACCTAATTGAATCTTATTCAAATTAATTAAATTGGGTTAGTCCAATTGATGATATCCAGATCCAAACTCTTGATTGTGTGATCCAATTAGGTTCAGTTTTGTATGGTAATGGGATATATCATGATCTTTATCATTACCATCATCGAATCACCTTTTGATGGATCAAAACTTTTTTGATTCAAACAACTAGTATGATCGATCATCTAAATCATTCTAATTGCTCCCAAAATTGACCTGTGACACCTAGCAGCATATGGTGGCAATCCATCAAAATTGAAGATGAACCTCTCGATTCAGTTACTTGTGTGATTAAGTTCCTCCATCTTTAGCTCCGATCGGATTAGGGTTAAGGTGATCTCATCAAACCCTAATTTCCATCATATGAATTAATCATTTGATTCAAGTTCGATGTGAAAACTCTAATAGAAATACTTTCTATCATTTCACTCTGCCATGGTCATGGACTTATGGACTTGATTCTCATGATCATTATAAGGCTGCTCCTCATCTACCGAGGTAGATAGATCTCCTATTGGTGCAATCCAATTCCTACAATGAACATGCTATAGCCAACATACACCTTAGGATTTCGAATGGCTAGGAGATCGAGTTATGGTGTTATCAAACTATAACACCCTTAAGGTGAACTATCGATGCACCTTAGGTCAAAGAACCAGACACACCACTATAGCTTCGAGCCAGTCATTGATGAGACGATAGACTTTTTGATGACTGCTCGAGGTGGTCACGCTCAGTGCCCTCGTTTTCTAATGAGTACCTGTACTCTATCTTTAGTGTCTCCACATCGTAGACTCAAGACTCATTTATCCTAAAAAAATGATCATACACCAACCTTCTGGATCATTCACCATCCACATGATGATCCTACAGTTAGGAGCATTTTATGAGTTAATAATGAATATTCTTGTCTTAAATTTTCAACTCTTGAAAATATGAACTATGATTACCATTAACTCAAGGGATGTATCACGGACACTTTCAAATATACACTATGATAGAAAATAATTTATTTTATTATTTATAATCAAAATTATAATTTTATCCTTAGATATGTATTATAAGTGTTAGCCAATTCTGGCTTCTAGGGCACACATATCTAACAAACTCCCACTTGACCTAAAGTAAATTGGCTACAAATCTAAGTCCCATCTTCTCAAGATGGGTTTCGATCTTTTGTTGGCCCAATGACTTTGTGAGTGGGTCTACCACATTGTTTGCGGAGTTGACTCTCTTGACCTCGACATAACCTTCCTCAAGGTAATCACGGATGAGGTGATATTGCCGCTCGATGTGCTTGGATTTCTTGTGAGACCTTGGCTCCTTAGCAAGGACTATGGGGCCATTGTTATAGCAGTAGAGAGGAATGGCATCTGATGGCATCACTCTAATTTCTATAGCAAATTTCTTGAACCAGAATGCCTCCTTCGTAGCTTCTGACGTAATGATGTACTCTGCTTCCATGGTGGAATCTACTATTACTATCTACTTGGAACTCTTCCAACTGATAGCATCACCATTACACACAAATAGACTCTCAGATGTCGACTTTCGATCACCTATATCATACATAAAATTCGGGTCTATATACCTCTGGACTTGGAGTTCTCCATTACCAAAAACTAACAACATATCCTTAGTTCTTCTTAAGTACATAAGGATACATTTCATAGAAGTCCACTGTTCTTCGTCTGAATTCGACTGATATCTGCTCGTGACACTCACAGCATAGGCTATATCAGGTCGTGTACGTAACATGGCATACTGTTAGATATATGTGCCCTAGAAGCCAAAATTGGCTGACACTTGTAATACACTTCTAGGGGCAAAATTATAATTTTAACTATAATTAATGAAAAAGTTATTTTCTATCACACATGTGTATTTAGTGTCTGTGATACATCCTTTGAGTTAATGGTAATGATAATTCATATTTTCAAGAGTTGAAAATTTAAGACATGAATAATCATTATTAACTCATAAACAGCTCCCGACCATAGGATCATCACGAGGATGGTGATTGATTCGGAAGGTTGGTGTACGATCGCTTCTCTTTAGTAGATGAGTCTTGAGTTTATGGTGTGGAGACACCGGAGCGAGAGTACAGGTACTCGTTAGAGAACGAGGGCACTGAGCGTGACCACCTCAAGTAGTCATTAGGAAGTCTACCTTCTCGTCAATGACTGACTCGATGCTGCAGTAGTGTGTCTGGTTCTTTGACCTGAGATGCATCGACAGTTCACCTTGAGGGTGTTATAGTTTGACTACACCATTACTCGGTCTCCTAGCCATATGGAATCCTGAGGTGTATGTTGGCTATAGCATGTTCATTGTAGGAACTGGATTGCATCAAGATGGAATCTATCTACCTCGGTGGTAGAGGAGTAGCCCTATGATGATCATGAGAATCAAGTCCAGAAATCCGTGGCCATGGTAGAGTGAAATAATAGAAAGAGTTTCTATTTAGATTTTCACATTGGACTCGAATCGAATGATTACATCATATGACAGAGACTAGGGTTTGACGAGTTCACCTTAACCCTAATCTGATCGGGGCTCAAGATAGAAGAACTGAATCACACAGGTAGCTACACCAAGAGGTTCACATTCAGCTCTGATGGGTTGCCACCATATACTGCTAGGTGTCACTGGTGGATTTTGGGAGCAATTAGAATGATTTAGATGATCGATCATTCTAGCTGTTCGAATCAGAAGAGTTCTGATCCATCGAAAGGAGTTTCGATGATGTCTATGATAGAGATCATGACATATCCCATTACCATACAGAACTGAATCTAACTGGGTCACACAAACAATGGTTTGAATCTGGTGATCATCAATTGAACTGATCTAGTTCAATTGATCTGAATGAGATTCAATTAGGTTCAAGGAAATCATGCTAGCACTCGATTGAACCTAACATTCTTCTTTTGCTATCATAAATAAGTTGTCCTGTCTGAGCCAAAGGAGTTTGTGCTCAATCAAAGGCCTTCATATGGTCTGACTGGAGGTTGTCCAAGTCAGAATAGGTTGTCTTATTTGTAAGATATTACCTGCCATTTTTGGTCACCTGCCATTTCTTGTTCTTTGACTTTGGTCAAAAGTCTACCTTTGACTGGTCAAACATTGACCATTGTCCTTTGACTTTTGACCACATGTCATGCACCTATTGGAGAGCTGGTGGGGGCCTGTCCCCCTGTCAGAACCTGGCAAGGAGAAGGGCGCACGCCAAGGGTGGCGTGAGCCCAAGTAGGAGGCGCCTAGGAGTCCTTGTTGGACAAGGACTCCACCTCCCTTTTGGATTCCAATCAGAGTTCTACTAAGAATCCAGTTTGACTGGTCTTAGGTGCCCTCTAAGGAGGAATCCAGGGGTCTCTATTCCAACCAATCAGATTTAGATCTGATTTCACAAAGGGTTGTGATTGGTTGAGAGGAAGAGGAGTTGGATCACAAGAGGTCTATAAATAAGACCCTGCGCCCAACCCTAATTCAATGCAATTAGACACGCCCCAAGGCTGCCTCTCCCCTCCTTCTCCACGCCATAATATCTTCTCCCCTTGCTCTCCACGTCCAAAAGTATTTTGGATTTAGGTTGGTGCGATTCAGATCAAGGAAAGGCGATCAAAAGCAAGAAGGTTGCGCTGCTGCAAAAGGACGACTACAGATCTTCAAAAGAGTTTTGAAGATCCTCCAGATCAGATCCAGATCTGATTTTTGGAGGTGTGATAGAGAAGAAGAGGATCTCCAGATCCAACCTGAGTGGATATCGGTAGAGGCCAGGCGCTTGCGTGGCTAAGATCCAGAACCTTCCGCTGCAATCAGGATCATCTACAGGGTAATAGGATTACCCAAATCAGGTAAATTGAATTTGATTTAATTTATCTTGTTTTATTTTATTTATTAAAATAATAAGAATTAGATCTGAAACATATCAAGATCTGATTGAGATCAAGAGAAAATTTTTGAAATATATCTCTTGATCTAATCAGATCTGGACGAACCTAGACCGGGAAATCAGGATTTCCCTTCACATACATGAGGCTCCCTATTGCTGAAGCATAAGGGATCTTGCTCATGCGTTCTATCTCCTCAAGTGTGCTAGGGCACATCTTCTTGGAGAGATGAATGCAATGTCTGAAGGGTACCAAACCCCTCTTGGAGTTTTTCATGCTTACCTTTTTAGCACTTCCTCTATGTACATCTTCTGTGAAAGACCTAGCATCCTATTCAGTCTATCTCTATAGATCTTAATTTCTAGAATGAAGGATGCATCTCTTAGGTCTTTCATAGAGAATTCTTTTGATAACCATATTTTAACTATGGTCAACATGGGAATATCATTTTCAATAAGAAGGATATCATCCACGTACAGTACGAGGAAGACAATAGCACTCTCACTGACCTTTTTAAAAATACATGGTTTCTCCTCATTTTTGATGAAACTAAATAATTTGATCACATCATTAAAATGAGTATTTCAACTTCGAGATGCTTGCATAAGTCCATATATGGACCTTTGCAGCTTGCATACTTTGTGATTAGCATCACTGGATGTGAAACCTAGCGGCTGTTCCATATAGATATCTTCCTTAAGGTATCCATTTAAGAATGTCATTTTCACATCCATTTACCATATTTCATAACCAAAATAGGCTACAATAGCAAGCAATATGTGAATGGATTTTAGTATAGCTACTGATGAAAAGGTATCCTGATAGTCAATGCCTTCGCGCTGACTATATCCTTTTGTCATGAATCTAGCTTTGAATGTCTCCATAATTCCATCTGCATCAATCTTTCTCTTGTCGATCTATTTACACCCAATAGATACTATATCTTCTAGTGGATCTACAAAGGTCCAGACTTGATTTGAGTGTATTGAGTCAATTTCTGACTTCATTGTCTCTAACCATTTCTCAGAGTCGATATCTGATATCGCCTCCTCATAGATTTTGGGATCATCACCATGAACCCCATTACCTATGAGGAATATTTTTTCTACTTCCTCTGAAATAGTACCTAAGTATCTCTCAGGGGGATGGAAGACCCTTTTGGATCTACTAGGTGGAGGAGGTAGTGATTGTATTGGCTCAACCTGATTTGGTTCCATGGGGTCCTTAGCTCGTTGCTCTTGTGAGACTTTCTCCTCGAGCTTGATCTGCTTTCCAATGCCGCTATCTTAAATAAACTATTTTTTAAGAAAGATGGCATGCTGACTCATAATCATATTATGATCTTCTGGAATGTAGAAATAATATCCTAATGACTCTTTAGGATATCCTATAAATCGAGCTCTAAAGGACCTATACTCTAACTTATCCACTTGTTGTCTTTTGACATGAGCCGAACATCCCCAAATTCTAAGATGACTCAGACTCGGTTTCTTACCATGCCATATCTCATACGGTGTGGTAGGAACGATCTTAGAGGAAATCCTATTTAGTATATATATAGTAGTTAACAAACTATGTCTCCAAAGAAAATTAGGAAGGTCTATGAAGCTCATCATAGATTAGACCATGTCTAATAGGGTCCAATTCCTCCATTCTGAAATTTCGTTGAGTTGAAGTATTCCAGGTGAAGTCCATTAAGAGACTATGCCATTTTGCTTGAGATAGTCTAGATATTTCGAACTAAGGTATTCACCTCATCGATTTGATTTAAGAATCTTAATAGATTTTTCAGTTTGCTTTTCTACTTCATATCTAAATTTCTTAAACTTTTCAAAAGCTTCAAACTTGTATCTCATAAGATACACATACCCATACTGAGATAAATTATCGACAAAGGTTATGAAGTATACAAAGTTGCCTCTAGCCGATACATCAAATGGGCCGCACATATCAGTATGTCCTAAGGCAAGTAGATCTGTGGCCCTTTCCCCATGTCCCACAAAAGGGAGCTTAGTCATTTTGCCATGAAGACATGATTCATAAATTGGATATGACTCGAAAGTCAACGGACTCAATAGCCCAATTTTCTCTAATTTGTTAATCCTATCTTCTACTATATGACCTAGCCTTAGGTTTCATAGATACCTATCATTTGGACTATCACTAGGTCATTTTGATCTTATGGCATTCACATTTTGCTCGATATTAAAGATAGATACATCAATATGTAACAGATAGAGACCATTAATGAGGAAACCGCTTGCAATTTTATTTCTTTCATAAAGAATATTATAATAGTCCTTAAGAAAACTAATTACATAGCCTTTTAGTGCTAAACATGAAACAAAAATCACATTCCTACTTGCAGTAAGCACATAGTAATAATCCTTAAGTACTAAATCTAATCCAAATGATAGTCGAAAAAGGTAAGTTCTCATGACCACAGTAGCAACTCTTACTCCATTTTTGACGTGCAGGATCATCTCCCCATCCCTCAGCCTTCTGCTATCCTCAAGATCCTACATGAAAGTACACAAATGAGCATTAGAATCAGAGTCAAGCACCCAACTATATGAAGAAGAAACTGTAAGGTTAGATTCAATAACGAGCATACCTCTAGAAGGACCTGTCTTCTTCTTATTCTTTAGGATAGCCAGATATATAGGATAGTTCCACTTCCAGTGGCCGTCTGTGTTATAATGGAAACACTTTTCTTTGTCAGCAGTCTTCTTCTTCAGCTATGCCTTCTTCTTCTTTCCACCTTCCATCTTTTAACTTTTTATAGACTTCTTTTTCTTTTCAAAAGACTTTCTCTTGGAAGAAGTCCATTCCATAGCAAGTACTAAGCCTTTAGAACCTTTCATAGAAAGCTCAGTAGTAACCAGCATGTTCTTTAGTTCAGCCAGAGTACTCTGAAGTTTATGCATATGGTAGATCATGATGAACTGCCCATACGCATCAGTCAAGGATTGTAGAATTATGTCATTCTGTAGATCCTGATCTAACTTCACTCTGAGATTCACAAGCTCTTTCAAGTCCTTGATCATCATCAGACAATGATCTTGGATTGACTGCCCATCACGCATTTTAGTCTTAAAAAGTTGTTTAGTGAACTGATATTTGGCTACGCGACACTGTTCACCAAACAACTCTTGTAGGTGAGCCAATATTTAGCGGGCAGTCTTGATATCTTCATGTTGGTGTTGAAACTCATCAGACATCGAGCCCAACATGTAGTATCTAACCTTGTTATCTTCATCCATCCATTTGTCAAGAGATGCTCTCTATTAAGCGGATGGATGAGCTGGTAAGGTGGGGGAATCCTGGTCCAATACATGAGTTAACTTCTTAAAACCCAAAATGATTTTAAAGTTTCGAAGCCAATCCTTGTAATTGGGTCTGGTCAGTCTATGGGTGTCTAGGATATGGGCTAGTGGGTTGGATGCTGATATTTTCCTATAGAGAGTCAAAGTTTCTAGTTAGATTTTGTAATTAAGACTTGACCAATTTATTTAGGAGTTTGATTTTTAAACAAATTAGCTCCCACTATTTTCTCAAATCCCTATACTTTCTCTATAGAGATGTGAAAATCTCCATGATTAATGATTTCTAATGGGTGGTGCTATCCCACCAACTGACTTATCACCTCACCTAATAGTTATTGGTGATGGGTTAGCCAATGAGTGAACAATTCTTGTCCAATGATTCTCTAATCATGATGCACCCATGCTTGGTCTCTAATTCATGAATCTCACCATGCCCAAAATATTGATTTACTCCTTAATTAAGTCAGACCCGCCATTTGCATAAATTAAATTTCTAATTGAGTCTCTCACTGTATCTAGAATATTGAGTCCAATCCATCCTCCAGCCCGTAGCATCTAATGCCTGATAGACATGGTTGCATCTTTTCGATGCAACTAAACCACTATGACCAGCCAAGAATAATCAACCCCGAGAAGAGCCCGCACATCTACAATGATGGAAGACCTTAGACTTAATATTTTCTTAGGAAGATTTGATTTAGGTCTCTTTAAACTTGACTTGACATAGTCATAACCATTATGACTAACCTAGTGGCATGGATTAGCTTTGATTATTAGCCACCTCAAATCAGGACTGAGCTGACAAATATGATCAGTTAAGTGAGATCAGTGGAAGAGATATGCCATTAACTTGATAAGAATACATTCGAGTCGAGTAGCTCTCAATTAAAAATCAGTTGGTCATATCTGCCAAACTTATCTTAGACATCAAATTATTGAGCTAGAATCAATCAGATTAGCCTACAATCCAGACTCTAATCACTGAGCCTAATTAGGTCTTAACTTGATCGATCACTCATGTGACTTGACCTTGATCCAAACTTAATCCTATTAGGCTTTAAGCACTCTTGATCCTATCTAACCGACTCTTGATTCGATTTGATCAACCGCTAGATCTAATTGAGCTACCCAAGCCCAAACTTAATTTTTTGAATATATCTTAGATCTAAAAATTCTTAATTTTAGATCTAATATATTTTATAATCTTAATTCTTAATTAAGTTTAGGGTTCATAAACAAAACATGTAAATAAAATTCTAGGATTTTAGGATCTAGGGTTTTGCAGAAAATAAGTTTTTATTTTCTGATTAAGGACGAACGCGCAGCATCCCTATACATCATAAGAACATCCCATCGAATGAAAGGAGAGAGCCTTTAAACCCTTCTTTGTTCTTATAATCGGATGTTCAAGGGAAACGCCTTAATCAAAAATATGATGAATCTATAAAACTAGTTAGATCAACATATATATCACATATATAAAATTGATCTAATTGAAAAATATATTTTGGATACATCTCATATATCATATCATTCATGATTTTAGATCTAAATTATCTCATAAATATCTAAAAAATAAAATTTATATTTGATCATATCAAATTAAATTTATTCTAGACAACTTTGTAGAACTATTCTACAACTAGTCTAAACATGCATCTATCATATCTCATATGAACAAAATTAAATAAATTTATTTTCTATTTTTTAGATCTAATTATAATATTTATAATATTAAAAATAGTAAATAAATAGATTTAAAATTATAGTTAATAAAATTAAAACTATGATCATCCTAGACTACACATAGAATAATTCTAATCCTAGTCTAGTCATGCATTTCATACATCATAGATCTAGATTATTTAATTTTTTTAATTTTTAATTTTAGATATAATCACATGTAATGTGACATCTAAAATCATATAATTATTAGATCAAAATTATATTAAAATTAGATCTAAATAATTTTGGAACCTAGCTTTAATACTAGTTGAAGGAAAAATCCTATTTTCTGGGTCAGGTTCGTTCAGATCTGATTAGATCAAGAAGAATATTTCAAAATTTTTTTCTTAGATCCAAATTAGATCTGAGACCTTTAGATCTAATTTTATTGATCTAATAAAATAAAATAAAAATAAAATAAATTAAATCTAATTTAATTATACCTTATTGTGGGTAATCCTATTATCCTATGATGATCCTGATGTTTGTCTGAGATTCTAGATGTAGCCATGCAAGCGCCTGACCTCTATCGGTATCCACTCGGATAGGATCTAAAGATTTTCTTCTTAATCTATACTCCAAAGATTAGATCTGGATATGATCTTGAAGATCTTCAAAACATCTTTTTAAGATCGAGTGTTGTCTCTTGCAGTAGTACTGCCTTCTTGCTTTCTTGTCGCCTTTCTTTTGCTTGGATCGTACCAAACTGAAGTCCAAAACTTTTTGAGCATGGAGAAGAGAGAGAGAATCTAAAGGAGACATGGAGAAGGAGAGAAAGGCTATGTGGCATGGGCAAAGGGCAGAAGTTCTCAATCTTGGGCGCAGACAGGATTTATATAGATCCTACTGTGCCATGCAGTGCCACATCATCCCAGCCAATCACAGCTCTTCATACAATCAGATCTAATGCAGTGACACATCATCCCAGTCAATCATGGATCTTCATGCAATCAGATCTAAATCTGATTGGTGGGATGACATCATCTGATCCAATCAGATTAGAGTTCCTCACAAACCTCCTTAGGTGGCACCAAGACTGATCAAAGAAGAGTCTTTGGCACCACCCAAGTAGAGAGGATGAAGCAACTAGAGTCCCATCCGTATGAGACTCCAATCTTTATCCACTTTTGGAGCATGCCTCCCTAGGCATACGCCCCCTCCCTTTCCTTCTTTTAGCAGGGGACAAAGCTCCATCTACTCTTTTATGGGTGCATGACACATGGGCAGTTGTCTAAGTGTCAAAAGTCAACATTTGACCAAAGTCAAAGAACAAGATTTAGCAGATAATGGAAAATGACAGGTGTTGTCTCAAATTTATCTTATAAATTATGATAATTCTTTTTTGATCTAGACAAGCTCCAATTAGACCAAGTAAAGATTTTTGAGTGAGCCCAAACATATTTGGCTCAGTGGAGACAACTTTTAATGATTGTTGAAGGAGAATATCAAGCTCAATCATGTGCTAGCATGATTTTTTTAACCTAATTGAATCTTATTCAAATCAATTAAACTAGGTTAGTCCAATTGATGATATCCAGATCCAAACCCTTGATCGTGTGATCTAGTTAGGTTCAGTTCCATATGGTAATGGGATATATCAGGATCTTTATCATTGCCATCATCGAAACACCTTTCGATGGAACAAAATTTTTTTGATTCAGACAACTAGTATGATCAAACATCCAAATGATTCTAATTGCTCCCAAAATCCACCAGTGACACATAGTAGCATATGGTGGAAACCCATCAGAATTGAAGATGAACCTCTCAGTACAGTTACTTGTGTGATTAAGTTCCTCCATCTTGAACTCCGATCGAATTAGGGTTAAGGTGATCTCATCAAACCCTAATTTCCATCATATGAATTAATCATTCGATTCAAGTCCAATGTGAAAACTCGTATAGAAACACTTTCTATCATTTCACTCTACCATGGCCATGGGCATATGGACTTGATTCTCATGATCATCATAGGGCTGCTCCTCATCTACTGAGGTAGATAGATCTCCTATTGGTGCAATCCAATTTCTATAACGAACATTCTATAGCTAACATACACCTTAGGATTCTGAATGGTTTGGAGACTGAGTTATGGTATAGTCAAACTATAACACTGTCAAGGTAAACTATCAATGCACCTTAGGTCAAAGAACCAGACACACCACTGCAGCTTTGAGCCAGTCATTGATGAGAAGGTAGACTTTCTGATGACTGCTCGAGGTGGTCTCGCTCAGTGCCCTCATTCTCTAACGATTACCTATACTCTCGCTCCAGTATCTCTACACCATAGACTCAAGACTTATCTATCTTAAAAAAATGATCGTACACCAATCTTTTGGATCATTCACCATCCTCATGATGATCCTATGGTCAAAAGCATTTTATGAGTTAATAATGAATATTCATATCTTAAATTTTTAACTCTTGAAAATATGAATTATCATTTCCATTAACTCAAGGGATGTATCATGAATACTTTCAAATACACACTTTAATAGAAAATAATCTATTTTATTATTTATAGTCAAAATTATAATTTTGCCCGTAGATGTGTATTATAAGTGTTAGCCAATTCTGACTTCTAGGGCATACATATCTAACAGATGTTACCTCGATCCATTATCTTTCAAACTAGATGAAAGCGATGCAATATGTGCTTCATCCGCTGGTGTGCCTTTGGTTCCTTCATCTGAGCAATGGCACCAGTACTATCATAGTAGAGCTGGACTAAACCATCTAGGGAGGATGCTACTCCAAGCTCGGTGATGGACTTCCTCAACCACACAACTTTCTTCATTGCATCTGATGCTGCGATGTACTCCACCTCGCAAACAGAGTTTGCCATAGTATGCTACTGGAAACTCTTCCAATAGATGGTTCCATCATTTAAGATAAAGATATGACCCAACATGCTTCTACTATCATCATGATCGGATTGAAGCTGGAGTCTATAAATTCCATAAGTCTCAGACCTGACTCACCATAAATCAGCCACTAGTCCTTAGTATTTCTCAAATATTTAAGGATGGTTTTTACCACCTTCCAGTGATTTTGTCCTAGATCAGTTTGGTATCTACTCACTACTCCTAGTGAGTATGCCACATCTGATCTCGTACATATCATGGCATACATGATAGATCCTACTATCGAAGCACATGGGATTCTATTCATATACTTTCTATCTCTTCAGGAGTTGTCGGATAATTCTTCTTAGAAGAAAATTTTTTTTGGCCTATTGGAAGATAGCCGTTTTTGAAATTCTCCAAGCTAAACCTCTTCAGCATGGTTTTTAGATACGTAGACTGGGATAATCCAAGCATCCTCTTAGATCTATTCCTATAGATCTTCCTCCCTATGATGTAGGTTGCTTCATCCAAGTCCTTCATCGAGAACTGAGATGACAACCAAATTTTTATTTCTTGTAGTGAGGGGATATCATTTCTGATTAAGAGAATGTCATCCATGTATAAAATAAGAAATACCACTATCGGATCATTTGCCTATTTGTAGATGTAGGGCTCTTCTCTATTCTTAATGAAGCCATACATTTTGATCATCTTATCAAAATGCATGTTCTAACTCTGAGATGCTTGCTTCAATCCATAAATGGATCTCCAAAACTTGTACACCTTTGACTCATCTATGAATGTGAATTCCTTAGGTTGTATCATATACACCTCTTCGATCAATTCTTCATTTAGAAATGCTATCTTCACATCCATCTGTCAGATCTCATAGTTCAAATGGGTAGTTATCGTAAGCATTATCTGAATGAATTTGAGTATTGCCATAGAGGAGAATGTCTCTTCATAGTCAATACCATAACATTGACGATATCCCTTGGTGTTGGTGTAGGGAACTACTAACGTCGGGACTAGCTAGAGTTGAGAGTGACGTGGTCGCTATCGAAACCTGCAAAATAAGTCCAGACTAAAGGTGGGATGGCTCCGGTAGGACCCTCCAATGGTTAAGTCAGTTCTCTGTCCATAAAAATGGAGCACTTAAAAAATTTTAGCAGAGTTTTTAGCTTAGAGAAAATAAATCTAGAGGATTTTTTATATAGGCGGAGCCTATAACAAACTAATGATGATAGCCATAATTGCTTGGTAGTAGACCGTTTGGGGCCACATGGAGTTTGTTATGAAAAGTAGTATTCGTTGTCGTGACGTGCCAGTCTGTTGGGATTTAATAGTTGAAGTTTGGATGGAACGACTATCGATAGTAGAGAGTTTCATATCGCAACAGATCCGGAGAAGTTTAGACTTCTCTGAGGTAGTCTATATATAGATTGGTTTGTAGTAAGCTGGAAGCTAAATTTGCATAGATGTCGAGGTCCCTTTTAGGTGATCGCAAAGAGTTCGACTGGAAGAAGCCAACTGGGCAGCTGGGAAGAATTCAGCTGGAAGGAGCCCTTTGCGCGATCGAAAGGGATTCGGTCGGGAGGAGCTCAGCTAGAGACTGAGAGGAAGTTTGACTGGAGGCTTCATGGTAGTTTGCAAAGATCTACCATCCTCAGTGAAGCATCAAAGTTCATCCAGGAAAAATTCTGCCAGTCTGCGGTTCCTGTCATGAAACCCAATTTGCAAGGGTGAAACTTGACCTGAAGGAGATCTGATTAGAAAGGAGTTCGATCGGCTTTAGGATTAACTAGGCCAAGATATGCAGAGATTGAACACTTAGCCAACTGCTTGGGTGACTGCTTTCACTATTCAAGCTCGTTGAAAAGAAGTTCGACCGAAATCAACTACCAATATCGGAGGAATTTGGTTGCTCTCATAACCTATTGCCAGGCTTGCCTGGGTGAGGGCCATGGTGACCTGCGAGCCTTGGAATTTACTCATGCGGTTGAGAAGATCAGCTTCCATTGGTTGAAGGTCAACCATTATGAGATCACTCTAGGATCCAACACTAGGCCAAACTTTGATAGGAGTGTGTTTAACCCTAACAATAGTCCCACTACTCCCAAGTTCAAAATTCGAAGGGAGTATAAAGAAAGCAACAGTCAAAGTTTTTTTTTGGGTTCCCGCACTCATTAGATTGAAAGTTTTGGCATTTATTGCACCAACATCAAAGCTTCTTTAATTCGAGGTGACCCAAAAAGACAGTCCTTCGAAACTCCAGTCGAAGCCCTGCCTAAGGTAAGATGCAATTAAGGATCTGCTCATTGCCAGCCCCTTGACATGATGAGTGGGACATGTGTCGATCAAAGATTGGCTGGTGAAGACCTGTAATCATAACTACCTCAGATTTTCTAGGATATTTAAACTCATCATCTCCCTCTGTGACCTCATTTCGCCTGGGTTCTTCTCCGTCTTCTTCTGGTTCCCATCTTCCTCCTATTCATGAGTTTTGGCTTCTTCCATCGCCTTCTCCGATCTCAAGCATCTCCTTGCTCGATTTTTATTGTGCTCGTCGCCTCTTCGTTCCTCTCGATCAAATTAGGTTAGTTTCAAAACCCCTCTTTTGATTATTCCCATATCTTTTGCATCCTCTCCTTTTGGTTTCTTTAGAGAAGTCTTGCATCTTATTTTTTCTTGATTTTTGAGGTTTTTCCAAGCTTAATTTGATCCATATGTCCGTCGAAGAATCCTGGCCAATCTACTCTGAGAGTTTGGCTCATCTAGCCCTAATGGATCCATCCCATAAGGACACCAAACTTGTAGAAGTATCCCAACCTCCTTTCATTCCTGATACCATCCCTTGTAAACTTTAGCATGATGACCATTCTTTAATTAGAACCGAGTTTAGGATCCGTTCCAAGTATGAGCTCGAACTTTTTGTTCCTAGTGATTGAGCTTGTTCCCCTCCTTCGAGATGCATTTGCCTGTATACTGAGGCCCTTCATGCTGGACTTAGGCTACCAATTCCTCCTTTCGTGATAGCTCTTTTTAGATTCTTGAATATCTCCTTTGCTTCTATGGTGCAGAATTCATTTAGGTTCATCATAGAATTTCATTCCTTATGCATCATGGCCAATGTCCATCCTACCATTTCTTTGTTTTGTAACTTCTTTACTTTTAAACATCATCCTACTACCAAGAATTGGTAGTATGTTTCTTCTCAGTTTGGCAAGAAGGGATTGCTCAAGGGAGCCCCTTCTTCCATTCACAACTAGAAGAAAAAATTCTTCTTTGTCTCGTGCCCCTCATTAGAATTAGGTCTTCTCTCTTGAGGTGATATGAGAGATTCGATCTGCCGAGCCTCTGGGTTGGAGAAAGAAGACCAGGACTCGGCTGATAAGCTAAAGAACTATCGAGCTTCTCTGATCTCTAGATTATTAGATGATCAGACCTTGTTTAACCTCAGTCTTAGTCCCCTTGATCTAGTAGGTAGTTCTCAGAACTCATCAATTATGCATATTTTTTCTCCTGACTTTAACTATTTCCACCATAGAGATGACTCCAAAGGAGCGAAACCACCTAGCCAAGGAAATCATGTCTCTCAAAAGAAAGAAAAGTTCTATTGGGGTCCGTTGAAGAAGCCTCACACTGAAGATCCAAGCCCATCTGTGCCAATCCAAGTCGTGCCTACCCCAGAACCCGTTGCTACTGCACCAAATCTGATCTTGCCCGATGAGGCTACCATCACCACGCCTCCTGATCAATAGGACATTATTGAGAGGAAGAAGAAAAAGGCCATCGGAAAGAAGGTTAGGAGGAAGGTCGGAAACTTTGGTGGTGAGAGTTTTGGACAAGAGCAAGCCTCTTTGGATGATCGAGAGGTCGTCCACTCCTTGATGAAGGAAAGCATTCTCCCCTACATCATTGAGAAGATGATCAGAAAGGAGAATGTAGAGAGATTTGATGAGTCCTTTGCTGCTTATCTTGAGGTATCCGATCCTTTCGAACCTGCTTAGACATTAAATATACTTTGAAGCTCTAATGTTGTTTCTATTTTATAGTTGGAACATTATCTATTTGCCCACTCAAAGGCAGTGGATCACTATCAAGCTGAGGCTTCTAGAGCCCTTCAGGAGGCCCAGGCGGAGACTGAGAGGGTTCGAGCCAAGATCGATTGTTTGAAAGTGGCCTCGAAAGTTTAGACCGTGGAAGTTGCATCTTAGGGAGGCACTTCAGAGAGAAAAGGAAGCAGCAGTAGGGCTAAGGACTGCTCTGGACCTTGCAGAGGAGGAGAAGAAGAAGATGGAAGGGAGGTAGGCACCGAGAGGGGTTGGGCTGTTGAGGCCTTCAAGTCCTCTAAAGACATGGAGGACATCAAGATCGCCTTTGCAGTGAAGCCTTCCAAGAGGGGTTCGAGATCTATATGAGGAGCGTTGCAAAGAATTTTCCCGAAGTGGACCTCGACCTTCTCATGGACGAGCCTCGTGATGAAGCAGATTCCTTCCATACTAGTGTTGCCTCACCCACTACCGAATTTGCCCCTAAAATTTTTGAACCTATAGCCATGGCCCCTGAGTCTACTCCAAAACTTGAGGTCATGGAGAACGCACCAACCTCGTCAGCTGCAGTACCTCCTGAGGTCGAAAACTTTTGAATATTTATACCTTTCGTCTTTCCTTCCCAATGTACTTAAGACATTTTGAGGAATGAAAGCACATTTCTTGTCTTTATACTTGTGTTGTGGTGTATGTCATTTAGAGCTCTTCTAATGATCGAAGCCAGGTCCACTGTTAGATATATGTGCCCTAGAAGCTAGAATTGGCTGACACTTGTAATACACTTCTAGGAGCAAAATTGTAATTTTGACTAATATTAATAAAATGGGTTATTTTCTATCACATATGTGTATTTAGTGTCTGTGATACATCCTTTGAGTTAGTGGTAATGATAATTCATATTTTCAAGAGTTGAAAATTTAAGACATGAATAATCATTGTTAACTCATAAAATGCTCCCGACCATAGGATCATCACGAGGATGGTGATTGATTCGGAAGGTTGGTGTACAATCGCTTCTCTTTAGTAGATGAGTCTTGAGTCTACGGTGTGGAGACACCGAAGCGAGAGTACAGATACTCGTTAGAGAATGAGGGCACTGAGCGTGACCACCTCGAGTAGTCATTAGGGAGTCTACCTTCTCATCAATGACTGACTCGATGCTATAGTAGTGTGTCTGGTTCTTTGACCTGAGATGCATCGGCAGTTCACCTTGAGGGTGTTATAGTTTGACTACACCATTACTCGATCTCCTAGCCATATGGAACCCTGAGGTGTATGTTGGCTATAGCATGTTCATTGTAGGAACTGGATGGCATCAAGATGGAATCTATCTACCTCGGTGGTAGAGGAGCAGCCCTATGATAATCATGAGAATCAAGTCCAGAAGTCCATGGCCATGGCAGAGTGAAACAATAGAAAGAGTTTCTATTTAGATTTTCACATCGGACTCGAAATCGAATGATTACATCATATGATAGAAACTAGGGTTTGACGAGTTTACCTTAACCCTAATCTGATCGGGGCTCAAGATAGGAAGGACTTAATCACACAGGTAGCTGCACCAAGAGGTTCGCATTCAGCTCTGATGGGTTGCCACCATATACTGCTAGGTGTCACTGGTGGATTTTGGGAGCAATTAGAATGATTTAGATGATCGATCATTCTAGCTGTTCGAATCAGAAGAGTTCTGATCCATCGAAAGGAGTTTCGATGATGTCGATGATAGAGATCATGACATATCCCATTACCATACAGAACTGAACCTAACTGGGTCACACAAACAAGGGTTTGAATCTGGTGATCATCAATTGAACTGATCCAGTTCAATTGATCTGAATGAGATTCAATTAGGTTCAAGGAAATCGTGCTAGCACTCGATTGAACCTAACGTTCTTCTTTTGCTATCATAAATAAGTTATCCTGACTGAGCCAAAGGAGTTTATGCTCAATCAGAGGCCTTCATATGGTTGGAGGTTGTCCAAGTCAGAAAAGGTTGTCTTATTTTGTAAGATATTACCTGCCATTTTTTGTCACCTACCATTTCTTATCCTTTGACTTTGGTCAAAAGTCTATCTTTGACTGGTCAAATATTGACCACTGATACTTTGACTTTTGACCACATGTCATGCACCTATTGGAGAGCTGGTGGGGGCCTGTCTCCCTATCAGAACCTAGCAAGAAAGAGGGTGCACGCCATCCTTGGCGTGTGCCCAAGCTGGAGGCGCCCCGGAGTCCCTATTGGATAGGGACTCCATATCCTTTTTGGATTCCAATTAGAGTTCTCCTAAGAACCAACTTTGACTAATCTTAGGTGCCCTCTAAGGAGGAATCCATGGACTCTATTTCCATCAATCAGATTTAGATCTAATTTCACAAAGGATTATGATTGGTTGGGAAGAAGAGGAGTTGGATCATGCTTAGTCTATAAATAAGACCCTGCGCCCAACTCAAAGTATGTTTTGAATCATAATTCTCCACGCCCCAAGGTTGTCTCTTTCCTCTTCCTCCATGCCAAACCCACCTTCTCCCTCTCCTCTCCACATCCAAAAGGGTTTTGGAGCTTGGTTGGTGCGATCCAGATCAAAGAAAGGCGACTGAAAGCTAGAAGGCTGCGCTGCTGCAAAGGACGACTGCTGATCTTCAAAAGGAATTTTGTAGATCCTCCAGATCAGATCTAGATCTGATTTCTAGAGACATGATAGAGAAGAAGAGGATCTCCATATCGTTGAAGGAAAATCCTGATTTTCCTTCAACTGGTATCAGAGCCAAGGTTTATTTTAATTAGAAAATAAGTAATTTTAGATGTCACATGAGATGTGATCAGATCTAAAATTAGAAAAAAATTAAAATTAAATGATTTGGATCTAAGATTAGAAAATATGCATGACTAGTTCTAAAATAGAATAGTTCTATAGAATAATCTTGCATGTTATTGATTTAATCTAATTAAATTATATTTTAGATCTATTTATTTACTATTTTTTGATATTATAATGGTTATAATAACATCTAAAAAATAGCAAATAAAAATTATTTAATTTTAAATATCATATGAGATATGATTGATGCATGTCTAGACTAGTTGTAGAATAGTTCTACATAATTATCTAGATTAGAATTTATTTTGATTAGATCAATTTAAATCTAATTTTTTAGATTATTATGAGATAATTTAGATCTAAAAATATGCATGATTTGATACATGAGATGTATGCAAAATATGCCATGATTAGATCTAATTTATATATGAGATATATGATATAGATCTAAAACTATTTTGTAGTATTGCATGTTCCTGATTAAGGCATTCCTCTTGGCCGTCCGGTCATAAGAATGAAGAAGGGTTTAAAGGCCCTCTCTTCCCATTCGATGGGGTGTTCTTATGATGTGTAGGGGTGCTGCGTGTTCATCCTTAATCAGAAAATCCAAAACTTACTTTCTGCAAAACCCTAGATCCTGAAACCCTAGGATTTATTGTGCATATTTTATTTATGAACCCTACTTAATTAAAAATTAAGATTATGGAATATTAATTAGATCTAAAATTGAGAATTTCAGATCTAAGACATATTCATAATACTGGGTTCGGGCTTGGGTAGCTCAATTAGGTCTAAGCGGTTGATCAAACCGAATCAAGAGTTGGTTAGATGGGATCAACAATGCTTAAATTGACCAGCCTAATAGGATTAAGTCTGGGTCAAGATCGAGTCACGATCAAGCAAGACCTAATTAGGCTCAGAGGTTAGAGTCTGGATTGTAGGCTAACCCAATTGGTTCTGGCTCAATAATTTGGTGTCTAAGGTAAGTTTGGCACATACGACCGACTGGTTTTTAATTGGAAGCTACTCGACCTGAATGCATTCTTGTACGAGTTAATGGCATATTCCTTCCATCCGGTCTCACTTACCTGGCCATATCTGTTGACACAGTTCTGATCTGAGGTGGTCAATAATCCGAGCTAACCCATGCCACTAGGTTAGTCATAATTGTTATGACTATGATAAGTCTAGTTTAATGAGACCTGAATCAATTCTCCCTAAGAAAAGATTAAGTCTGAGGTCTTCCACCATTGTAGATGTGCGGGCCCTTCCCGGGGTTGATTGTTCTCGGCTGGATACAGTGGCTCAGTTGCACCGGAAGACGCAACCATGTCTATTAGGCATTGGATGCTATGGGCTGGAGGATGAGTTGGGCTCAATATTTCGGATACGGTGAGAGACTCAATTAGGAACCCAGTCTATGCAAATGGTGGGTCTGACTTAACTAAGGAGTGGATCAATATTTTGGATACGGTGAGATTCATGAATTAGAGACCAAGTTTGGGTGCACCATGATTAGAGAATCATTGAACAAGAGTTGTTCACTCATTGGCTAACCCATCACCAATAACTGTTAGGTGAGGTGATGAGTCAGTTGGTGAGACCGCACCACCCACTAGAAATCATTAATCGTGGAGATTTTTGCATCTCTACAGAGGGAGTGTAGGGATCCGAGAAAATAGTGGGAGCTAATTTGTTTAAAAATAAAATCCCTAAATAAATTGGTCAAGTCATAAATTACAGTATCTAACTAGAATCTTTGACTCTCTACAGAAAAATGTCTGCGTCCAACCCATTGGCACGTATCCTGGACACACATAGACTGACTGGACCCAATTATAAAGATTGGCTCAGGAACTACAAAATAGTTTTGGGTTTCGAGAAGTTAACCCATGTACTTGGACCAGGACCCTCCCACCTTACCAGCCCATCCATCCATTGAACAGAGAGCGTCTCTGAAAAAATGGATAGACGAAGATAATAAGGCCAGATATTACATGTTGGGCTCGATGTCTGATGAGCTCCAGCGCCAACATGAAGATATCGGGACTGCTCGCCAAATGTTGGCTCACCTGCAGGAGATGTTTGGTGAACAGAGTCGCGCAGCCAAATATCAAGTCACGAAATGACTTTTTAAGGCTAAGATGCGTGATGGGCAGTCAGTCCAAGATCACTGTCTGACAATGATCAAGGACATGGAAGAGCTTGAGAAGCTCGGTGTGAAGTTAGACTTGGACCTGCAGAATGATATTATTCTGCAATCCTTGACTGATGCATATGGGCAATTCATCATGAATTACCACATGCATAAACTTCAAAATTCCTTGGCCGAATTAATGAATATGCTGGTTACCGCTGAGCTTTCTATGAAAGGTTCTAAAGGCTCAGTTCTTGCTATGGAACGGACTTCTTCCAAAAGAAAGTCTTATGGAAAGAAAAAGAAGTCTGTGAAAAAGCAGAAAGGTGGAAGGATCAAAGAAGAAGAAGGCAGAGAAAGAAGAAAGGCCGATGGCAAAGGAAAGTGTTTCCATTGCAACAGCGACGGCCATTGGAAGCGGAACTGCCCTACTTACCTGGCCACCCTGAAGAACAAGAAGGAAGGTCCTTCTGGAGGTATGCTCGTTATTGAGTCTAACCTTACGGTTTCTTCTGCATCCAGTTGGGTGCTTGACTCTGGTTCTAGTGCTCATCTGTGCACTTCCATGCAGGGTCTTGAGGATAGCAGGAGGCTGAGGGATGGAGACATGATCCTACGCATCGGTAATGGAGCAAGAGTTGCTGCAGTAGCCGTGGGAACATACCCTCTTCGATTACCATCTGGTTTAGACTTAGTTTTGAAAGACTGTTATTATGTGCCTGCAGCTAGCAGGAATTTGATTTCTGTTTCATGCTTAGCACAAGAAGGCTTATGTGATTACCTTCTTTAAGGACCATTGTAACATTCTTTATGAAAGAAATAAAATTGCAAATGGTTTCCTTATTAATGGTCTTTATCAGCTACAT
The DNA here is from genome assembly GCA_006176705.1 of Cocos nucifera. Lineage (NCBI taxonomy): Eukaryota > Viridiplantae > Streptophyta > Magnoliopsida > Arecales > Arecaceae > Cocos > Cocos nucifera. The sequence goes on along the minus strand of QRFJ01001384.1, from coordinate 138,678 downwards.
ATTGATGTACCTATTCTAACTATCGAGCAAAACGTGAATGCCAAACGACCTAGGGATAGTCCAAACGACAGATATCTATGGCACCTGAGATTAGGTCATATAGCAGAAGATAGGATCAACAAATTGGAGAAAAATGGGCTATTGAGTCCATTGACTTTCGAGTCATATCCAACTTGTGAATCTTGTCTTCAAGGCAAAATGACTAAACTCCCTTTTGTTGGACATGGGGAGAGGGCCACAGATCTCCTTGCCCTAGTACATACTGATGTGTGCGGCCCATTTGATGTGCCGGCTAGAGGCAATTTTGTCTACTTCATTACCTTTACCGATGATCTGTCTAGGTATGGGTATGTGTATCTTATGAGACACAAGTCTGAAGCTTTTGAAAAGTTCAAAGAATTCAGACATGAAGTAGAAAAACAAACTGAAAAACCCATTAAGGTTCTTCGATCAGATCGAGGAGGTGAATACCTTAGCCGGAATTCCTAGACTATCTCAAGGAAAATGGCATAGTCTCTCAATGGACTCCACCAGGAACACCTCAACTCAACGGGGTTTCAGAATGGAGAAATCGGACTCTATTGGATATGGTTCGATCCATGATGAGCTTCACAGACCTCCCTGATTTTCTTTGGGGACACTCATTGTTAACTTCAATTTATCTACTGAATAGGGTTCCCTCTAAAACCGTTCCTACCACACCGTATGAGATATGGCACGGTAAGAAACCAAGTCTGAGTCATCTCAGAATTTGGGGTTGTCCGGCTCATGTCAAAAGACAACAAGCGGACAAGTTAGAGTTTAGGTCCTTTAGAGCTCGATTCATAGGATATCCTAAAGAGTCATTAGGATACTATTTCTACATTCCAGAAGACCACAATGTGATTGTGAGTCGACATGCCATCTTTCTTGAAAAATAGTTTATTCAAGATAGCGGCATTGGAAAGCAGATTAAGCTTGATGAGAAAGTCTCACAAGTAAAACGAGCTAAGGACCAATTGGAACCAAATCAGGTTGAGCCAATAAGAACACTACCTCCTCCACCTCGTAGATCGGAAAGAGTTTTCCCATCCCCCTGAAAGATACTTAGGTATTATTTCAGAGGAAGTAGAGGAAAATGTTCCTCGTAGGTAATGGTGCTCATGGTGATGATCCCAAAACCTACAACGAGGCGATATCAGATATCGACTCCGAGAAATGGCTAGAGGCAATGCAGTCAGAAATTGACTCGATGCACTCAAACCAAGTCTGGACCTTGGTAGATCCACCAGAAGGTATAGTACCTATTGGGTGTAAATGGATCTTCAAGAGAAAGATTGGTGCAGATGGGAATGTGGAGACATTCAAGGCTAGACTAGTGGCAAAAGGTTATAGTCAACGCGAAGGCATTGACTATCAGGATACCTTTTCCCAGTGGCTATGCTAAAATCCATCCGCACATTGCTTGCCGTTGCAGCCTATTTCGATTATGAAATATGGCAAATGGACGTGAAAATGGCATTCTTAAATGGATATCTTGAGGAAGATATCTATATGGAACAGCCGCTAGGTTTCACATCCAGTGATACTGATCACAAGGTTTGCAAGCTGCAAAGGTCCATATATGGACTTAAGCAAGCATCTCGGAGCTGGAACACTCGTTTCAATGATGTGATCAAAAAGTTTGGTTTCATCAAAAATGAAGAGGAACCATGTGTTTTCAAAAAGGTCAGTGGGAGCGCTGTTGTCTTCCTCGTATTGTACGTGGATGACATCCTCCTTATTGGGAATGATATTCCCATGATGACAACAGTCAAATTATGGTTGTCCAAGGAATTCTCCATGAAAGACCTAGGTGAAGCATCCTTTATTCTAGGAATTAAGGTCTATAGGGATAGACCGAATAGGATGCTAGGACTTTCACAGAAGATGTACATAGAGAAAGTACTAAAGAGGTTTAGTATGGAAAACTCTAAGAGGGGATTAATACCCTTCAGACATGGTATTCATCTTTCCAAGAAGATGTGCCCTAGCACACCTGAGGAAATAGAATGCATGAGCAAGATCCCTTATGCTTCTGCAATAGGGAGCCTCATGTATGCCATGCTATGTACACGACCTGATATAGCCCATGCTGTGAGTGTCACAAGCAGATATCAGTCAAATCCAGGTGAAGAACACTGGACTTCTGTGAAATGTATCCTTAAGTACTTGAGAAGAACTAAGGATATGATGTTGGTCTTTGGTAATGGAGAACTCCAAGTCCAGGGATACACAGACTCGGATTTCATGTCCGATATAGATGATCGAAAGTCGACATCTGGGAGTCTGTTTGTGTGCAATGGTGGTGCTGTCAGCTGGAAGAGTTCCAAGCAAACGGTGATAGCAGATTCCACCATGGAAGCAGAATATATCGCTGCATCAGAGGCTGCGAAGGAAGCATTCTGGTACAAGAAGTTTGCTGCAGAAATTGGAGTAATGCCATCAGATGCCATTCCTCTATACTGCGACAACAATGGCGCCATAGCCCTTGCTAAGGAGCCGAGGTCTCACCAGAAATCCAAGCATATTGAGCGGCGATACCACCTCATCCGCGATTACCTCGAGAAGGGTTACGAGGTCAAGAGAGTCAACTCCACAGATAATGTGGCAGACCCACTTACAAAGCCGTTGGGCCAGCAGAAGATCGAAGCCCACCTTGAGAAGATGGGACTTAGACTTGTAGCCAATTGGCTTTAGGACAAGTGGGAGATTGTTAGATATATGTGCCCTAGAAGCCAGAATTGGCTGACACTTGTAATACACTTCTAGGGGCAAAATTATAATTTTGACTATAATCAATAAAATGGGTTATTTTCTATCACATATGTGTATTTAGTGTCTGTGATACATCCATTGAGTTAATGGTAATGATAATTCTTATTTTCAAGAGTTGAAAATTTAAGACATGAATAATCATTATTAACTCATAAAATGCTCCCGACCATAGGATCATCACGAGGATGGTGATTGATCCGGAAGGTTGGTGTACAATCGCTTCTCTTTAGTAGATGAGTCTTGAGTCTACGGTGTGGAGACACCGGAGCGAGAGTACAGGTACTCGTTAGAGAACGAGGGCACTGAGCGTGACCACCTCGAGTAGTCATTAGGGAGTCTACCTTCTCGTCAATGACTGACTCGATGCTGCAGTAGTGTGTCTGGTTCTTTGACCTGAGATGCATCGGCAGTTCACCTTGAGGGTGTTATAGTTTGACTACACCATTACTCGGTCTCCTAGCCATATGGAACCCTGAGGTGTATGTTGGCTATAGCATGTTCATTGTAGGAACTGGATTGGCATCAAGATGGAATCTATCTACCTCGGTGGTAGAGGAGCAGCCCTATGATGAATCATGAGAATCAAGTCCAGAAGTCCCATGGCCATGGCAGAGTGAAATAATAGAAAGAGTTTCTATTTAGATTTTCACATTGGACTCGAATCGAATGATTACATCATATGACAGAGAACTAGGGTTTGACGAGTTCACCTTAACCCTAATCTGATCGGGGCTCAAGATAGAAGAACTTAATCACACAGGTAGCTGCACCAAGAGGTTCGCATTCAGCTCTGATGGGTTGCCACCATATACTGCTAGGTGTCACTGGTGGATTTTGGGAGCAATTAGAATGATTTAGATGATCGATCATTCTAGCTGTTCGAATCAGAAGAGTTCTGATCCATCGAAAGGAGTTTCGATGATGTCGATGATAGAGATCATGACATATCCCATTACCATACAGAACTGAACCTAACTGGGTCACACAAACAAGGGTTTGAATCTGGTGATCATCAATTGAACTGATCTAGTTCAATTGATCTGAATGAGATTCAATTAGGTTCAAGGAAAATCGTGCTAGCACTCGATTGAACCTAACGTTCTTCTTTTACTATCATAAATAAGTTGTCCTGACTGAGCCAAAGGAGTTTGTGCTCAATCAGAGGCCTTCATATGGTCTGACTGGAGGTTGTCCAAGTCAGAAAAGGTTGTCTTATTTTGTAAGACATTACCTGCCATTTTTGGTCACCTGCCATTTCTTGTTCTTTGACTTTGGTCAAAAGTCTACCTTTGACTGGTCAAATGTTGACCATTGACACTTTGACTTTTGACCACATGTCATGCACCTATTGGAGAGCTGGTGGGGGCCTTGTCCCCCTGCCAGAACCTGGCAAGGAGAAGGGCGCACGCCACCCTTGGCGTGTGCCCAAGTTGGAGGCGCCTAGGAGTCCTTGTTGGACAAGGACTCCATCTCCTTTTTGGATTCCAATTAGAGTTCTCCTAAGAACCAACTTTGACTGGTCTTAGGCACCCTCTAAGGAGGAATCCAGGGGACTCTATTCCCACCAATCAGATTTAGATCTGATTTCACAAAGGGTTGTGATTGGTTGGGAAGAAGAGGAGTTGGATCACAGAGTCTATAAATAAGACCCTGCGCCCAACTCAATTTAATGAAATTGAGAATTTCCCATGCCCCAAGGCTGCCTCTCCCCTCCTTCCTCCATGCCAAACCACCTTCTCCCCTTGCCTCTCCACGTCCAAAAGGAGTTTTGGATTTTTGGTTGGTGCGATTCCAGATCAAAGAAAGGCGATCAAAAGCTAGAAGGCTGCGCTGCTGCAAAGGACGACTGCTGATCTTCAAAAGGAGTTTTGAAGATCCTCCAGATCAGATCCAGATCTGAATTTTTGGAGATGTGATAGAGAAGAAGAGGATCTCCAGATCCAACCCGAGTGGATACCGGTAGAGGCCAGGCGCTTGCGTGGCTAAGATCCAGAACCTTCCGCTGCAAACAGGATCATCAACAGGGTAATAGGATTACCCAAATCAAGGTAAATTAAATTTGATTTAATTTATCTTATTTTATTTTATTTATTAAAATAATAAGAATCAGATCTAAAATATATCAAGATCTGATTAGATCAAGAGAAAAATTTTTGAAATATATCTCTTGATCTGATCAGATCTGAACGAACCTGGATCGGGAAACAGGATTTCCGCCGAGGGTCTAGCCGGGGACCTGCAAAAACAAAGTCCATCCGGCAGCCGGTGGGATTGGCTCCGGCAGGGATCATACATGCTGTTGGTGCAGAAACTGGTCGTCGCCGGAGGTCGCTGGAGTCGAGGCCGCCGAGGTCGCCGTCGGGGACCTGCAAAACAAAGTCCCGTCCGGAGCCGGTGGGGGGTGGCTCCGGCAGGACCCTCCGACGCTCAAGTCAGCTCTGGCCAACAGTAATGGAGTGCTCGGAATGAGTTCCGGAGCTTAGAGAAGAGGAGAAGAGCTTAGAGATCAGAGAGAGAGCTTAGCCTTGGCGTATCTGGAGGGGTCCCTTTATAGCGGAGCTTAGTTGATGGTGACGGCCATGCCGTCTGGCAGAGAGTCGTCGGGCAGCATGGAGTTCGGTACGGAGAGGACGGCATCGTCCGGTGGATCGTGGGAGCCATACTGGCACGTCGTGGGCCGCATGGAGTCCGGTACGGAGAGGAAGGCGTCGTCCGGTGGATCGTGGGAGCCATACTGGCGAGTCGTGGGCCGCATGGAGTCCGGTACGGAGAGGAAGGCGCCGTCCGGTCTTGCTGCAGGCGACAGTTCGTCCAGAGGAGTTCGGACTTGTAACAGAGTTCGGCCGAAGGGGAAACCCGGGAGGAGCTCGGCTGGCTGAAGGGTCGGCCATCTGTAGAGTTCGGCCGAGGGACGATTGCCGAGGAGTTCGACCGCCTGGAGTCGGTCCGAAGGGGTTCGGCCGCCTGGGCTCGCCTGGAGTCGGTCCGAAAGGAAAACCCGGGAGGAGCTCGGGTGGCCGAACGGGCGTCTGGGAGGAGTCCGTCTCCCGAAGAAGTCCTGCCGCTTGGAGTCCAAGGAGCTCGGCCGTCAGGAAGTTCGGCTGGCGGTGGGAGTTCGGCCCGGAGCCTGGCGCTGGGGAGTTCGGCAGCTAGGTAGTTCGGCCCGGACCTTGGCGCAGGGGAGTTCGGCCTCTAGGCAGTTCGGCCCGGACCTTGGTGCAGGGGAGTTCGGCCTCTAGGCAGTTCGGCCGTGGTAGGGGCTCGGCCTGGCGCCTGGCGCTAAAGCTCTTCAGCGGCTACTGGTTGCATTGGGCCGAGCATCGGGCTAGACTTCGGCGGGAGCGGGATTTATCCCCAACACTTGCCCCCCCACTCCCAAGTTCGAAGCTCGAAGGAAGGGAGTGCAGGAAGAGCGACTGCCGAAGTCTTCTTCCAGGCCCCGTGCTCGCTGCAGCTGAAGCTCGGGTGTAGGTCTCGTCGCCAGCCAATGTTGACGTCGAAGTTGAAACCGGGGCCCGGGGGAGACCTTGTCTCTAGTCGATGTTTGGAGTTGAAGTGGGACTCGTTTCCAGCCAAAATTGGTGAAGCTGATGTTGAGGCCGGAGTCAATGTCGCCCCCCGTGGTCAGGGTCGGAGTTGACATTGCCTTCATCAACCGAAGTCGATTCGGGGGAGACCTCCTCTCTTGCAGTCAAGGTTACGATCGCTTGGGGGAGATCTCGTCTCCCGCTGATGCTGACACCGAAGTTGAAGCTGAGGTCCGAAGGAGACCTCGTCTTCTGCAGCGAAGCTTGCCGTAGACTCTGGGGCTCGGCCTTGGACCTTGCTCACGTTAGGACGAGGTTCTCAATCTTATAAGATCCTCTCTTCTCTATCACATTTCCAAAATCAGATCTGCATCTGATCTAGAGGATCTTCAAAACTTCTTTTGAAGATCAGCAGTCGTCCTTTGCAGCAGCGCAACCTTCTAGCTTTCAGTCGCCTTTCTTTGATCTAGATCGCACCAACCAAGCTCCAAAACCCTTTTGGATGTGGAGAGGAGAGGGAGAAGGTGGGTTTGGCATGGAGGAAGAGGGAAGAGGAAACCTTGGGGCATGGGGAATTGTGATTCAAAACATACTTTGAGTTGGGCGTAGGGTCTTATTTATAGACTAAGCGTGATCCAACTCCTCTTCTTCCCAACCAATCACAATCCTTTGTGAAATCAGATCTAAATCTAATTGGTGGGAATAGAGTCCCCTGGATTCCTCCTTAGAGGGTGTCTAAGACCAGTCAAAGTTGGTTCTTAGAGGAACTCTAATTGGAATCCAAAAAGGAGATGGAGTCCCTATCCAACAGGGACTCCTAGGCACCTCCAGCTTGGGCACACGCCAAGGGTGGGCCTTGGCGTGTGCCCTCTTCCTTGCCAGATTCTGGCAGGGGGACAGGCCCCCACCAGCTCTTCAATAGGTGCATGACATGTGGTCAAAAGTCAAAGTATCAATGGTCAACATTTGACCAGTCAAAGGTAGACTTTTGACCAAAGTCAAAGGACAAGAAATGGCAGGTGACCAAAAATGATAGGTAATGTCTTACAAAATAAGACAACCTTTTCTGACTTGGACAACCTCCAATCAGACCATATGAAGGCCTCTGATTGAGTACAAACTCCTTTGGCTTAGTCAGGACAACTTATTTATGATAGCGAAAGAAGAACGTTAGGTTCAATCGAGTGCTAGCATGATTTCCTTGAACCTAATTGAATCTCATTCAGATCAATTGAATTAGATTAGTTCAATTGATGATCACCAGATTCAAACCCTTGTTTGTGTGACCCAGTTAGGTTCAGTTCTGTATGGTAATAGGATATGTCATGATCTCTATCATCGACATCATCGAAACTCCTTTCGATGGATCAGAACTCTTCTGATTCGAACAGCTAAAATGATCGATCATCTAAATCATTCTAATTGCTTCCAAAATCAACCAGTGACACCTAGTAGTATATGGTGGCAATCCATCAGAGCTGAATGCGAACCTCTTAGTGCAGCTACCTGTGTAATTAAGTCCTTCTATCTTGAGCCCCGATCAGATTAGGGTTAAGGTAAACTCGTCCAACCCTAGTTTCTGTCATATGATGTAATCATTCGATTCGAGTCCGATGTGAAAATCTAAATAGAAACTCTTTCTATTATTTCACTCTGCCATGGCCATGGACTTCTGGACTTGATTTTCATGATTATCATAGGGCTGCTCCTCTACCACCGAGGTAGATAGATTCCATTTTGATGGCATCCAGTTCCTACAATGAACATGCTATAGCCAACATACACCTTAGGGTTCCATATTGCTAGGAGACCAAGTAATAGTATAGTCAAACTATAACACCCTTAAGGTGAACTATCGATGCATCTCAGGTCAAAGAACCAGACACACTACTGCAGCATCGAGTCAGTCATTGACAAGAAGGTAGACTCCCTAATGACTATTCAAGATGGTCACGCACAGTGCCCTCATTCTCTAACGAGTACCTATACTCTCGCTCCGGTGTCTCCACACCATAGACTCAAGACTCATCTACTAAAGAGAAGCGATTGTACACCAACCTTCCAGATCAATCACCATCCTCGTGATAATCCTATGGTCGAAAGCATTTTATAAGTTAACAATGACTATTCATGTCTTAAATTTTCAACTCTTGAAAATATGAAGTATTATTATGATTAACTCAAAGGATGTATCACAAACACTAAATACACATATGTGATAGAAAATAACCTATTTTATTGATATTAGTCAAAATTATAATTTTGCCCCTAGAAGTGTATTACAAGTGTCAGCTAACTCTGGCTTCTAGGGCATATATATCTAACAATCTCCCACTTATCCTAAAGCCAATTGGCTACAAGTCTAAGTCCCATCTTCTCAAGGTGGGCTTCGATCCTTTGCTAGCCCAGCGGCTTTGTAAGTGGATCTGCCACATTATCTATGGAGTTGACTCTCTTGACCTTGACGTAACCCTTCTCGAGGTAATCGCAGATGAGGTAGTATCGCCGCTCAATATGCTTGGATTTCTGATGAGACCTCAGCTCCTTAGCAAGGGCTATGGTGCCATTATTGTCGCAGTATAGAGGAATGGCATTGAAGGGAAATCCTTGTTTCCCGGTCCAGGTTCGTCCAGATCTAATTAGATCAAGAGATATATTTCAAAATTTTCTCTTCATCTCAATCAGATCTTGATATGTTTCAGATCTAATTATTATTATTTTAATAAATAAAATAAAATAAGATAAATTAAATAAAATTTAATTTACCTGATTTGGGTAATCCTATTACCCTGTAGATGATCCTGATTGCAGCGGAAGGTTCTGGATCTTAGCCACGCAAGCGCCTGGCCTCTACCGGTATCCACTCGAGTTGGATCTGGAGAACCTCTTCTTCTCTATCACACCTCCAAAAATCAGATCTGGATCTTATCTGGAGGATCTTCAAAACTCTTTTGAAGATCTGCAGTCGTCCTTTTACAGCAGTGCAGCCTTCTTGCTTTTGATCGCCTTTCCTTGATCTGAATCGCACCAATCTAAATCCAAAACACTTTTGGACGTGGAGAGCAAGGGGAGAAGAGACTATGGCATGGAGAGGAGGGGAGAGGCAGCCTTGGGCATGGGAAATCTCTCTTTCACTTAGAATTAGGGTTGGGCGCAGGGTCTTATTTATAGACCCCTTGTGATCCAACTCCTCTTCCTTTCAACCAATCACAACCCTTTGTGAAATCAGATCTAAATCAGATTGGTTGGAATAGAGACCCCTGGATTCCTCCTTAGAGGGTGCCTAAGACCAGTCAAACTGGATTCTTAGTAGAACTCTGATTGGAATTCAAAAGGGAGGTGGAGTCCTTGTCCAACAAGGACTTTTAGGCGCCTCCTACTTGGGCTCACGCCACCCTTGGCGTACGCCCTTCTCCATGCCAGGTTCTGGCAGGGGGACAAGCCCCCACCAGCTCTCCAATAGGTGCATGACATGTGGTCAAAAGTTAAAGGGTCAATGGTCAATGTTTGACCAGTCAAAGGTAGAACTTTTGACCAAAAGTCAAAGAACAAAGAAATGGCAGGTGACCAAAAATGGCATAATGTCTTACAAATAAGACAACCTATTCTGACTTGGACAACCTCCAGTCAGACCATATGAAGGCCTCTGATTGAGCACAAACTCCTTTGGCTCAGTCAGGACAACTTATTTGTGATAGTAAAAGAAGAACGTTAGGTTCAATCGAGTGCTAGCACGATTTCCTTGAACCTAATTGAATCTCATTCAGATCAAATTGAACTAGATCAGTTCAAATTGATGATCACCAGATTCAAACCCTTGTTTGTGTGACCCAGTTAGGTTCAGTTCTGTATGGTAATGGGATATGTCATGATCTCTATCATAGACATCATCGAAACTCCTTTCGATGATCAGAACTCTTCTGATTCGAACAGCTAGAATGATCGTCATCTAAAATCATTCTAATTGCTCCCAAATCCACCAGTGACACCTAGCAGTATATGGTGGCAACCCATCAGAGCTGAATGTGAACCTCTTGGTGCAGCTACCTGTGTGATTCAGTTCTTCTATCTTGAGCCCGATCAGATTAGGGTTAAGGTGAACTCGTCAAACCCTAGTCTTCTGTCATATGATGTAATCATTCGATTCGAGTCCAATGTGAAAATCTAAAATAGAAACTCTTTCTATTATTTCACTCTACCATGGCCATGGATTTCTGGACTTGATTCTCATGATCATCATAGGGCTACTCCTCTACCACCGAGGTAGATAGATCCCATCTTGATGCAATCCAGTTCCTACAATGAACATGCTATAGCCAACATACACCTCAGGGTTCCATATGGCTAGGAGACCGAAGTAATGGTGTAGTCAAACTATACACCCTCAAGGTGAACTGCCGATGCATCTCAGTCAAAGAACCAGACACACTACTGCAGCATCGAGTCAGTCATTGACGAGAAGGTAGACTCCTAATGACTACTCGAGGTGGTCACGCTCAGTGCCTCGTTCTCTAACGAGTACCTGTACTCTCGCTCCGGTGTTCTCCACACCGTAGACTCAAGACTCATCTACTAAAGAGAAGCGATCGTACACCAACCTTCCGGATCAATCACCATCCTCGTGATGATCCTATGGTCGGGAGCTATTTATGAGTTAATAATGATTATTCATGTCTTAAATTTTCAACTCTTGAAAATATGAATTATCATTACCATTAACTCAAAGGATGTATCACAGACACTAAATACACAGGTGTGATAGAAAATAACCCATTTCATTAATTATAGTCAAAATTATAATTTTGCCCCTAGAAGTGTATTACAAGTGTCAGCCAATTCTGGCTTCTAGGGCACATATATCTAATAATCTCCCACTTATCCTAAAGCCAATTGGCTACAAGTCTAAGTCCCATCTTCTCAAGTTGGGCTTCGATCTTCTGCTGGCCTAACGGCTTTGTAAGTGGGTCTGCCACATTATCTGCGGAGTTGACTCTCGTAACCTTTCTCAAGGTAATCGTGGATGAGATGATATCGCCGCTCAATGTGCTTGGACTTCTGGTGAGACCTCAGCTCCTTAGCAAGGGCTATGGCGCCATTGTTGTCGCAGTAAAGAGGAATGGCATCTGATGGCATTACTCCAATTTCTACAGCAAACTTCTTGGACCAGAACGCTTCCTTTGCAGCCTCTGATGCAGCTATATATTCTGCTTCCATGGTGGAATCTGCTATCACAGTTTGCTTGGAACTCTTCCAGCTGACAGCTCCACCATTGCACACAAATAGACTTCCAGATGTCGACTTTTGATTATCTATATCGGATATGAAGTCCGAGTCTGTGTATCCCTGAACTTGGAGTCTCCATTACCAAGACCAACATCATATCCTTAGTTCTTCTCAAGTACTTAAGGATACATTTCATAGAAGTCCAGTGTTCTTTCACTGGATTTGACTGATATCTGCTTGTGACACTCACAGCATGGGCTATATCAGGTCGTTGTACATAGCATGGCATACATGAGGCTCCCCTATTGCAGAAGCATAAGGGATTTTGCTCACTGCATTCTATTTCCTCAAGTGTGCTGGGGCACATCTTCTTGGAAAGATGAAATACCATGTCTAAAGGGTATTAATCCCCTCTTGAGTTTTCCATACTAAACCTCTTTAGTACTTCCTCTTATGTACAATCTTCTGTGATAGTCCTAGCATCCTATTCGGTCTATTCCTATAGACTTTAATTCCTAGAATAAAGGATGCCTTCACCTAGGTCTTCATGGAGAATTCCTTGGACAACCACATCTTGACTGATGTCACATGGGAAATCATTCCCAAAACGAGGATGTCATCCACGTACAATACGAGGAAGACAACAGCGCTCCCACTGACCCTTTTGAAAACACATGATTCCTCTTCATTTTTAATGGAAACCAAACGTTTTGATCACATCATTGAAATGAGTGTTCCAGCTCCGAGAATGCTTGCTTAAGTCCATATATGGACCTTTGCACTTGCAAACCTTTGTGATCAGTATTCACTGGATGTGAAACCTAGCGGCTGTTCCATATAGATATCTTCCTCAAGATATCCATTTAGGGAATGCCATTTTCACGTCCATTTGCCATATTTCATAATCGAAATAGGCTGCAACGGCAAGCAATGTGCGGATGGATTTTAGCAAGCTACCGGGGAAAGGTATCCTGATAGTCAATGCCTTCACGTTGACTATAACCTTTTTCCACCAGTCTAGCCTTGAATGTCTCCACATTCCATCTGCACCAATCTTTCTCTTGAAGATCCATTTACACCCAATAGGTACTATACCTTCTGGTGGATCTACCAAGATCCAGACTTGGTTTGAGTGCATCGAGTCGATCTCTGACTTCATTGCCTCAAGCCATTTCTCGGAGTCGATATCTGATATCGCCTCGTTGTGGTTTTGGGGATCATCTCCATGAGCACCATTACCTATGAGGAACATTTCCTCTACGTCCTCTGAAATAATACCTAAGTATCTTTCAGGGGGATGGGAAACTCTTTCCGATCTACGAGGTGGAGGGGTAGTGTTCTTATTGGCTCAACCTGATTTGGTTCCATCGGTCCTTAGCTCTTTCCACTTGTGAGACTTTCTCATCAAAGCTTAATCTGCTTTCCATGCCACTATCTTGGAATAAACTATTTTTCAGAAAAATATGGCATGTCGACTCACAATCACATTATGGTCTTCTGGAATGTAGAAAATAGTATTCTAATGACTCTTTTAGGATATCCTATGAATCGAGCTCTAAAGGAACCTAACTCTAACTTGTCCGCTTGTTGTCTTTTGACATAAGCCGAACAACCCCAAATTCTGACATGACTCAGACTTGGTTTCTTACCGTGCCATATCTCATACGGTGTGGTAGGAACGGTTTTAGAGGGAACCCTATTCAGTAAATAGATTGAAGTTAATAATGAATGTCCCCAAAGAAAATCTGGGAGGTCTGTGAAGCTCATCATGGATCGAACCATATCCAATAGAGTCCGATTTCTCCATTCTGAAACCCCGTTGAGTTGAGGTGTTCCTGGTGGAGTCCATTGAGAGACTATGGCATTTTCCTTAAGATAGTCTAGGAATTCCCGGCTAAGGTATTACCTCCTTGATCTGATCGAAGAACCTTAATGGGTTTCCATTTTGTTTTCTACTTCATGTCTGAATTCTTTGAACTTTTCAAAGGCTTCAGACTTTGGTCTCATAAGATACACATACCCATACCTAGATAGATCATCGGTAAAGGTAATGAAGTAGACAAAATTGCCTCTAGCCGGCACATCGAATGGGCCGCACACATCAGTATGTACTATGGCAAGGAGATCTGTGGCCCTCTCCCCATGTCCAACAAAAGGGAGTTTAGTCATTTTTCCTTGAAGACAAGATTTCACAAGTTGGATATGACTCAAAAAGTCAATTGGACTCAATAGCCCATTTTTCTCCAATTTGTTAATCCTATCTTCTGCTATATGACCTAATCTCAGGTGCCATAGATATCTGTCGTTGGACTATCCCTAGGTCGTTTGCATTTCACGTTTTGCTCGATAGTTTAAAATAGGTACATCAATATGCAACTGATAAAGACCATTAATAAGGAAACCATTTTGCAATTTTTATTTCTTTCATAAAGAATGTTACAATGGTCCTTAAAGAAGGTGATCACAAACCTTCTTGTGCTAAGCATGAAACAGAAATCAATTCCTGCTAGCTGCAGGCACATAATAACAGTCTTTTAAAACTAAGTCTAAAACCAGATGGTAATCGCAGAGGGGTATGTTCCCACGGCTACAGCAGCAACTCTTGCTCCATTACCGATGCGTAGGATCAATGTCTCATCCCTCAGCCTCCTGCTATCCTCAAGATCCTGCATAGAAGTGCACAGATCAGCCCTAGAATCAGAGCCAAGCACCCAACTGGATGCAGAAGAAACCGTAAGGTTAGACTCAATAACGAGCATACCTCCAGAAGGACCTTCCTTCTTGTTCTTCAGGGTGGCCAGGTAAGTAGGGCAGTTCCCGCTTTCAATGGCCGTCGCTGTTGCAATGGAAACACTTTCCTTTGCCATCGACCTTCTTCTTCGGTTCTGCCTTCTTCTTCTTTGATCCTTCTACCTTTTGCTTTTTCACAAACTTCTTTCTCTTTCCATAAGACTTTCTTTTGGAAGAAGTCCATTCCATAACAAGAAACTGAGCTTTAGAACCTTTCATAGAAAGCTCAAGCGAAACCAGCATATTTCACAACTCGGCCAAGGAATTCTGAAGTTTATGCATGTGGTAATTCATGATGAATTTGCCCATATGCATCAGTCAAGGTATTGCAGAATAATATCATTCTGCAATCCAAGTCCAACTTCACACTAAGCTTCTCAAGCTCTTCCATGTCCTTGATCATTGTCAGACAGTGATCTTGGACTGACTGCCCATCACGCATCTTAGCCTTAAAAAGTCATTTTGTGACTTGATATTGGCTGCGCGACTCTGTTCACCAAACATCTCCTGCCAGGTGAGCCAACATTTGGCGAGCAGTCCCGATATCTTCATGTTGCACTGGAGCTCATCCAGACATCGAGCCCAAACATGTAGTTATCTGGCCTTATTGTCTTCGTCAATCCATTTTTTCAGAGACGCTCTCTGTTCAGTGGATGGACGAGCTTGGTAAGGTGGGAGGGTCTCTGATCCAAAATATGTTTAACTTCTCTGAATCCAAAACAATTTTGTAGTTCCTGAGCCAATCTTTTATAATTGGGTCCAGTCAGTCTATGTGTGTCTAGGATACGTGCCAGTGGGATTGGACGCAGATTTTTCCTGTTTAGAGAGTCAAAGATTCTAGTTAGATACTGTAATTTTGACTTGACCAATTTGTTTAGGGATTTATTTTTAAAAAATTAGCTTCCACTATTTTTCTCGGATCCCTACACTCCCTTTTAGAGATGCAAAAATCTCCACGATTGATGATTTCTAGTGGGTGGTGCGGTCTCACCAACAGACTCATCACCTCACCTAACAGTTATTTTGTGATGGGTTAGCCAATGAGTGAAACAACTCTTGTTCAATGATTCTCTAATCATGGTGCACCCAAAACTGGTCTCTAATTTCATGAATCTCACCGTATCCGGAATATTGATCCACTCCTTAGTTAAGTCAGACCCACCATTTGCATAGACTGGGTTCCTAATTGGGTCTCTCACCGTATCCAGAATATTGAGCCCAAACTCATCCTCCAGCCCATAGCATCCATGCCTAATAGACATGGTTGCATCTTCCCGGTTGCAACTGAGCCACTGTAATCCAGCCGAGAAAATCAACCTCGGGAAGGGCCCGCACGTCTACAATGGTGGAAGACCTCAGACTTAATCTTTTCTTCAGGGAGAATTGATTCAGGTCTTCATTAAAACATAGACTTGGCTTAGTCATAACAATATGACTAACCTAGTGCATGGGTCAGCTCGGATTATTTTGACCACCTCAGATCAGAACTGTGTCAAACATTATATGGCCAGGTAAGTGAGACCGGTGGAAGGAATATGCCATTAACTCGTACAAGAACGCATTCAGGTCGAGTAGCTCCAATTAGAAACCAGTCGGTCGTCTGTGCCAAACTTACCTTAGACACCAAATTGTTGAGTCAGAACCAATTGGGTTAGCCTACAATCCAGACTCTAACCTCTGAGCCTAATTAGGTCTTGCTTGATCGTGACTCGATCTTGACCCAGACTTAATCCTATTAGGCTGGTCAATTTAAGCATTGTTGATCCCATCTAACCAACTCTTGATTCGGTTTGATCAACCGCTTAGACCTAATTGAGCTACCCAAGCCCGAACCCAGTATTATGATATGTCTTAGATCTGAAATTCTCAATTTTAGACCTAATTTATATTCCATAAACTTAATTCTTAATTAAGTTGGGTTCATAAACAAAATATGCACAATAAATCCTAGGGTTTCAGGATCTAGGGTTTTGCAGAAAGTAAGTTTTGGGTTTCTGATTAAGGACGAACACGCAGCACCCCTACACATCATAAGAACACCCCATCGAATGGGAAGAGAGGGCCTTTAAACCTCTTCTTCGTTCTTATGACGGACGTCCAAGAGGAACTCCTTAATCAGAACATGTAAATCTACAAAACAGTTATAGATTATATCATATATCTCATATACAAATTTAGATCTTGTTGGGGATAAATCCCGCTCCCGCCGAAGTCTAGCCCGATGCTCGGCCTAATGCAACCGGTAGCCGCTGAAGAGCTTTAGCGCCAGGCGCCAGGCCGAGCCCCTACCACGGCAACTTCCTTAGAGGCCGAACTCTCCTGCGCCAAGGTCCGGGCCGAACTGCCTAGAGGCCGAACTCTCCTGCGCCAAGGTCCGGGCCCGAAACTACCTAGCTGCCGAACTCCCCCCAGCGCCAGGCTCCGGGCGAACTCCACCGCCAGCCGAACTTCCTGATGGCGAGCTCCTTGGACTCCAAGCGGCAGGACTTCTTCGGGAGACGGACTTCCTCCCAGACGCCCGTTCGGTTCACCCGAGCTCCTCCCGGGTTTTCCTTTCGGACAGACTCCAGGAGAGCCCAGGCGGTCGAAGCCCTTCGGACGACTCCAGGCGGTCGAAACTCCTCGGCAATCATCCCTCGGCCGAACTCTATAGATGCCACCCTTCAGCCAGCTAGCTCTCCCGGGTTTTCCCCTTCGACCGAACTCTGTTTACTAGTCCGAACTCCTCTGGACGAACTGTCGCCTGCAGCAAGACCGGACGGCGCCTTCCTCTCCGTACGGACTCCCATGCGGCCACGACTCGCCGGTATGGCTCCCACGATCCACCGACGACGCCTTCCTCTCCGTACCGGACTCCATGCGGCCCACGACGTGCCAGTATGGCTCCCACGATCCACCGGACGATGCCGTCCTCTCCGTACCGAACTCCATGCTGCCCGATGACTCTCTGCCAGATGGCATGGCCATCACCATCAACTAAGCTCCGCTATAAAGGGACCCCTCCAGATACGCCAAGGCTAAGCTCTCTGAACTCTCGACTCTCTAAGCTCTCCTCCTCATCTCTAAGCTCCAGAACTCATTCCGAGCACTCCATTACTGTTGGCCGAAAACTAACTTGACCGTCGGAGGGTCCTGCCGGAGCCACCCCCCCACCGATTCTGGACGGGACTTCATTTTGCAGGTCCCTGGCGGCGACCTCAGCGGCCTCGATTTCGGCGACCTTCGATGAGGATGGATTTCTGCACCAACAGATTGGCGCTAGAGGAAGGGCCTGAACCTTCGAGGTTCCCTTGTTCTTAAAGGAGTGCTCGGCGACCCTTCTCTTCCCTCTTTGGAGATCTTCCTTTTCTCTTTCGAAGAGAAAACGCCACCCCGGAGAGCTTCGACACGGCGCTCGGTGGCCTCCGCGATCCGATCACCGTCCAGGCCCGTCTGTTTCCTGCTTCAGCCCGGCGGCCTAGGTTCCACCTGCACCCACGGTGGATGTGAAGCAGTTCGGTTTGCTTGTCCGAAAGATCCGTGGCCTCACGGAGGTGTGTTGCAGGGGCTATACAGCAGCCTCCGGGTAGACGACTCACCAGCAAGCCCGCCATGAGGGTGCGAGGAATCAGCCTTAAGGGAAGAGCCCAATCACCCCGAAGAGAGAAACGCGAGAGCAGAAGTTTCCCCGCCGAAGCAGAATGAAGTTCCGGCGCGAGGAAGGCCGAACCCACCCATGAGCCCGTCATCGAAGAAGCTCCGACAAAGAAGTATGAGTTCCTCCCCGGAACTTTTCGCAGGAAAGCGGAACGAGTTTGGTGCAAGTAGAGTCGAACTCACGCTCCAGTATGTCCCCCAAAGGAACCACCTACAAAGTGTTCACCGGAGGCGGAATGAAGTTCGGCAAGAAAAGCCGAGCTCCCTCGAGCTCGCCCGAACTGTCCTTACCGACAAGAGCAGCAGCGGGAAGTTCTCCACAGGCAAGTCTCGCAGGGAAAGAGGAATGAAGTTCAGTCGGTCCGAAGAAAAGCCGAGCTCCCCCAAAGCCTTCATCTCAAGGCGAAATGAAGTTCGGTGGAAAGCCGAAACTCCTCAGACTCAACCTCAATGAAGTTCGGCGACGGCAAGGATGGAACGAAGCCCCCGTGGAATGAAGTTCGGCATCAGGGACTCCGAACTCCCACCAGATCACCAATGAGTTGCCGTCACCCACACCACCCCAGGCAATCGAGGCCGAACTCCCCCTCAAGTCGTCACCACAACGAATTCTCGGGCAGGTGCCGATTAAGTTCGGGTCAAGCAAAGCCGACGCTCCTTCTGCTGCAGCAGGGAAGTCCGACAAAGAAGCATGAAGTTCTCCCACGAAAAGTTTTGCGGGAAAGCGGAATAAGCTCCACGCAAGCGAGCCCAAAACCTCTGAGCTCCCGCAAAGGAAAGCCCCGAACAGAAGGGCGGCGAAGAAATCCTCCACCCGAAAATCCACAAGCTACGACCAGCTCCTCTAACTCAATCCTCGCGAAGTTAGGGAGCCAGCCACCAGACCTGAAGGACTACGGCCTCCCTAAAATGTGCGGGCGAGGTCAAGTAAAGCCCCTTTACCCATGCGCGACCACTGGCCACGACACTGAGGAGGAAAATGACGTTCAGCTCCAAGACGAGATTGGAGGCTCATCAAAAAAGGGACGATGGGATAAATTCCTCCGACGTCGGAGTCTGAGAGCAAAGTGAAGAAAGATACGGCATATAGGCGCGTGCATGTACACCGGAATAAAGACAAAAAAGGCTTCGGCCGCCCCTTCGTTGGCGTCATCAACGCACCTCGGGGAGGAGCTAGGAGCTAGCTACACGGTGATTGTCGTCCAGCGACAAAGTCAATAGAAGCATGTTGCCAAAATTAAGAAGGATTCAGAAGCCGGCATGAGAATTAGAGGACGGTTCTCCGCGACGGGACTTGCTGCCCGAGGGAACTCGAGGCGAACCAACACCCCTTACAAACCCCGAACGGGAAATGTGCTACGATCAGCTGTCTCCTCGGTTAAAAACTCTCCCCTCTCAATAAAATCATTTTTGGATGCGGAAAAACTATGCGATTGATAGGGAAGAAAGCAGTCAAGCCGTGTTTAGAAAATAGGAGGGAAGAACCTCGTCTTAGCGCCGAGCAAAGTCGAAGCCCGTCACAAAGGACGGGATTGGGGGAGAGGTGAGGACGCACGGTCTCATGTGCCCCCACAGGCCGGCTAGGAACAGGAGGAGAAACCTCGTTCCTAGCGGTGAGCAAAGTCGGAAGGCCCCGTCCACCAAAGGACGGGATGGGGGGAGAGGCCGAGGACGACGGTCCTCAAATGTGCCCCCACAGTCGGCTATGAACAGGAGGAGACCCCTCCGTCCTAGCATGGAGCAAAGTCTGAAGGCCCGGTCCACCAAGGATGGAGATGGGGTCGAGAGCTTTGGAGGACGGTACGGTCCTCATGTGCGGCCACAGTCGGCTAGGAACAGGAGGAGAACCTTCAGTCTAGCGTGAGCAAAGTCGAAAGGGCCCCGGATCACCAAGGACGGGATAAATATCCTCTGCCTTGATGGCCGGGGTGAGAGGCGAGGACGACGGTCCATGTGCCCCCACAAGCCGGCTAGGAACAAGAGAGAGAACCTCATCCTAGCGTGAGAGCAAAGTCGAAGGCCCCGTCCACAAAAGGATGGAAGAATGGGTAGACGGCGTAGGCACGACGGTCCTTCATGTTTAGCCCCCACAGTGCCGGCTAGGAACAGGAGGGAGAACCTCTTTATCCTAGCGTTGAGCAAAGTCGAAGGCCCCGTCCACAAGGGGACAGGGATTGGGGGAGAGGCGAGGGAGACGGTCCCCATGTGATAAGAATCTCCCCAAATGTGCCCCCACAGCCCGTGCGGAACAGGAGGAGAACCTCGATCTCCTAACCATGAGGCGCAAAGATCGACAGGCCCATACCATATCACCAGGACGAAAGATGGTGCGGCGGAGGCAAGGACGACGGTCCCATGTGCCCCCACAGTCCCGTTGGGAATAGGAGGAGGACCTCATCCTAACTGAGCAAGGGTCAAGGCCGAGCCCCAGAGTCTTACTGGCAAGCTTCGACTGCAGAAGTACGCAGGGTCTCTTCGGACCTCAGCTTCAACTTCTTAGGAGGGTGTCAAGCATCAGCGGGAGACGAAGCATGCTCCACCCAAGTCGTACTCGTAACTTTTGACTGCAAGAAAGGGCAGGTCTCTTTCCGCCAGAATCGACTTCGGTTGATGAATGCAATGTCAACTCCGACCCTGATCATGGGGGGCGGCGACAATTGACTTCCGGCCTCAAATAATCAGCCTCTCACCAATTTTTTCCGGCTGGAAACGAGTCCCACTTTCAGCTCAAACAATTCGACTAGATACAAGTTCTCCCCTGTGGCCGGTTGTCAACTTGACGTCAACATGGCTGGCGACGAGACCTTACACCGGAGCTTCAGCTTACAGCGAGCACGGTGGCCTGAAAGAAGGGCTTCGAGCAGTCCGCTCTTCCTGCACTCGCTTTCCTTCGAGCTAATCGAACTTGGGAGTGGGTTATGGGATACAATCCCCCCCCCAAACTTAGCTCCGATGCTCGGCCAATTGCAACCGGTAGCCGCTGAAGAGCTTTAGCGCCAGGCGCCAGGCCGAGCCGCCTACCACGGGCGAACTGCCTAATGCTCCCCGATACTCTCCTGCTCCAAGGTCCGGGGGCCGAACTGCCTAGAGGTCCGAACTCTCCTGTGCCAAGGTCCGGGTCCGA
Source organism: Cocos nucifera (assembly GCA_006176705.1). Taxonomy (NCBI): domain Eukaryota; kingdom Viridiplantae; phylum Streptophyta; class Magnoliopsida; order Arecales; family Arecaceae; genus Cocos; species Cocos nucifera. Next base: position 117,582 of record QRFJ01001384.1, on the reverse strand, counting down.
ACTACTAGTGGCCGAACTCCCACCGCCAGGACCCGAACTTTCCCTGATCCACCTGAGCTCCTTGGACCTCTTAAGCGCAACTTCTTCTGGTGGAGTAACTCCTCCCAGATGCCGTTCGGCCACCCCCCCGGTGGTTCCTTTTCGGACCGACTCCAGGCTAGCCCAGGCGGCCGAACCCCTTCGGGACCGAACTTCCGAGGCAAGGATTCTTCCCTGAGCGCCCGCGTCACC
>QRFJ01001384.1:42616-117341 GCA_006176705.1 Cocos nucifera | reverse complement strand
TTTTGGAAATGTGATAGAGAAGACGAGGATCTCTAGATCCAATCTAAGTGGATACCGGTAGAGGCCAAGCACTTGCGTGGCTAGGTCCAGAACCTTTCGTTGCATACAGGATCATCAATGGGTAATAGGATTACCCACATCAAGATAAATTAAATCTAATTTAATTTATCTAATTTTATTTTAATTTTTAAAATAATAATAATCAGATCTAAAACATCCCAGATCTGATTAGGATCAAAGAGAAAAAATTTTGAAATATATCTCTTGATCCAATCCGATCTGAACGAACCTGATCCAAAAAATCAGGATTTTTCTTCACCCACTACCTTTAGTCGAGGCAACTTCACTACCCCAAGTTATTCCCTTGAAGTCCATAGTTAAAAATTTGAAAAGAAAAGTTCATCATCTGAAGAAGAAATTGAAGAAGATGGAGGACATACTTCAAAAATTAAGAAAGAGTCATTCGAAGGCCATGGTTGAAATTACCCACCTTCAAAATATGCATAAAAAAGATTCCATGGACTACAATAGAAAAATGAGCAAGTTTGAGATTGAGCTTAGAGAAGCCAAGAAGCATGCCAGTGAGAAGGTTTGGTCCTTGACTTCCAGGATTGGTTCTCTTGAGGCCAGTCTTCGCAATGCAAAGAAAAAGATTAAGTAGTTGGAAGGTGGCACAGCTTGGTCTCGGATCTGGGTAAAGTTTGACTGAGACTCGTTGAAGAGGTTCTCTGATCTCCAAAAGCAGCTCTCCAATGCTGAGGAGTCATATGAGTCTTATAGGATTCATTAGTGCGAATAGATTGATGACAATAAAAATAAACTTTGGATGGCGAACTCCGAGGTGATGAGACTTTAGAAGCAACTAGCGAATAGGGCCTAGATTGGTTTGAGTAGAAACTCATAGGATATTCTTTCTTTTAGAGCCAATCTAGAGAGTCTGTCCACAGTACATGAAAAAGACAAAGCCGAGCTTTGTGAGTTGACAATTCAGCTAACTTATGAACAACAAGCTGTTAAGGATGCAGAGACTGAGTCAGCGGTCCTAAGAAAATAGTTGTGGGAGTCCAAGAAAAACTTCTGGAGGGCTGACAGGTGGTTTTGCAAAAATTTGGTGAGGAGAAAGGAGCTTAAGGAGGAGATCATCAACTTGAAGGAAGCCCTAGTGATGGCTAAAAGTCCGAAGTCTGAGGAATCTGATCCTTAGAACTTCAATCATTTTCTATCTTTTCCTTTGTCATTTTTCATCTTTTCTTTCATAGTTAGTCTTGGTTCACTGACCTTCTCATGTAATGGGTTCCGACTTTTAATGAAATGACTCTTCTTTTGGTTGTTTCTTTGTGTTTATTTGATGTTTGTTAACTTCTACGCTTTTCTTCATTTCATCTTTTAATGAAGTGGTTCTTGAAAAATGGCCTAATCCTGTTCTTCGATCTTAAATAATCGAAGGTCTTGATCCATGTCAGGATGAGATCCTCCTTCCATTCTTGACATGGTTAATCTTTATTTTTGTTAGGACGAGGCCTTCCTCCTACCCCTAATAAGGGCATTGGGGCACTAAAGGGCCGTTGAAAGGGCCTCTCCTATCCTTCGATCTTAAACAACTAGAGGACTTCATCCATGTCAGGATGAGGTTCTACTCCTATTACTGATATGGTAAGTTTTTGATCTTGTTAGGATAAGGTTCTCCTTCTATTCCTAATAGGACCGTAGGGGTGCAAATAGGACATTGAAAGGGCCTCTCCCTGCCTCCATTCTTAAACAATCGATGGTCTTCATTCATATCAGGATGAGATTCTCCTCCTATTTCTGGCATGATTAGTTTTTATTCTTGTTAGGATGAGGTTCTCCTTCTATTCCTAAAAAGATCGTAAGGATGCAAATGGGCAATTTAAAGGGTCTCTTCCCTCCTCCGATCTTAAACAACTAGAGGTCTTCATCCATGTTAGGATGAGGTTCTTCTCCTACTCCTGACATGATTAGTTTTTCTCTTGTTAGGATGAGATTCTCCTCCTATTTCTAACAAGGCTGTAGGGATGCAAATGGATCGTTGAAAAGGCCTCTACCCTCCTTCGATCTTAAACAATCGGAGGTCTTCAACCATGTCAGAATGAGATTCTCCTCCTATTTTTAGAATGATTAATTTTTGCTCTTGTTAGGACGAGATTCTTCTTCGATTCCTAATAGGGCTATCGGGGTGCAAATGGGCCATTGAAAGAGCCTCTCCCCTCCTTCGGTCTTAAACAACCAAAGATTTTCATCCATGTTAGGATGGTTCTCCTCCTATTTCTGACATGGTTAGTTTTTGCTCTTATTAGGATGAGGTTCTCCTCCTACTCCTAATAGGGCTAGAGGGACACAAAAAGGCCATTGAGTGGGCCTCTCCCCTCCTTCAGTCTTAAATAATAGGAGGTCTTCATCCATGTTAGGATGAGGTTCTCCTCCTGTTCCTAGCAGGGCTGTAGGGGTGCAAATGGACCATTGAAGAGGCCTCTCCCCTCCTCCGATTTTAAACAACTGGAGATCTTCATCCATGTCAGGATGAGATTCTCCTCCTATTTTTGGCATGGTTAGTTTTTGCTCTTGTTAGGACGAGATTCTCTTCCTGTTCTTGATAGGACCGTAGGGACACAAAAGAGCCATTGAGTGGGCCTCTCCCCTCATCCAATCTTAAACAATCGAAGGTCTTCATCCATGTCTCTTGTTAGGATGAGGTTCTCCTCCTTTTCTAACAGGGCCGTAGGGGCATAAGGGGGTCATTGAGTGGGCCTCTCCCCTTCTTCAGTCTTAAACAATCGAAGGTCTTCATCCATGTCAGCACAAGATTCTTCTCTTATTCCTGACATGGTTAAGTTTGTCTAATGATGAAGTTTGGGGGATAATTTTCTATCATCAAAATTTCATACCTAGGATGAAGATGTTAGAGCAAAGAAGTTTTAGTGAAATGAAATTATTGATGATACATTCGTAAGTTTTTTGAATTCCATGGTCGTGGAAGATCAACTCCTCCCTGCTCCTTCAGGTAATAAGTCTCGGGCCGGACGACCTCCTTGATTTCATATGGGCCTTCCCAATTTGGGGTGAGTTTTTTTTGGTTTTGAGGTTGTGAGATGGCCGCTCACCGAAGTACTAAGTCTCCCACTTTGAATACTTTGTTTCTGACTCTAGAATTATAGTAGCAAGCTATCTTTTGCTTATAGACCACCATCTGAACCTGAGCTTCTTCTCCTTTCTCCTCCAGCAGGTCAAGGTTGGCTCTAAGATTTTGCAAGTTGCGCTACTCATTGAATGCTATGACTCGTGCTGACGAAAGTTTGAGTTTAATTAGGATGACCGCCTCGATTTCAAAAGCCAAGGCAATGGGGTCTCTCTAGTTGGCAGCCTCTAGGTAGTTTGGTATGCCCACAATAAATGATAGAGTTCGTCTACCTAGATCCCCTTTGCTCTTTCAAGTCTTGCTTTTATACCCTTCAGTAGGGTCCTGTTAGTTATCTTGGCCTCACCGTTTGCTTGTGGATGGGCTATTGATGTAAAATTATAGAAGATATTCAGATCTTCATAGAACTCGATAAATTTCATTCCCACAAACCAGCATCCATTATCAGTTATAAGAGTCTAAGGTAAATCGAACCTGCAAACAATTGACTTCCAGATGAAGTTTTGTACTTTTGCTTTAGTAATTTTTTCTAGGGATTTAGCCTCGATCCACTTGATGAAGTAATCAATTGCTACCAGAAGAAACTTTTATTGCCCAGATGCCATGGGAGAGGGCCCACGTAAGCCCATCCCCCATTGTGCAAATGGCTATGGGGCGCTCAAGGGTGTAAGTTCGGAGGCTAGCTATCTTTGAATATTTGCATTTCTTTGACATCGATCACACTTTTTAACATACTCTATACAATCATGGTACATTATCGGCTAACAGTAGACCTGTCAAAGTAGCTTATGAGATAAGGATCTAACCCCCAGATGGCTTTTGCAAATTCCTTCATGCACTTTCTATAATGCAAAATCGGCCTAAAAAAGTTAAAGATATTTTAAGAGTGATAAGGAATATGACCTTTTATATAACTTGCCCTCATATTGAACATATCGGAGGGCCTGATTTCTTAGTTTTCAAGCTTCTTTTGGATCGTAAGGAAAAGTTTCATCCTTGAGATAAGCAACTAGCGGGTCAATCTAGTAGGGCTCATGGTCGAGCTGCATCACAGACTGCAACTCCTCCAAACTTGAGCACTTCAGAACTTCGAAGACTTCCTTTGGTAGTTCATTTGGGATGAGGTGGCTAGTTTGGAGAGGAGGTCGGCCCTGGCATTTTTCGCTCTTGAGATCTGTTGAATGCCAAAACTATTGAAGGTTGGGGTCAGACTCCTCATCTTTTCTAGATATTTCATCATGCTTTCTTCTTGGGCTTCATAGTTGCCACTAACTTGTCCCACCACCAACTAGAAATCACTATAAGCCTAGAGTCGATTTGCTTCTAGTTCTTTAGCTATCTTCAACCCTACAATTAGGGCTTCATATTCTGTCCCATTGTTTGTCATGGAAAACTCAAAATGCCATGCATATTCTACAATAATTCTTTCTGGGTTGACTAAAATCAGACCCATACCAGCACCAGAAGCATTGAATGAACCATCCATATATAGGGCCCAGAAGCCTTCAAGGAGGTCTTCTCTTTCATTAGGGAAGTTCGACTGCAGCCATGGAATGCTGTCCTCTTTTTGCTCGAGTTTGGCTTCATCCAAAATAGTGCATTCCACTATGAAATCTGCCAATATCTGGGCTTTGATTGATGGTCGAGGTAGAAAGTTGATATCAAACTCTTTAAGCTCAATTGCCCATTTTTCTATTCTTCTAGAGGGATCTATCCAGTGAAGAACTACCTTAATTGGCTGATAAGTGAGGAGCATTATAGTATGCCCCAAAAATAAGATCAGAGTCTTCGTGCTGCAATCAATAGAGCATAAGTTAGTTTTTCTAACTCGGTATACCTGATTTTGACATCCCTCAGAACTTGGCTTATATAGTAGATCGACCGCTATACTTTCATTTTTTCTTAATTAGGACTGCTGTGAGGGCAGTCGAGGAGACTGCTAGGTATAGGAATAATTCTTCTCTAGGTTCGAACTTGGTCAATAGAGGGTGTTGACCCCATGATTGATTTTGATGATTATCAAACTTTGAGCATTTAAGTATTTAACCATGTATTTCATGAGTCGATGTAGGTCTTTCCAGGTACTTAAATTGAAAAATTAATCCAAGAAAAGATCTACATAAAATCAATAAGTCAAGGGCTTCATAAAGAAAATTTTTTGAGTTTCTGACTTGAAGGTGTCGACCCCAAGGCTAAAGGTGTTGACCCCTATCCTAAAATGAGGCAAAAAGTTCCAAGTTTTTAAAGTTCAAGAAGTCAAAGTGTCGACCCCAGGAGCAAAGATGTTGATCCCAGTATTTTAGCATGCACTGACATGGACTAGCACGCAAAGAGGACGACCTCCAGAATGATCCCTATACCAGAGGATGACCCTAGGATCAACCTCTACTACATAGAATAGAAGACAAAGAGCAAAAATCCTTTGGATCCCTAGAGGTGTCGACACCTAAGGATAAAGTATCGACATATGATGAAAAAGTGTTGACACCTGGATGAAAAGTGTCGACCCCAAGCACGGGATAGAGCATAATGGCTAGTTTTCTGCACTTATTCAATAGGTCATTCTCCATTCCAATAGCTAGTCCAAACTTGCTAACAGCCAAAACTCACTCAAGAGTCACTCCCAAGTATAAAAATAGTGACAAAAACATTTTGGATCAACAGATTAAGGATTAAAGAAAGAAAATCATTCAAGAAAAGGAAGTTACATTGAATATCCAAAAATAAGTGAAAAGAGAGAGATTTGAGCTTCAAATTCAAAGGGTATTCAAGAGTCATCTTGCATAACACATCAAGCAAGTCTCTCATCGTCATTTGAAGAGAAGAGAAGCTACTAAAGAGTACATATTCAGCATCTTCTCTCCACATCAAAAGAGGTTTTTTTTGCTATTAGTTTTGAGTTGAATTTCTATATTTATATTTTTTATTTCCTTACAGGTTTCTTTAGGGGAAAAGAAACTTAGCATGTAGGCTAGTCCAAGCTAGTAATTGGATGGTATATAGGTTTTGGTTGGTGAGCCTAGAAAATCAATCGGATTGATAGTGATCTCGAAAAAACTATCGGTGTAAGATTATGGTTGGTGAGCCCGGCAAAATCAACTAGGTTTGTTTGTGATCTCGGGTTAAAACAAATGCACTGTAATCTAGGATTGTAGTGGAATTTCCAAGAAGAGCTTGGGGAGTGGATGTAGGTGCAAGGTTGCACCGAACCACTATAAACTTTGTGTGTTTGTTGTGCTTTCTTGTGTTTGCTTTACTTGCTTTCAATTCTTGCTTAACTAACTTTTTTTTATAGTTGGCAATCTATGTGATTTAATTCCGTTGCTATTTATATTGCACACATCTTCATTACATCTTTTGGAGAACTATTAAAGCACATTCTTGTTAAAGTTCAATTAGGTTTAAAATTTTAAAAGAACTCAATTCACTCCCCCCTCTTGGGTTGCTACCTCTGGGCAACATAGGCGACGAGCCAAGATAACCTTTCAGCTCCTCAAATGCTTGTTGGCATTCGGCAGTCTAGCAGAAGTTCTTCGGTTGCTTGAGGACTTGAAAGAAGGGCATGCATCGCTCGGCCAACTTTGAGACAAAGCAATTCAGAGCTGCCACCTTTCTGGTAAGGTGCTGAACTTCTTTTATTAACTTTGGGGCACTCATTTCTTGAATGGCTTAGATCTTTTCAAGATTTGCTTCAATCCTGCATCTTGACACCATGAATCCTAAGAACTATTTTGAAGTTACACCAAAGGCACATTTGATTAGGTTCAACTTCATCTTATACTTTTGGAGAGCACTAAAGCTCTTTTCAAGATCGGCAATATGATTCATTGAAGTTTAGCTCTTAATAAGCATGTCATCCACGTAGACCTCCATGTTGGGGTCAGTCTGCTCCTTGAAGATTTTATTCATCAGGCGCTGGTAGGTTGCACCTATTTTTTTAAGTCCAAAGGGCATGACCTTGTAACAATAAAGACCACAGTTAGTAATAAAAGTAATTTTCTCCTCATCCTCTAGTGCCATCTAGATTTGATTATAGCTAAAAAAGGCATCCATGAAAGTGAGGAGCTCATGGCCTAAAGTCGCATCCATCAGCTGATCAATTTTGGGCAAGGGGTAGCTATCTTTCAGGCAGGCCTAGTTCAAATTCTTGAAGTTGATGCACATTCTCCATTTGTCATTTGCCTTCTTAATAAGGACTACGTTGGAGACTCAGCTAGGATAGTTGACTTTCCAAATGAACCTAATTTTAAGAATTTTGTCCACCTCTTCCATAATTGCCTTCTACCTCTCGGTGCATAACTCCATATCTTTTCTTTTACTGGTCGATGTTTGGGGTTAACAGCCAGATGGTACTCCATGACTTCAACATTAATTTTTGGCATATCTGCGGGAACCCAGGCAAAGACATCTGCATTCTTTTATAGAAAGGCGACGAGCTGCTTTCGAACTTCTCTCAAGTTTGAGCCAATCTGCACTATATGCTCTGCATTCCCATTATTTAAAGGAATAGCTACAAGGTCTTTCATAGGTTCACCCCACTCCTCAGTAAGGTCATCACGGATGTCTAGTCCACCAATAGGATAAGGATTTGATTGTCTGCCTCCTTGCAAAGTGATTGAGTAGCAATGTTTCATCGAAACTTGATCTCCTCTGACCTCTTCAATCCCGTAGCTTGTTAGGAACTTCATTTTTAGGTAGTAGGTTGACACCGCTGTCTGAAGTGCATTCAATCCAGGTCGGCCAAGGATTATGTTGTAAGAAAATGGAGCTTTTACCATCAGAAAGTCTACATGTGCTCTAGATTGCCTCGAGAATCATCCTACAATCACGGTTAAAGTTACAACTCCCTTGATTGGCACAGCATCGCCAGTGAAGCCTACCAATGAGGAGTTCATTGGTCCAGGCGGTTATTAGGTATGGATCTTTTGGAAAAAGCATCATAAAATAAGGCATCGATAGAGCTTTCATTATCAACAAGAATATGGCTTACATCATAGTCAGCAATGTTTAAAGATACTACAACCACATCGTTATGTGGGAATTGAATTCCTTGGGCATTTTCTTCAATAAAAGCTATGGGTTCTTCAGTCCTCCGCCTCTTCACAATCTCTACTGATCTATTAGCCTCTCCCTACCGAAGTCCCCCATAGATGGTATTGATGATATCGAGAGGTGGCTGATCTCCTTGTTGCTCCTCCCTCCTTGGTGGTTCTAGCTACAGCGGTGCCCTTGGCCAATCTTCTCTTCCTTCAGACTGACATCGTAGAAATCATCCCAGCTGGCCCCATCTGATGAGCTCCTCGATCTTATCTTGGAGATGGATATATTCTTCAGTATCGTGATCATGGTCACGGTGGTAGAGGTAGTACTTATTAGGATTGCACTTGTCAGGATAAGTGTGCATCATCTCTGGCCTCGATAGCTGCTCCCTAGTCTCGATTAGCACTTAAGTTTTTGGAGCATTGAGGGAAGCATAGTTATGGAACCTTCTTGAGGGAGAATTTTGCTATGCCCTTCTTTTAGGGCATCTTTGTCTTCAAGCTTGAGGAGGAATATAGGCTCGTTTGCACTCAGGGGAAGTTTGGAAGTACGATCGAGCTTCACTCAGCTTTCCTTCAACCGTGGGCTTGCTGGATTCATCCACGCTCTACTCTCCTACAGCTTCATCATCCTTGGCCATGAAACTTCTTTCGCTCGGGCATAACCATCAGCCCGAGCCAGCGTATCAGCAAAGTTTCTAGGATACTTCTTCTTCAGGGAGAATAGCAAATCATTCTTTTAAAGGCTATCTTTTAGTACGGCCATAGCAACAAATTGGTCCAGATTCCAGACCTCCAATGCAGTAGCATTGAAGTGGCTAATGTAAGCTCGGATTGACTCTCCTTCTTTCTGCTTGATGTTGTTGAGGAAGTTCAAACCTTGCTTAGGATGCTGGTTGCTGACAAAATGAGCCATAAATTGATGGCTCATTTGACCAAAAAAAAAATCATAACCAACTTAAGAGCTGAGTACCAGTTTCTCACCACTCCCTTCAGAATTGATGGAAAAGCTTGGTACAAAATAGCGTATGGTGCACCATGGAGTAGCATCATAGTTTAGAAGGGCTCTAGGTGGTCAACCAGATCAATAGACCCATCATAGCTCTCAAATTATGGAAGCTTGAAGTTTGGTGGGACCGACTCTTGCATGATTTGTTGGGAGAAAGAAGGGTCGGTGCAGATATCATTGCCATGAGCAAGAAAGTATGGTGGAGTTTCTCAATCCACTATTTCATTTCTTGAAGTTTTTGGTCTAGAAGATCCTCCCGATCATGAATCTCTAGGGTCTTCTGGCAAAATGGAGGTAGAGATCCTCCAGGAGTTGAGTCATGATCAGAGCAGGAGCTTTCCACCTTCTACCTCTCCTTTTCGGGAGTTACCAGATGACTAGCCCAGGTTGGTCACCCGATCATCAGGTTCTGGTGTGCCGATGAGGTTCTTTCTAGCTGAATTGATGTCGGGTGTTGTTGCATAGCTTGAACTATCTCTGTGAGGCTTCTAACCTACTGGACCAGTAGGTTGAACTACTCTATATCCACCATTACCACTGGTGGAGGAGCTTGTGGTGCTAGAGATGTAGCCGAAGTAGGCAGATCTGAATAGGATCCGACTACAGAGGCAGTAGATCTTCTCATTGACGTCCTCTTAAGAGGCATCAAAGTTGATCGAAGAACAAGAGGAAGAAGGGGTTGAAAAGAAATTCTACTGAATACTCCTTTAAGAACATGGGATCACTGAAGATCCCTTCCTCTAGCACCAATTTTGTTGGTGCAGAAAACTGCTAACGTCGGGACTAGCTGGAGTTGAGAGTGACATGGTCGCCATCAGGACTAGCAAAATAAGTCTAAACTAGAGGTGGAGTGGCTCCAATAGGACCCTCCGACGGTCAAGTCAGTTCTTTGTCCACAGAAATGGAGCACTCAAAAAATTTTAGCAGAGTTTTTAGCTTAGAGAAAACATATCTAGAGGGTCTCTTATATAGTCGGAGCCTATAACAAACTAATGATGATAGTCGTAACTACCTGGTATTGGGTTGTTCAAGGCCACATGAAGTTTGTTATGGGAAGTAGTGTCCGTTGTCATGACATGCCAGTCTATTGGGATTTAATAGTTGAAGTTCAGATGGAACGATTGTCGATAGTGGAGAGTTTCATATTGCAATAGATCTGGATAAGTTTAGACTTCTCCGAGGTAGTCTGTATATAGATTGGTTTGCATTGAGCTGGAAGCTACAATTGCATAGATGTCGAGGTCCGATTTAGGTGACTACAAGGAGTTCAGCAAAAAGAAGCCAACTTGGTGGCTGGGAAGAATTCAGCTGCAAGGAGCCCTTTGGGCGATCGAAAGGAATTCGATTGGGAGGAGCTCAGCTGACGACTGAGAGGAAGTTTGACTGGAGGCTTCATGGTAGTTTACAAAGATTTGCCATCCTCAGTGAAGCATAGAAGTTCAGCTAGGGGAAATTCTGCTAATCTGCAGTTCCTATCATGAAACCCGATTTGCAAGGGTGAAACTTGACCTGAAGGAGATCTGATTAGAAAGGAGTTAGATAGGCTCCAAGATTAACCAGGCTGAGATATCAGGGATTGAATACTTAGTCAACTGCTTGGGCGACTGCTTTCACTATTCAAGCTCATTGAAAAGAAGTTCAATCGAAACTAGCTATCAATATTGGAGGAATTCGACTGCTCTCATAACCTATCGCCAAGCTCGCCTGGGTGAGGGCCACGGTGACCTACGGGCCTTGGAATTTACTCATGCGATTGAGAAGATCAGCTTTCATTGGTTGAAGGTCGACCATTATGAGATCATTCTAGGATCCAACACCAGGCCAAACTTCGATAGGAGTAGGTTTAATCCCAACACTTGGCAACAAGATGGGCTTTATAGGTCTCCACCTTTTCATCTATACCCCTCTTCCTCTTGAAGGCCTACTTACAACCAATGGGTTTAACCCCTTCAGGTGGGTCAACCAATGTCCACATATCATTGTCCTTCTGGACTCCATCTCGAATTTCATGACCTTAAGCCATTTCTCGGAATCAAATTCTGCATTGCATCCATATAGGTGATCGGATCCTCATCATTCTCATCGAGTTCGACAGGATCACTATTCCAAACTAAGAAACCATAGTATCTATCTGCTTGACATGGTACTCTATCGGATCTCTTTAATGGTGCAGGTTCACTAGCTCCAGATTTGATCTGATCAAATCTAATTCTAGTTCAGCTATAGGTGTCGGTTTTAATTTTCATCTGTTGAACTTTCTCAAGTTTAATCTTAAAGGCAACAGTTCCTTCACCAAAAAATTCTTTTTTCAAAAAAACTGTCTTAAGACTGATGAATATTTTTTGTTCATCAGCATAGTAGAAAAAATATCCTTTAGTTTCTTTGGGGTACCCTATGTATGTGTACTTGTCAGACCTAGGTCCAACTTTATCTATGATTAACCATTTAATGTATGTTGGGCACCCCAAACCTAAGGTGTGAAAGTACTGACTTATGCCCTGTCCATGTTTCATATGGAGTTTTAATTATAGACTTACTTGAAACCCTATTTAATAGATAGCAAGCCGATTCAAATGTATATCCTCAAAAGGATATCAGCAAGCAGGCGAAACCCATCTTAGATCGGACCATGTCTAATAGAATCTGATTTCTTCTTTCGGATACACCATTATGCTGTGGTGTTCTTGGAGGAGTCCATTAGGAGAGAATTCCATTCTCTTCTAAATATATGAGAAACTCATCATAAAGGTATTCTCCTCCTTGATCAGATCGAAGGATTTTAATACTCTTTTCAATTTATTTTTCTACTTCATTTTAGAATTATTTGAACATTTCAAATGAATCCGACTTATGTTTCATTAGATAGACATATCCATACTTGGATAGATCATTTATGAAAGTGATGAAGTAGAAATATCCACCTCTAACACTTGTGCTCATAGGCCCACGTACATCAGTATGTACTAGACCTAAGAGCTCAGTGGCTCTCTCATCTTTTTCAATAAAAGGTGACTTGATCATTTTACTAGGAAGACAAGACTTACAGGTTGGAAGTAATTCACAATCACTAACTTCAAGAATTTTCTATTGAGTCAACCTATTTATCCTGTTCTTGTTAATGTGACCTAGCCTGCAGTACCATAAGTAGATATCAAACATATTATCTAATCTAGGATGCTTGCTAGTAGAGTAGACTATATTATTAGATTGTGATAACATATATATCCCATTATTCAGATGTTTAGAAAAAATAGTAATACCATTCAAAATGATATTACATAACTCTTTCTTTATTGAAATCTCATAATTATTTTTGGCCAAAAGGCCTATAGAGATAATATTCAAAAAGAAACTAGGACAAAAGTGACAATCACTAAGAATAATGATATGAGATCTAAATACAAGTTTTAAGATTCCTAATGCTAGAACTAGAACTGATCTTCCATCTCCAACGTTTAGGAACCTCTTGCCTAGCTTGAATCTTCTACTGACCTATAACCCCTACGATGAATTATAAATATGGTAAGGACTATCAGTATCCAATATATAGTTAGTAATATCATAAATAGAGAAATTACAAGAAGTTATCATATAAATATCTTGTCCAGCAATAGCTTGCTTCTTTCTCTACCTGTTTAGATCTAGGAAGGTAATGTATTGAGGACAGCTCCTCTTTCAGTGCTCCTGCTTCTTGTGGAAAAAAGCACTCCATTTGACTCTTATCGGGCCTTTGCCTCTTGGTCTGGCCTTGCACAAATATTCCATCCTAAACTTGCACCTTCTTACTCTTCTTCTTCTTGTTCTTTTTTTCTTTCTTAAAAGGTTGAGAACCAGAAGAAGACTCTTCCACTAAGTTCACCAATTTCTTATGGAGTTGGTAATCCTTCTCAAAGTTCTAAAGTAACCCCAGTAACCCATGGTAGTTAACTTCAGACTTTGTCATTCGGTAATGAGTAAAGAAGGGGAGATAAGATCTGGATAGCAAGTTTAGTAGTGCATCTTTCCCTAGCAACTTGTGCAAAGAAAAGCCGAGCTTGCTCAAATGCTCTATCAGCTTGATCATGTACAGTACATGATCAGTGACTGAAGCTCCATCCCTCATCTTGGCATTGAAGATGGCACAACTTGTATTGTACCTCTCAATGTCATCAAGTGTGCCAAAAAACTCATTCAACATCTGAAACATATCTTTTGGCTGAGCCATCTCAAACCTACGACTGATCTCATCACTCATAGCCACCAGCCAAATACAACACACTGTGGTTTGATCACTGAGCCACTTTTGGTATGTGTTTCTAATTGTCCCACATGCATTTAGGGCAAGCTCCTCAGGTGCCAGATCTATCAAGATGTACAAGATCCATTCATGCTCAAGAACAATCTATAACTTATGGTACCAGCTATCGAAGCTAGGTCCCACCAGCTTATCATTATCTAATAATGATCGGAGCGAAAGTGAAGTGGCCATAACTGCATAAAGGAAAACTAAAATCTAATTAATAAATAATTTATTAAACCTAAGGATTTGGATTTTAATCAAAAGGTTCTTCCACTATTTTATTCGAATTGGTATCCTATACATCTAATTCGAGGAATTATCCTAATTCCTTAGTGGGTATTAGAATTCACATAGATTGTACACAAGCTCAACTTTAGTTGGTCAATCGATATACATCTAAGGATAGGTTCATAACCAATTATTTCTCTAAATAATTTTTAGTATTTTAATTTTTATCCTAATCCCTAATCAGTAGATTTTGGCCTCCACTGGAAAGGTCCAGTTTGGTCCAACTATTAACATGACCATATTTGATCCATCTAACCAATGAATGATTAAGCCCAACTTTGGTTGGTCAACTTAACCACTATTCTAAGAGACGTGGTCAAGAAATTATATTATGAATGATAATTTCATTAGCCGATAAACACCAGGTCTTTAGGCCTCTAATGATTATCGAACTAATGGACTCATTATCACTCACTTAATGGGAGGCTATGATCTAGTAATCCCTATAACTATTTCATTTTTAAGGACCTAATAATTTTAGAGGATTTAAATAATTTTAAAGAGAGTCAATAGAACTAGCTAATCATGATCCTCCCACTGACTTCACTAAGTTAGACTAATGAAGACCATAGATAGGCTAGTCTAGGAGCACTTAAATCAGTCACATTGATTTACCTAGCTGACATGGGTCAGCTCTAATTATCAAGTGATCTAATCAAAATGTAACTTCACCAAGAAGGCCAGGTAAGTGAGATCGATGGGAGGGTCTGCCAAAGCTTGCCTTAGACACTATCAAAAATATTCAGGTAAGCGGGCTGCAAATTAAAAACCGTTGGTTTATATTGCTAGACTTACATTTGACACCAACTGGTTAATTAGTTTCGATTAAATCAAGTTAATAGTTCATGCTAGTCTGCGTAGCCAAGAATCAAGTCTATCTTGATTCTCATTAAAGACATGGAGTTGACCAACTACAACTATTGTAATTGATCTAGAGGATTATTAACCTAATCTAAGACAACTATTGATTAGATTTAATCAATTCTCTAATTAAGTCTATTCTTTAATCTAACCTTAGGTCTAACCCAATTAATGAACCTAATTCTCAGTAATCCATTAACCCAAGAGTTATGATTTGTATCTGAGGATCTTCAATTCACAATCCTAGATCCTAATCAAACAACTCTTAATTCTCAATTAAGTTTTGGGCTGAGAGTTAAGGTTCGACATTTTGAAAATAATTTTTATATTTATAAAATATTTTTACAACATGGTTCTATCAATCAAGTTGCATATTTGATTCATAATCAATATACAAATCATATAGATATGAAACTACTTTTAGATCTAATCTAAACATGTTCATATAATTCAAAATTGAAACTATTTCAATTCTAATCAACCATAAATCACTTTAGATCAAATCTAACATATTTATGATGATTAAAATTAGATTAAAATATTTTTAAATAAATCATAAAATTTTTTAGATCTAATCTAAAATTTTATAATTAGGATTTTAAATCAGCATATACTAGGATAATTTTTTCATTGTTAGGGATAAACCTTACAGTAGGACAACTTTATAAGATCAATCCATGCAATTTAAAATATTTATTTTTAGATTTATATAATTTTAAATCAAATAAATTATAAATAATCTAGATTATACCTAATAAATTTATGACTTACATTAGATCTACATGAACTAGGATAACCTTTACACTATAAGGGATAAATCTTACAGCAGGATAACCACATAAATTAGTTCGTATGATCTATTTTTTTATTTTAGATTTAAATAATATATTATAATTTAAATCTAATCTAAATCATTAATCAAAACATGCAAGAAATCATGTAATAAAGAACCTATGCTCTGATACCAATTGTAGGAAATAGATCTAGGGTTTCACGATCAGATTTTAAAATTTTTTCAAAACATGCAGCAGAAGAAATGAACTAAATATATTAATTCATAATAAAACATGAATGAGCTCTAGATCTAGGATCCTATTACATGATTTAAGCATGCTTTCAAACCTAAAAATAAAAAAAATAAAAAGGATGATGTTGATCAAATCAACATCCAAGCAATATTACACTCGATCATATCTAGACAATAGAAAGGAGATCGTATCACCTTTACCTTTGCAAGATGAGTTCCTTAACTCGCTAATTTGAGGTTGAGGTTATTGCTTTGAGGCGCACACATGTCTGGCCTCTACAGGATGTCTATACAAGGTCTTGATCATCGATCTAAAGTTCGATGATAAAAAATTAACACAGTATGCTAGTACCGTGTTGATCCTTCTTTGATGGCTGATTTAGATCCTCCTTCTTCAAATCTTGGAATCTCCAGTAATCAAAAGATAAGGAAGAGGATTTGTGAAGAGAAGCCCTCCTCTAATAATCAAAAGAAGAAGAAGAAGAAGATGGTGAAAATCCTAGAAGAAGAACCCTTCTTCTTCCTTGTTTCTCTCTCACCTAGATAACTTGATTGATGTCTCTACAACATCCCATGCCCAAGGAAGCTTGCACCCAACCTTTCCCACACCCCAATAGCTCTCCCTCGGGTCTTAAAGTTCTGAAAAAATCAGACCCTAAGTCCCCATATATAATGAATTAGGACACACTCCATGTCCAAGTCAAATACCTAGCTTGAATAGGTTAAAAAGGGCAAGACTTGGGGTGCCCAACTCTTGGATGCCCTCTCCTTCTTTTCTACCATGGACCACCAGGGATTGGGATGCAAAAACACCCATAAAAGCCATGAAAATCTTGGAAAAAATCTAGATAGGATAGGCAAAAAAATGAAGGAGTTCTAATTTCATAAAACTCTATCACATAGAATTTGAAATGAAAACTAATTCCTTCCTTTGACTTGTTCCACATAGAATTTTCCATGTAAGAAAGACGGGAGAGACTTGGGGGTGCACGTGGACTCTCTTAGGCATGGAGAGTTCATGCAAAAACAAAGAGAGGGGGGGGGGGGGGGGTGTGAGAAGCCAAGTGGCACAAGGAAAGAAGTCCTAATCTCACTAGGACTTCTATTTTGAATTGGTCAAAATAATTTATGAACCAAATTAAATCAGAATTAATTGAATCCAATTAGAATAGATCTTAGTCTAACTAAGAGCCCAATTAAATTAGATTAAATTAGATTTAATTTTGATTTTGATTTCTAATCAAATTAGAAATTGGGTTCATACAAGTCCTAATTGAACTAGGACTTGTTCTTTCTTGTAATTGGTTCATCTAATAAATCAATTGAACTTGATCCAATTAAGTCCAAACAAAATCTAATTAATCATATTTAATTAGACTTAATTTTAGCCCTCTGTCTTAATTAAATTAAGCCAATTAGCAATCTAATTGCTAATCAATCTTCCTGCAACACTTGCACTAGGTCAAACATCAATCGTATTGATTGTTTGACCTAAGAACAATTCTAAATTATTGATCAACTATCCGATCAGATCAATACCTTTAATATCTATGACCTCATAAGTTTGAACCTAAGTTGTTAGCATAGAAACAAATTTTTATACCAATTAAAGTGACCATCTAATAATGATATCCGATAGCCGGATAGGTCGAATGTGTAAAGCAACACTCTGTAGAACCCATGTGGATATGATTTTCATATAATTCATCCTCTTGACCTTAATGCTCATAGGATGAGTCAGAGTTTAACTGTCAACCCTGATTAGGTCATCCACAATGTATTTCAAAATACCAAATCCATCTTATAGATTATCCTAGCTAAGGTATTGCTAAATTTAAATACAACAATGCATTTTTTCAATCTCTTGGAGTGGTCAATCCCATCTTGATCACTCATCAACTTAATAAGTACTTGACTATGCTCAAAAATCTTTCATCACTGAATTAAAAATTTTGGTAGTCTAGCACCAAAGCATAGTGAGTTGCTTGCAAGCCACCATGGTGATCATGAAGGAAAAATCCTATTTTCCTCCGTAGGATCGTATAGATCTGATCAGATTTGAGATGAATTTTTCTAAAACATTCCTAAATAATCTGATCAGATCTAAGAGTTCTTAGATCTAATCATAGTAATTTAATATTAAAAATTAAAAAAAAATTAAATCAAATTTAATTTCATATCTTGTTTGGATAATTTGATTATCCTGCGATGATCCTGATGTTTTCTGAGGTTTTGAAAGGAGCAATGCACGTGCCTGGCCTCTACTAATATCCACTCAGGAAGGATCTAGACGTCTTCTTCTTGTAAATCATTCCTTCAAAGATTAGATTTGAATTTGATCTAAAAATCCTTCAAAAAATATCTAAAGGCAGTGTGTCCATCTTACGAACAACGTCGCGTAGATGCTAAACTCTTCATAAATTCGATTGGATCTTCCTCTCAAATTTGTGCCTAATTTTTTAGACATGTAGAAGAGAGAGAGAGAGAGGATAGAGAGGATGTGGGATATCTAGAATGACAACCTTTAGATATGAAAAATATTTCTATGTGAACTGCCTTGGCATAAGGGTTCTTATACAAAAGTACAGCGCCAAGTTAGAGTCCCTCTTTGATCGAAATCCTCATTTTCTTGACCATTGGGACTCCTATACTTAATCTCCATGAAAATGAAGGAACCAGATCGATGGTTTCATAGGTAGATCTTGAAACTTTTTCAAGATCTTATAGTGAAAGACTTAAATAAATCTAAAATTTATTTAAATAACCACGTAAACACCTAGATCTCAGATCTATTACATGATCAAGGCATGATATTAAATCAAAAATTAAAATCAAATAAAAAAGAAAAAGATTAATCAAATCAACCTAGATCTGTTAGATATGTGTGCCCTAGAAGCTAGAATTGACTGACACTTGTAATACACTTCTAGGGGCAAAATTATAATTTTGACTATAAATAATAAAATGGGTTATTTTTTATCATAAATATATATTTAGTGTTTGTGATACATCCCTTGAGTTAATGATAATGATAATTCATATTTTCAAGAGTTGAAAATTTAAGACATGAATTTTCATTATTAACTCATAAAATGGTTCCGACCATAGGATCATCATGAGGATGGTGATTGATCCAAAAGATTGGTGTACAATCGCTTCTTTATAGTGGATGAGTCTTGAGTCTATAGTGTAGAGACATCAAAGCAAGAGTATAGATACTTGTTAGAGAATGAGGACACTGAGCGTGACCATCTCGAGCAGTCATAAGAAAGTCTACCTTCTCGTCGATGACTAACTCGAAGCTGCAGTATTGTGTCTGGTTCTTTGACTTGAGGTGCATCGGTAGTTTACCTTGAGGGTGATATAGTTTGATGACACCATGACTCAGTCTTCTAGCCATTCGGAATCCTGAGGTGTATGTTGGCTATAGCATGCTCATTGTAGGAATTAGATTGCACCAAGAGGGAATCTATCTACCTCGATGGATGAGGAGCAGCCCTATGAGGATCATGAGAATCAAGTCCATAAGTCCATGACCATGGCATAGTGAAATAATAGAAAGAGTTTTTATTAAGATTTTCACATCAGACTTGAATCAAATGGTTAAATCATATGATAGAAATTAGGGTTTGACGAGTTCACCTTAACCCTAATCTGATCGGGGCTCAGGATAGAAGAACTTAATCACATAGGTAGCTGCACCGAGAGGTTCATTTTTAGTTTTGATGGCTTGCCACCATATACTACTAGGTTTCACTGGTAGATTTTGGGAGCAATTAGAATGATTTAGATGATCGATCATTCTAAGTTGTCTGAATCAGAAGAGTTCTGATCCATCGAAAGAAGTTTCAATGAAGTCGATGATAGAGATCGTGACATATCCCATTACCATACAGAACTGAATGTAACTAGATTACACAAATAAGAGTTTGGATCTGGATATCATCAATTAGACTAATTCAGTTCAATTGATTTGAATAAGATTCAATTAGGTTCAAGAAAATTATGCTAGCACATGATTGAGCCTAACGTTCTCCTTTTACTATCATTAAAAGTTATCTCGACTGAGCCAAATATGTTCGTGCTTACTTAGGTACCTTTACTTGGTCTGAGTGGAGCTTATCCAGATTAGAAAAGAATTATTTAAATTTATGAGATAAATTTGAGACAACACCTACCATTTTTCATCACCTGCTAATTCTTGTCTTTTAACTTTAGTCAAACATTTACCTTTGACACTTAGACATCTGCCCATGTGTCATGCACCCATAGGAGAGTAGATAGGGGCTTGTACCCTTGCTAAAGATTAGAAAGGAGTGGGTGCATGCCTAGGAAGGCGTGCATCCATGGATAGGGATGTCTGGAGTCCCATACAGATGGGACTCTAGGTTGCTTCTTAGATTCTACTTAAGAGGTGCCTAGGAATAGACTTTGACCAGTCTGAGGCACCATCTAAGGATGAATTAAGGGAGATCTCATCTGATTGGATCAGGTGATATCATCCCATCAATCGGATTTAGATCTGATTGCATGAAGCGATGTGATTGGCTGGGATGATGTGGCACTGCATGGTGCAGCAGGGTCTATATAAACTCTATCTACACCTAACTTTTATAGAGTTCTCTCTTAGCCCATGCCCCAAGGCTGCCCCTCTCCCTCCTTCATGCTAACTTGTGGTCCTCTCTCTCCTCTCCATGCCCAAGAAATTTTGGGCTCTAGTTTGGTGCGATCTAGGCAAAAGAAAGGTGACGAGAAAGAAAGAAGGCAGCACTGCTGCAGAGACGACTATAGATCTTCGAAAGAAGTTTTAAAGATCCTCCAAATCAGATCAAGATCTGATATTTAGAAAGATGATAAAGAAGAAGAAGATCTCTAAATCTAGCCTGAGTGGATATCGGTAGAGGCCAGGCGCTTGCATGGCTAGATCTAGAACCTCAGGCAAACAGTCGGATCATCAAAGGGTAATCTGATTATCCAACATCAAGGTGCAAATTAAATCAGATTTAATTTATTTTTTTTATTTAGTAGATCTATAAAATTAGATCTAAACTATTTTAGATCTGATCTACATTTATAAGAAAGAATTTTGAAATATCTCTCTTGATCCAATCAGATCTGAACAAACCTGATCCAAAAAATCATGATTTTCCTTCGACTGGTATCAGAGAAAGATTCTAAAAATTATTTAGATCTATTTTAAATTTATTTTTGATCTATTAAATAGGAGATTTTAGATGTCACATGAGATATAATTAGATCTAAAATTAAAAAAATTAAAATTAAATAATTTAGATCTAAGTTTTACAAGATGCATGACTAGTTGGAAAATAGAACTATTTTGTACATAGTCTTGCATGTTCATAATTTAATTTAATTAAGTTATAATTTTAGATCTATTTATTTACTATTTTTTGATGTTATAATTATTATAATAAGCTCTAACAAATAAAAAATAAAATTATTTAATTTTTGGATCATATAAGATATGATGAATGCATGTTTAGACTAGTTGTAGAATAGTTCTACATAATTATCTAGATTAGAATTTATTTTGATGTGATTAATTTAAATCTAATTTTTTTAGATAATTATGGGATAATTTAGATCTAAAAATATGTATGATATGATACATGATATGTATGCAAAATATATTTATAGTTAGATCAATTTTTGTATATGAGAAATATGATGTAGATCTAATTAGTTTTGTAGCTTTGTATATTTCTGATTAAGGCATTCCCCTTGGCTATTCGATCATAAGAACAAAGTAGGGTTTAAATGCCCTCTCCTCTTATTCGATGGGATGTTCTTATAATGTGTAGGGTTGCTGCGCGTTCATCCTTAATCAGAAATCAAGAACTTATCTTTTGCAAAATCCTAGATCCTGAAACCCTAGAATTTAATATATATATTTTGTTTATGAACCCTAAACATAATTAAAAATTAAGATTATGAAATATTAATTAGATCTAAAATTAAGAATTTTAGATCTAAGACATATTTATAATATTGGGTTCAGGCTTGGGTAGCTCAATTAGATCTAAGCAGTTGATCAAATTGAATCAAGAGTTGGTTAGATGGAATCAAAGTGCTTAAATTGACCAGCCTAATAAGATTAAGTCTGGGTCAAGATTGAGTCACGTGAATGATCGATCAAGCTACGATCTAATTAGGCTCAGTGGTTAGAGTCTAGATTATAACCTAACTCGATTGATTTTGACTCAATAATTTGGTGTCTAAGGTAAGTTTGGCAGATACGACCGACTGATTTTTAATTGGAAGCTACTCGACTCGAATGCATTCTTATTGAGTTAATGGCATATTCCTTCCATCGGTCTCACTTACCTGGCCATATTTATTGACTTAGTTCTGATCAAAGGTGGTCAATAATCTGAGCTAACCCATGCCACTAGGTTAGTCATAATGGTTATGACTATGTCAAGTCTAGTTTAATGAGACCTAAATCAAATCTTTCTAAGAAAAGATTAAGTCTAAGATCTTCCACCATTATAGATGTGCGGGCTCTTTCCAAGGTTGATTATTCTCGGCTGGTTATAGTGGTTCAGTTGCATTGGGAAGATGCAATCATGTCTATTAGCTATTGGATACTACGGGCTGGAGGATGGATTGGGCTTAATATTCTTGACATGTTGAGAGACTCAATTAGGAATCCAATCTATGCAAATGATGGGTCTGACTTAACTAAGGAGTGGATCAATATTCTGGACATGATGAGATTCATGAATTAGAGATCAAGTTTGAGTGCACCATGATTAGAGAATCATTGAACAAGAGTTGTTCACTCATTGGTTGACCCATCACCAATAACTGTTAGGTGAGGTGATGAGTCAGTTGGTGGGACCGCACCTCTACTAGAAATCATTAATCATGGAGATTTTTGCATCTCTATAGAGGGAGTGTACGGATCCAAAAAAATAGTGGGAGCTAATTTGTTTAAAAATAAAACTCCTAAATAAATTGGTTAAGTCTTAATTACAATATCTAATTAGAAACTTTGACTTTCTACAGAAAAATGTCTGCATCCAACCCACTAGCACGTATCCTAGACACCCATAGATTGACCGAACCCAATTACAAGGATTGACTTCAGAACTTCAAAATTATTTTGAGTTATGAGAAGTTAACTCATGTATTGGACCAGGACCTTCCCACCTTACCAGCTCGTCCATCCGCTGAACAGAGAGCTTCTCTTGAAAAATGGATGGATGAAGATAACAAGGCCAGATACTACATGTTGGGTTCGATGTCTGATGAACTTCAGCACCAACATGAAGATATCAGGACTGTCCATCAAATGTTGGCTCACCTATAAGAGATGTTTGGTGAACAGAGTCATGCAGCCAAGTATCAAGTCACCAAATAACTTTTCAAGACTAAAATGCATGATGGGCAGTCAGTCCAAGATCATTATCTGATGATGATCAAGGACTTAGAAGAGTTTGAGAAGCTCAGAGTGAAGTTGGACCTGGATCTGTAGAATGATATAATTCTGCAATCCTTGACTGATGCATATGGGCAGTTCATCATGAACTACCATATGTATAAACTTCAAAATTCTCTGGCCGAACTTATGAATATGCTGGTTACTATTGAGCTTTCCATGAAAGATTCTAAAAGCTCAGTGCTTGCTATGCAACGGACTTCTTCCAAGAGAGAACCTTTTGAAAAAAAGAAGAAGTTTGTGAAAAAGCAGAAGATGGAAGGAGGAATGAAGAAAAAGGCAGAGCTAAAGAAGAAGGCCGCTAACAAAGAAAAGTATTCCATTGCAACAATGACGACCATTGGAAGCAAAACTGTCCTACTTACCTGGCCACCCTGAAGAATAATAAGGAGGCATGTCCTTCTGGAGGTATGCTCGTTATTGAGTCTAACCTTACGATTTCTTCTCCATCCAGTTGGATGCTTGACTCTGATTTTAGTGCTCATTTATGCATTTTCATGCAGGATCTTGAGGATAGCAGGAGGCTGAGGAATGTCGAGATGATCCTACGCATCGAAAATAGAGCAAGAGTTATTACCATGGCAGTGGGAACATATCCTCTTTGACTACCATCTGGTTTAGATTTAGTTTTAAAAGACTGTTATTATGTTCCTATAGCAAGCAGGAATTTGATTTTTGTTTCATGCCTAGCACTAGAATGCTATGTAATTAGTTTTCTTAAGAACCATTGTAATATTCTTTACGAAAGAAATAAAATTGTAAGTGGTTTCCTTATTAACGGTATTTACCAGTTACATATTGATGTATCTATTTTTAATATTGAGCAAAATGTGAATGCCATGAAATGACCTAGGGATAGTCCAAATGATAGGTATCTATGGCACCTAAGACTAGGTCATATAGCAGAAGATAGGATTACCAAATTGGAAAAAATTGGGCTATTGAGTCCATTGACTTTCGAATCATATCCAATTTGTGAATCTTGTCTTCATGGCAAAATGACTAAACTTCCTTTTGTAGGACATGGGGAAAGGGCCACGGATCTTCTTACTAGTACATACTGATGTGTGTGGCTCATTTGATGTGCCAACTAGAGGCAATTATGTCTACTTCATTATCTTTACCAATGATCTATCTAGGTATGGGTATGTGTATCTTATGAGGCACAAGTCTGAAGCTTTTGAAAAGTTTAAGGAATTCAGAGATGAAGTAGAAAGATAAACTGAAAAACCCATTAAGGTTCTTCGATCAGATCAAGAAGGTGAATATCTTAGTCGAAAATCTTGGACTATCTCAAGAAAAATGGCATAGACTCTCAATGGACTCCACCTAGAACACCTCAACTCAATGGAATTTTCAGAACGGAGGAATCGAACCCTATTAGATATGGTTCGATCCATAATGAGCTTTATAAATCTTCCTGATTATCTTCTGGGATACTCTTTGTTAACTGCAATATACTTACTGAATAGGGTTTCTTCTAAAATCGTTCCTACCACACCGTATAAGATATGGCATGGTAAGAAACCATGTCTGAGTCATCTCAGAATTTGGAGTTGTCCGACTCATGTCAAAAGACAACAAGCGGACAAGTTAGACTTCAGATCATTTAGAGCTCGATTTATAGGATATCCTAAAGAATCATTAGGATATTATTTCTACATTCCAGAAGATCATAATGTGATTGTGAGTCAACATGCCATCTTTCTTGAAAAATAGTTTATTCAAGATAGCGGCATTGAAAAATAAATCAAGCTCGATGAGAAAGTCTCACAAGAATAATGAGCTAAGGACCAATTGGAACCAAATCAAATTGAGCCAACACAATCACTACCTCCTTTACCTCATAGATCGAAAAGAGTTTTTCGTCCCCTTGAGAGGTACTTAGGTACTATTTTAGAGAAAGTAGAGAAAATGTTCCTCATAGGTAATGGGGTTCATGGTGCTGATCCCAAAACCTATAACGAGTCGATATCGGATATCGACTCCAAGAAATGGCTAGAGGCAATGAAGTCAGAAATTGACTCGATGCACTCAAATCGAGTCTGGACCTTGGTAGATCCACCAAAAGGTATAGTACCTTTTGGATGTAAATAGATCTACAAGAGAAAGATTGGTGCAGATGGAAATATGGAGACATTCAAAGCTAGATTAGTGGCAAAAGATTATAGTCAGTGTGAAAGCATTAACTATCAGGATACCTTTTCGCCAATAGCTATGCTAAAATCCATTCATACATTGCTTGCTGTTGTAGCTTATTTCGATTATGAAATATGACAAATGGATGTAAAAATGACATTCTTAAATGGATATCTTGAGGAAGATATCTATATGGAACAACCGCTAGGTTTCACATCTTGTGATGTTGATCATAAGGTATGCAAGCTGCAAAGGTCCAAATATGGATTTAAGCAAGCATCTCGGAGCTGGAATACTTATTTTAATGCTGTGATCAAATTATTTGGTTTCATCAAAAATGAGGAGGAGCCATGTGTCTTCAAAAAGGTCAGTGGGAGTGCTGTTGTCTTCCTCATATTGTACGTGGATGATATCCTCCTTATTGGGAATGATATTTTTATGTTGACCATAGTTAAAATATGATTATCCATAGAATTCTCCATGAAAGACCTAGGTGAAGCATCCTTTATTCTAGGAATTAAGATTTATAGAGATAGACCGAATAGAATGCTAGGACTTTCACAGAAGATGTACATAGAGGAAGTGCTAAAGAGATTTAGTATGGAAAACTCTAAGAGGGGATTAGTATCCTTCAGACATGGTATTCATCTTTCGAAGAAGATGTGCCCTAGCACACCTGAGAAAATAGAATGCATGAGCAAGATCCCTTATGCTTCAGTAATAGGGAGCCTCATGTATGGCATGTTATGTACACGACCTGATATAGCCCATGCTGTGAGTGTCACGAGTAGATATCAGTCGAATCCAGATGAGGAACACTGGACTTCTGTGAAATGTATCCTTAAGTACTTAACAAGAACTAAGGATATGTTGTTGGTCTTTGGTAATGGAGAACTCCAAATCTAGGGATATACAGACTTAGATTTTATGTCCGATGTAGATGATCGAAAGTCAACATCTGAAAGTCTGTTTGTGTGTAATGGTGGTGCTGTCAGTTGGAAGAGTTCCAAGCAAACTGTGATAGCGGATTTCACCATGGAAGCAGAATACATTGCTGCATCAGAAGCTATGATAAAGGCATTCTGGTACAAGAAGTTTGCCACAAAAATCAGAGTGAGGCCATTAGATGCCATTCCTCTATACCACGAAACTAATGGTTCCATAGCTTTAGCTAAAGAGCCAAGGTTTCACCAAAAATCCAAGCACATCGAGAGGCGATACCACCTCATCCGCAATTATCTCGAGAAGGGTTACGTTGAGGTCAAGAGAGTCGACTCCGCAGACAATGCGGTAGACCCACTTACAAAGCCGTTGGACCAGCAGAAGATCAAAGCCCACCTTGAGAAGATGGGACTTAGATTTGTAGGCAATTGGCTTTAGGTCAAGTGGGAGTTTGCTAGATATGTCTGCCGTAGAAGCCAGAATTGCCTGACACTTATAATACACTTCTAGGGGCAAAATTATAATTTTGACTATAAATAATAAAATAGATTATTTTTTATCACAAATGTGTATTTAGTGTTTGTGATACATCCCTTGAGTTAATGATAATGATAATTCATATTTTCAAGAGTTAAAAATTTAAGACATGAATTTTCGTTATTAACTCATAAAATGCTTCCAACCGTAGGATCATCATGAGGATGGTGATTGATCCGAAAGGTTAGTATACAATCGCTTCTTTATAGTAGATGAGTCTTGAGTCTATAGTGTAGAGACACTGGAGCGAGAGTATAGATACTCATTAGAGAATGAGGGCATTGAGCGTGACCACCTTGAGCAGTCATAAGGAAGTCTACCTTCTCGTCGATGATTGATTCGAAGTTGCAGTAGTGTGTCTGGTTCTATGACCTGAGGTGCATCGATAGTTCACCTTGAGGGTATTATAGTTTGACTACAGTATGACTCAGTCTCCTAGCCATTCGAAATTTTGAGGTATATATTAGCTATAGCATGCTCATTGTAGGAATTGGATTGCACCAAAAGGGAATCTATCTACCTCAGTAGATGAGGAGCAGCCCTATGAGGATCATAAGAATCAAGTCCATAACTCCATTGCCATGGTAGAGTGAAATAATTGAAAGAGTTTCTATTAAGATTTTCACATTGGACTTGAATCGAATGGTTAAATCATATGATGAAAATTAGGGTTTGACGAGTTCACCTTAACCCTAATCTGATCGGGGCTTAGGATAGAAGAACTTAATCACATAGGTAGCTATATCGAGAGGTTCATTTTTAATTTTGATAGATTGTCATCATATACTATTAGGTGTTACTAGTGGATTTTGGGAGCAATTAGAATGATTTAGATGATCGATCATTCTAAGTTGCCTGAATCAGAAGAGTTCTGATCCATCGAAATGAGTTTCGATGATGTCGATGATAGAGATCGTGACATATCCCATTACCATAAAGAACTGAACCTAACTAAATCACAGAAATAAGAGTTTGGATCTGGATATCATCAATTGGACTAATCCAGTTCAATTGATTTGAATAAGATTCAATTAGGTTCAAGAAAATAGTGCTAGCACACGATTGAGCCTAACGTTCTTCTTCTACTACCATTAAATATTGTCTCGACTAAGCCAAATGTGTTTGTGCTCACTCAGGTACCTTTACTTGGTCTGACTGGAGCCTGTCCAGGTCAGAAAAGGGTTGTCTTAATTTATGATATAAATTTGAGACAACACCTACCATTTTTCGTCACCTACTAATTTTTGTCTTTTGACTTTGGTCAAACGTTGATCTTTGACACTTAGACATCTGCCCATGTGTCATGCACCCATAGGAGAGTAGATAGGGGCTTGTCCCCTTGCTAGAAATTGGAAAGGAGGGGGTGCATGCCTAGGAAGGCGTGCATCCATGGATAGGGATGCCTGGTGTTCCATATGGATGGGACTTCAGGTTGCTTCTTGGATTCTACTTAAGAGGCGCTTAGGAATAGGCATAAGCCCATGGATAGGAATGCCTGGAGTCCCATACGGATGGGACTCCAGGTTGCTTCTTGGATTCTACTTAAGAGGTGCCTAGGAATAGACTTTGATCAATCTTAGGCACCATCTAAGGATAAATTGAGGGAACTCTCCTCTAATTGGATCAGGTGATGTCATCCCACCAATCAAATTTAGATCTGATTGCTCGAAGCGATGTGATTGGCCGGGATGATGTGGCACTACATGGCACAGCAGGATCTATATAAACCCTATCTACGCCTAACTTTTATAGAGTTCTCTCTTAGCCCATGCCCCAAGGCTACCCTTCTCCCTCCTTCATGCCAACTTCTAGTCCTCTCTCTCCTCTCCAAGCCCAAGGAATTTTGTGCTCCAGTTTTATGCGATCTAGGCAAAAGAAAGGTGATGAGAAAGAAAGAAGGCAGCACTGCTGCAGAGACAACTGTAGATCTTTAAAAGGAGTTTTTAAGATTTTCTAAATCAGATCCAAATTTGATATTTGGAGAGGTGATAAAAAAGAAGAAGATCTGTAGATTCAGCCTGAGTGGATACTGATAGAGGTCAAGCGCTTGCGTGGCTAGATCCAGAACCTCAGGTAAATAGTAGGATCATCAAAGGATAATCTAATTACCCAACATCAAGATATAAATTAAATCAGATTTAATTTATTTTTATTTTTATTTATTAGATTTATAAAATTAGATCTAAAATATTTTAGATCTGATCTAGATTCATAAGAGAAAATTTTAAAATATCTCTCTTAATCCAATCAGATCTGAATGAATCTGACCCAGGAAATTAGGATTTTCCTTCAAGATCTACACTACATCAAATGCAGGTATGAAGTTAATAGATCAGATCTATTACCTGAGCAAGTTAGATATTTTAACTTGCTGATCTAGGCTTGAGGATGAAGTCACGAGCCGCACATGAGTCTGACTTCTAGGAGTCATCCATACGAGCCTACGATCTTTGATCTAAAGTTCGATGTAGAAAATTAGCACAGCATGCTAGTACTATGTTGATCCTTCTTCGACGATCGATCCGATGCTCCCTTCTTCAAAATTTGGACTCTCCAAAATATGAAAAGGAAGATGAGAGTTTGCTGATCTTAGACTCTCTTAAAAAAACTAAAAATAAAGGAGGAGAGATTGAAAATAAAATAGCCCTAGAAGAAGACCCTCTTCTTCTTCTCTTTTCTCTCACCTAGACACCAAGTTTAGTGCCTATGGAACCCCCATGCCCAAGGACCCACTTCCTCTGATTTTTGTACATTCCAAATCTCTCCTAAAGCTATGTATTTCATGAAAAAATTAGAACAAAATTTATCCAATAAATTGGGAAAAAGAAGAGTCCAAGTTAGGTCAAATTTCTAGATTAGGAATATCCAAACATGGGAAGTTGTTGGGGTGCCCAACTCTTATCCGCCTCCTCCATAATTTTTGGCATGGACCAACAAGGGAGGATGCACAAAAAAGGAGATTATTTTCATAGATTAAGAGAAGAATTAATTAAAAGTGGGGGCGGCACTCAAGGGAAGATGTTTTGATTAACAAGGATTCTATCTTATAGAATCCTAAGCAAAACCAATTCCTTCTTTGACTTGGTCTTCCACCTAACTTCCAAATATGACTTGGAGGGAGAGAGGGGGTGTGGAAATCAGGAAGAAAGAGATTTTTCATGAAAAATATCTAAAGAATAGGCATGGAGGGTGTTGGGACCAAGGTGGCGCAAGGAGATAGGGAGTCCTAGTGTGGGCAAGGAGATCGGGAGTCCTAGTCACACTAGGACTCCTATTTTGACTTGATCAAACAAGATCTTTTAATGAAATAAAATCAAAATTAAACTAACCTAATTAAATAATACCCTAATCCATTTAAAAACTTAATTAAATCAAATTTAATTTTAATTTATTTTCTAATTAAATTAAAAAATTGGGTTAATCCGAGTCCTAGTTACACTAGGACTAGTTCTTCCTTATACTTGGCTTATCCAATAAATCAATTGAACTTGATCCAATCAAGCCCAAACCAAATCTAATTAAATTATATTTAAATAGACTTAATCTCAACCTATTGGATTAATCAAATTAAGCCAACTAGTAATCCAATTGTTAATCGATCCTCCTGCAACACTTGCACTAGGTTAAACACCGATTGTATTAATTGTTTAATCCTAGAACGATTCTTAATCATTGATCAACCATCCAATCAGATTGTAAGCTCTAATATGTGTGACCTCATAGGTTCAAATAATTCAATAGCATAGAAATAAATTTTTATACCAATCGAAGTGACCATCTAGCAATGATACCCGATGATCGGATAGGTCAAAGGTGCAGAACACCATCCTTAGAACCCATGCGGATATAGTTTCCATATAATTCATCTCCTTGATCAGAATGCTCATAGGATACCTCAGAGTTCAACTATCAACTTTGATCAGGTGGTCCATATTGTATTTCAAAATATCAAATCCATCTGATGGATTATCCTAGCCAAGGTTTTGCTATATTGAAATACTATGATACATTCTTCTCCAACTCTTATAGTGGTCAATTCCATCTTGATCACACTCCAACTTTGTAAGTAATTGACTATGCCCAGAAGCCTTATATTACTAAATTAGAAATTTAGTTAGTCCAGTAACAAAGCATAGTAAATTGCTTGTAAGTCACTGAGGTGATCTTAGGTCTAAGGGATACTTATACCTATATCCCATCAAAGACATTCTTGATAGCAAAATGCTCTAAAGTTGGTCATGTTCAATGATGATGTACCCATACATCTCACCTATATGCCATACCAGTGTCTCCACACTTCTTGGTTAAGAGGATAACCAACCTATATGGCATATAGTGATCTATGCTTGATAGACGCTGTTGTCCTAATTAACAGTCTATCATTTGATCATGAACAAATTTAAGGACTAATCGATAAATCCTCTCTTTATTGAAACTAAATAGTCCTAAGGACTTCATCACAATAATGGAGTTCATTAGAAGATGTAAACTTGTGATGAAAAAAGATGCCAAATTATTTTTCATTAATTAATAAATCAATTACAATATCTTAATCATCAGTAGGCTGACGATTGGCTTTGGAACATAATTTCCAACAACTCCCACTTGGCCTAAAGCCACTCAGCATAGTATCTAATACCCATCTTTGACTTATGGTTGTCAAACTCCATGATTGCTAGGGCCTTAGTGAAGGGGTCAGCTAGGTTCTTCTTTCTATCGATCTTCTGAAGGTCGACATCATCGTGATTCATGATCTCAAGGATCAAATGAAAGTGGTGCAGAATGTATTTTGTTCGCTAGTGTGCCTTTGGTTTCTTTGCTTGAGTTATGGTGTCAGTGCTGTCGCAGTAGAGCAGGACTGGACCATCAATGGAGGATGCTACTCCGAGCTCGGTGATGAACTTTCTCAGCCACATAGCTTTCTTTGCTGCATCTGATGCTGCCATGTACTCTACTTTACAAACAGAGTCAGCCACTACATGCTGCTTAAAATTTTTTCAACAGATGGCTCCACCATTTATAGTAAAGATATACCCCGACATACTTTTACTATCATCATGATCAGATTGAAAGCTGGAGTCCGTAAACCCCACAAGCTTTAGATTTGACTCACCATAAACCAACCATTGGTTCTTAGTATTTCTCAAATACTTAAGTATGGTTTTAACCATCTTCCAATGATATTCTTCAAGGTCAGACTGGTATTTACTCACCACTCCTAGTGAGTATGCCACGTTTGATCTCATACATGTCATTGCATAAATAATAGACCCCACTACTGAAGCATATGGAATTCTATTTATACGCTCTCTCTCTTCAAGAGTTGTCGAACAATCCTTCTTAAAAAGAAAAATTTCTTAGTCTATCGGAAGATAGCTCTTTTTGAAATTCTCCATGCCGAACCTCTTTAGCACAGTTTCTATGTGCGTGGATTGGGATATACCAAGCATCCTTTTAGATCTATCCCTATAGATCTTCATCCCTAGGATGTAGGATGCTTCACCCAAATTCTTTATGAAGAACTATGATGACAACCAGACTTTTATTTCTTATAGTGCAGAAATGTCATTCCCGATTAAGAGAATATCATCCACGTACAAAATAAGGAATACCACTGCTAGACCATTTATCCATTTATAAATGCAGGGTTCTTCTCCATTCTTAATGAAGCCATATGTTTTGATTACTTTATCAAAATGCATGTTCCAACTTTGAGATGCATGCTTCAATCCATAAATGGATCTCTAAAGCTTGCACATCTTGGACTCATCTATGGATGTGAACACTTTAGGTTGTATCATATACACCTCTTCGGTTAGCTCTCCATTTAGAAAAGTTATCTTCACATCCATTTACCAGATCTCATAGTCCAGATGGGCAGCAATGGCAAGAATGATCCGAATGAATTTTAGCATTGCCATAGGGGAGAACGTCTCATCATAGTCAATACCATAACATTGACGATACTCCTTGGCAACCAGACGGGCTTTATACGTCTCCATCTTTTTGTTTGCACCCCTCTTTCTTTTGAAGACCCATTTACACCCAATAGATTTAACTCCGTCAGGTGGGTCAGCTAATGCCCATATATCATTGACCTTCATGAAATCCATTTTAGATCTCATGGCTTCTAGCCATTTCTTAGAATCGAATCTCTGCATCATATCCGTATAAGTGATCAGGTCCTGATCGTTCTCATCAAGTTTGATGGGATCACCATCCTAGACCAAGAATCCATAGTATCTATCCGAATGGTGGGGTACTCTATCGGATCATCTTAATGGTGTGGGTTCACTAGGCTTTGGATCTGATCTAATCAAATCCGACTTAGGTTCAATATTCTATGTCAGACTTTCTACCTATTGAACTTCATCAAGTTCAACCATAGAGGCAACAGTTCCTTCATCAAAAAATTTTTTTTTCAAAAAGGTTGCACTAAGGTTGACGAACACCTTTTGTTCATCACATGGTAGAAATAGTATTCTTTGGTCTCTTTTGGGTATCCTATGAATGTACACTTGTCAGACCTAGGACCAAGTTTGTCTGTAACTAATCGTTTGACATAAGCCAGATACCCCCAAATCTTAAGGTGTGAAAGTGCTGGCTTACGCCCTATCCATATCTCATATGGGGTTTTAACTATTGAAAAATGTGTTCTAAAGCCAATCATCTAAGTAGTAGATGATTGAAATTAGTATATGAATTATCTAATAATAATAGTAATTTGGCTGTTTCATCATAAAAGTTCTATCTTTCTTAAATAAACTCCTAAATTATGATGGTTCTTAAAACCATAATCAATCGATAAAGAATGATTTATCGGATGGTTCTTAAATTATTCACGATCAAATGATAAGTTATTAATAAGGATGATATCTTATCAAGTGTAGATTGCTGTATGCCATATGCATTGATTATCCTCATAACCAAGTGGTGTGGAGACACTGGTATGGCATCTAGATGAGATGTATGAGTATATCTGCACTAAACGTGATCAATGTAGCACTCTACTATCAAGAGTAGTTAGCTAAGGCCAATGGGTATAAGTGTCCCTCCGACCTGAGATCGCCATGGTGACTTGCGAGCAACTCAC
The DNA here is from genome assembly GCA_006176705.1 of Cocos nucifera. Lineage (NCBI taxonomy): Eukaryota > Viridiplantae > Streptophyta > Magnoliopsida > Arecales > Arecaceae > Cocos > Cocos nucifera. The sequence goes on along the minus strand of QRFJ01001384.1, from coordinate 83,511 downwards.
TATACTTTGGTGCTGGACTGTCTGTATTTCGAATATAGGTGATGAAAGGTTTTTAGGTATAGTCAAGTACTTATAGAGTCGGTGTGTGAGTCAAGATGGGATTGACCACTCCTGATTAAATTCAGGAAGAGAATGTGTCACTGTATTTGAATTTAGCAAAACCTAGGCCTGGGTAATCCTCGTAAGGTGTCACGGGATTTACAAAATTTTGAGACATAATAGAGATGACTTTATGAGTGTTTGACAACATACTTGAAGTCGTCTTGACCATTATTGGTCATAGGGATGAATTATATGGTAACCATGGGCCAGGGTTCTAAGAATATTGCTTTGCATACATTCGACCTATCCAAACATCAGAAACCATTGTTAGATGGTAACTACGATTGGTACAAAAATTGATTTCTATACTATTAGCTTATGTTCGAACCTATGGGGTCACACACATTAGAGCTTGTAATCTGATCGGATGGTTAATCGATGATTGAGAATCATTTTGAGGTCAAACATTCATTGCGATTGATGTTTGACCTAATGCAAGTGTTGTAGGAGGATCGATTAGCAATTGAATTGCTAATTGGCTCAATTTGATTGAGAAATTAGGCTGAGATCAAGTTTAATTAAATTATATTTAATTAAAATTAGTTTAGATTTAATTAAATTAAGTTTAATTGATTTATTGGATAAGCTAATTGCAAGGGAGGAATAATTCCTTGTTTGACTAGGACTTGGGTGCACCTGATTGACTTAGGATTTAAATCAGATTTAAACCTTGAATTAATCTAATTTAATTGGGCTTCTAGTTAGACTAGAATCATATTTAATTGAGTTACATTTAATCTAATTTAAATAAAGTTTAAATTAGATTTAAAATAATTTTGACCTAGTCAAACAAGAGGAGTCCCAGTTGGACTGGGACTCTCTCTCTTTCACTTGCACCTAAGAAAGCCCACACCATATTTTAATTCTAAATTTTTTTCTATGATTTTCATGCCTAAGAAATGATTTTCTACATCCCATTATCTTAAGAATTGGATTTAAATTTGATTTGGTCAAAATTAGAAGGAAGTTAGAAATTATTTTCTACTTGGAAGAGTCTTCTTTGACCCAATCTCCTCCCTCCTTTGTGTGCCAACTCTACCCATGCCCCTCTATCTTATTAAGCCCTTTTTCCCTTTGTTTGGTGCATGAGAATCAGTGGTTACACAAAAAAGTAAGTGGGAGGGGCATCCAAGAGTTGGACGCCCTATAGAAGTCCTCCTTTAACTAGGTTTTGACCTAGTCTTGCAATAGAAGGTGGATGCCTCTTATAAGATAGTTTGAGGATGTAAAAAATTTTAATAAATCATAAAAAATTAGAGAATAAGGAGAAGAAGGCATGAAGGAATTGTGGTTCCAAGATTCTTGGAGAAGAGCCCTCAATTAAGACATCAAAGATTGATGTCTTGAAGAGACAAGGTAAGAGAAGATTATCTTCCCTTGTATTTCTCTATTATATTTCTTTCTTCCTATTTTATTTATAATTTTTATATGATAAAAATCTAAGAGAGAGAGAGGATTTGGGTTTGGGGATGAGTGGTCCAAGTGATCATGTCTTGATAAGAGAAGGAGAAGAGAAGAAAGGTCTTCTCTTAGGATTTCTTGGAGAACCATTCCTCTCTATTTTTTATGGGATTTTTTTGAATAAAATAAAAAATCTTAGGTCTAGAAACTTAAAAAAAATCCTAGAGGAGAAGGTCTCCTCTTGTCCTAGAATAGAGATGTTTTCAGGACATCAACCTTTGATGTCCTGAAGGAGAAGATTTATCTTCTCTTAGGATTTATTTTTTCCTTATTTTATTTTTTGATTTATGAGAGATCCAAGGATTAAATTTCTCTCTTATTCCTCCTCGTGTTTTTCATCTCTTGGAGTGCATGTTCTTTGGATCTCTTGGAGTGTCCAAGAGATCCAAAGAACATGTATTTGATTAACCATCTGGAGGGATCCGTGAGAGGCTAGCACTTCGAGTGGATTTTCATTCGACGAACCTGCGATCTATGTTGTAGATTCGTATGGATCATCTATAGAGGCCTGATGCATGTGTGGCTCCAAAGGCAACAATGGATTCAACCATGGAGTTCTCAACCCATGCAAAGATAGGAGATCTGATCTCTTGGTAACCTAGATGCGATCTAGAATTAGATGTAGAATTATTCTAGATCTAGGTATTGATGTGATCAATACTACTCATGATTAATTTAATTTTAGATTTATATTTGCATCATAACATATTATAGATCCTTGATGTAGGGTTTTGTAATTTGATTACATGCGTTTATAGATTAAATAATTTAATTTATGTCTTCTACTGTGCTATATTTTGAAAAAGTTTTGAAATCTATGCATGAAATCTTGCATATTTTTATCAGTGGTATCAGAGCATCTAGGTTCTATTATAACATATTTATGTATGATTTATATTAAATCTAAAAATTAAAGTTAATTAAAGATCGTACATACTGCCATAAAGTTGTCTTGTTGTAAGGTTAACCCCTTACAATGAAAAGACTATCCTAGTATGTGCTGATCTAAATCAAAATCATGAATTATTTAGATGAGATCTAAAAAAATTTATGATTTAATTTTTTAATTTAAATCTAAAATTTAATATATATTAGATCTATTTTAGATTATTTAGATTAGATCTAAATAATATCTGAATTGTACATACTGCCATAAGGTTGTCCTATTGTAAAGTTTACCTCTTACAATTGAAAGATTATCCTAGTATGTGTTTATCCAAGAAATATAAATCATAAATATATTAGATGAGATCTAAAGTAATTTATAATTTATTTTTAGATTTTAAATTTAATTTTAAATAATTTATGATCTGATCCACATGATGTATTTTATGTTTAGATCTAATCCTCTTATTGCATATGTTGATATGTAACTTTTGTTTTGAATTTAGAATGTATATGTATGACATATTTATTTTATAAAAATTAAATCACAAACTTACTTTCTGCAAAATTCTAAATTTAAAACTCTAGGACATGATCTAAAAAATGAAACAAATCAGATCTAAAACTATATATTGAATATGATTCAATACAATTTGAAAATATTTCAAATAATAAAATCAGAAAGTAGTTCTGAGATTTCGTAAACCTAAACCCATAAGACTTGAACTTAATTAAGAATTAAGTGATTGTTTAGAATCTAGGTTTGTGATTTGAAGATCCTAAGATATTTTCATAATACATGGGTTAAAGAGAAATAGGTTAGCTTTGATCAGGTCCTTAATTGGGTTATACCTAGGGTTAGATTAAATATGGACATAGTTAAGAAATTGATCAAACCTAATTAATAGTTAATTATGATTAAGTCATTTCTATAGATCACTTCAATAGTTGTAGTTGATCAAAGTCCGTACATCTAACAAATGGATGCTGATTGTGGCTCAGTGGTCATGCCCGAGTCTTTAGGCAGACCAAATCAAAACTGATAAATCAATTGGTTTGTAAGGTAAGTCTAGCTTCCCAGACCAGTGGTTTTTAATTGGCAGCTTGCTTACCTAGCCATTTCTGATGGTGTCTAAGGCAAGCCTTGGTAGATCCTTCCACTGATCTCACTTGGCCAATGTGGTTAATCAAGTTGTTGATTAGGTTGTTCATTGATTCATGCTAACCCATGTCACATAGAAAATCAGTGAGACTGATTTTATTTAGTGAGACTGATTTAGGTGCCCATGGATCGTAATTGATCCTAGTCCTCATCAATGACTTGCAAAGTTAGTGGAAGGACTTGACTTGGTGAAGTCAGTGGGAGCAAATTGGTCCATATCCTTTCTATCCTTAAATCACTAATAATTTAAATCCTCTAAAATTATTAGATCCTTAAAATGATAAAGTTATGGGGATAACAGACTCATAGCCTCCCATTAAGGTGTTTGATAATGGGTCCATTAACTCAATAATCATTGGAGGCCCAAAGGCCTGATGCTTGTTGACTAATGAAATTATCATCCATCATATGACGACTTGGATATGTCTCTCTAATGGTGGTTGGGTTGGCCAACCAAAGTTGGGCCTGATCATTCATTGGTTGGATGGATCGAGTATGGTCATGTTAATGGTTGGACCTAACTGGATCCTTTTTTGAGAAGGCCAAAGCCAACTAATCAGAGCCTGGGGCAAAACTAAAATTACTAAAAATTATTTGGAGAAACAATTGGTTATGAACCTACCCTTAGATGTACATGGGTGGGCCAATCAATGTTGGGCTCGTGTGCAGTCTATGTGGATTCTAGTACCTACTATGGAATTAAAGTAATTCCTCAAATTGGAGGTAGAGGCTACTAGTTCAAATAAAATAGTGGGAGAATCTTTAGACTAAAGTCCAAGTCTTTAGGCTTAAAATGATTCATATACAATAGGTCATTGTTCTCTATTAAGGCTAAATCCTAATTGCTCCTATCACTATTAGATAGTGAAGACTTATGGACCCAACTTCGATAATCAGTATCTAAAGTTGAATATTGGTTCAGCAATATGAATGGATTCGTATTGGGGTTTCTGAGCCCAGTCAAAATAATTAGTCCAAGATTAACCCAAATCAGGCATAGTACTTCTAATGTCTGAAACAGGGTCATAGAAAGAAGATCTCCATTGTAAAAGTTACAATATCCTGATTTATATACCCTAGAGTTCCCACATGAACCCTAATAAACCCTAGATTAAAAACTCCCTTAAGCTAATCCAATACATGAATGCACACACCGAGCCCAAGTCTCACATGCTCTTATCTTTTGGATCTAATTCCAATCCATACATGAATTAACCCCCTTAAGACCTCTCAAACCAGGCCTTAAGACCCCTAAGATCAACCCAGACCCTAGCCCAAAATAGACCCTCATGTAACTCTGCCCGTGCACTGAGTCGGCTCAGTCTCAGCATTAAGCCAGCTAAGTTCCATTGGGTTGACTCAGTTCTGAGCCGGCTAAGTTCCACTGGGTTGGCTCAGTCTGAAACTGAGCCGGCCCAGTTCTGTGCCATGCCTGCAGTCCCAAAACTTGACCTTTCTATTTTGCCTATGCACTAAGACTTAGCCGACCCAGTTTTGGACTGAGCCAGCTAACCTACAGAAAATATTCTTTCTATAGTCTTGATTCTCCGACCTTGATTTCTTGCTTCACCTTGAATCCTAGATATCCGAAGCACCAACCAAGCCCCTTGAGGCCCTTAATACCCAAACCTCAAGCCCGTGGAGAGCTACATGCCGCCTCCACCCTAGGACAACTCCTATCCTAGCCCTAGGAGCACACCTATCCTAGCCTCCCCGAAGCCCTAACCTTGGCTCCGCTCGTGGCCTCCCAAGGCTTGGAAGCACTACACCATCTATAATCTCCATCTTGGTGCGCCCAAGCCTTGGCACACCTGGCAATATCTTCCTGCACGATCCTGCTATCCTTGCATGTCCTGATAGCCCCTCTTGCTCACCTTGCCACTGCCATTCTTCTTCAACTGCTGAGCTTTTTTTGAGGGCTTTGGGATGACCGCTTCCACCGCTGAAGTTCTTGGCTTGTTTCTCTACACCACCTTTAGAGTTGTAGGTATCCTTCTGCTTGGCAGCTGCATCACATATCCTGGACTTTTCTGGAGATCATGCAACATTTCTTTACCGACACTCACTGCATATCCTGATGCTCCACCTTACACCATCCCCTCAGAGCCACGCCTATCTCCTAGCATAATCCTCTCCACCTAGATCTGTACAGCCCTGACACTAATGCTGGAATACTAGTCCTCCCTCTGCACCTCCTACTCTGAACCTATATCACAGCTTCCTCCACTCGTGAAGCCATCTCTGCCTGGTGCTTCACCTGGAGCTGAAGTCCCCCTGATGTCGCAAAAGTCGACTCTATCTCTGAGTCCCCTAAGGCCAACCATCCAATGCTGCACTGCTGGTCCTGTCGCCGTACCTCGAACACCATCGCTGCCTCTTCGAACCCTCTGTACTTCATAGATCTGTTCGAAATCATCTCAGATACATCGTATCTTATGGGCTCCTCCGAGACCACCAAGATTTCATCTGAATCTTCACTTTCAGTGACTGTACTAATGGAATCCAAGCTTTCTCTTCCCTTATACTTCTTCCAAAGTGGACACTCCCACTTAAAGTGCCCTGCTTCTCTGTACTTGAAGCATCTCTTGGACCCCTTGCTGCTCCTCTGTTCGCCCTTCTTCTTCCCTTTCCTATGCTTCTCTAAAACCATAAGACTCTCCTAGAAGACCTCCCTCTTCAACATCCATTCCCGCTGCTCGTTGGACCTGAGCACTGATATGATCTCCTCGTACACTAGTATCTCCTTACCATACAGCAAAGTTGTCACTAAGGGATCAAAGCTCCTAGGTAGCGAACACAGCAACAATAGACTCTTATCCTCCTCTTCTAAATCCACCCCAATATTGAGCAAGTTCATGCTCATCCGATCAAACCGCTGAATATACCCCGCAACATTCTCATCCTCCTACATCCGAAGGCTATACAGTTGCTTCTTCAGCATCAACTTATTCCATATGTTCTTCTCCATGTACAACTGCTGCAATCTCAACCATAATCCCTTGGGTGTTCTCTCCTCCAACACAACATACAAAACCTCATCCATAAAATAAGCCCTAATCGTGGCACATGCCCTTTTTTCTAAGGACACCCACTACTTATCTATGATCTCCTCCGGTCTATCTTTCAAGGCTAAATTCAATCTCATCTGAATTAGCAGATCCTCCACCCTTACCATCCACATCATGAAACTTTCTTTTCCACCAAACTTATCTAATCCTACCTTCAACCCACTATTCTCCATAATTAATCCAAATCAAATAACAACAAATAGATAGATCTGAGAAATACCTTGACTAGAGATGGTAGACAGCAGCCCTGTGATCTCTTTCTTTCTTACGAAGCCTGGAGAAAGTCTTTAGATATGAATCTTGCTACTAATCTCTACTGAAAACTGATCTTCTTCCTCCTTCATGCTTAACCAGGCTCTGATACCAATTATTATTCTTATGGCTGCTCGGAGCCACAGCTGTAGATTCGATCTCTTGTGTGAACCTGGGTGTTAATCCAGCAAACTGAAGAAGATCTAAGAAAGATGAGAGAAGCTAGAATTTTGGTGTTGGAACCAGAGAGAAGAGAGAAGAGAGCTAGGAAGAAAAGCTCAATTGTATTCACTTCTCCATTGTAAAAGTTACAATATCCTGGTTTATATACCCTAGAGTTCCCACATGAATCCTAATAAACCCTAGCTTAAAAATTCTCTTAGGCTAATCCAATATATGAAAGCACACACCGAGCCCAAGTCTCACATGCTCTCATCCCCTAGATATAATCCCAACCCATACAGGAATTAGCCCTCTTAAGACCTCTCAAACCAGGCCTTAAGACCCCTAGGGTCAACCCAGATCCTAGGCCAAAATAAACCCTCGTGTAACTCTACCCGCGCACTGAACCGACTCAGTCTCAGCAGACTGAGCCGACCTAATTCTATGCCATGCCCGCAGTCCCAAAATTTGACCTTTCTATTTTGCCTATGCTTTGAGACTTAGCCAGCCTAGTTTTGGACTGAGCTGGCTAACCTATAGAAAATATCCTTTCTGCAGTCTTGATTCTCCGGCTTTGGTTTTTTGCTCCACCTTGAATCTTCGATCTTCGAAGCACCAACCAACCCCTTGAGGCCATCAATACTTGAACCTCAAGTCCATGGAGAGCTACATACAGCCTCCACCCTAGGATAACTCCTATCCTAGTTTTAGGATCACACCTGTTCTAGCCTTCTCGGAGCCCTCACCCTAGCTTCGCCCATGGCCTCCCAAGGCTTGGAAGCACCACACCACCTACAGTATGTGGACCTTGAACTTTAGTGCCAAAGAAAGATATTAATATTTCATTATAGATGATCTATCTGGGCATGGTTACGCCTGGGATGAATCATTTAAAATATTCAAATGATTCAATAATGAAAAAGAAAAATAAATTGGATAAGGTATTAAAACTCTTTGATCAGATCGAGGAGGCAAATACTTATCTAGTGAGTTTGTGACATATCTAGGAGAGAATGGGATTCTCTCTCTGTAGATTCTTTTTCAGAATATGGTGTATCTAAAAGGAGAAATTGAACTTTATTAGACATGGTTCAATCCATAATAGGGTATACTTGTCTACCTATTGCAGGGTTGTGCTCTTGTGACTATTTTTTTACTTTAAAAATTTATACCAAGTTAATCTGTTGCATTGACTCCATATGGGATATAGATCAAGCATAGACCTAGACTCTCTCACTTTTGGGTTTGGAGTTGATCTACCTATGTCGTATATTTGCACATAAATAAACTTGGATCCTGGTCTAATAAGTGTTTAAGGGTTATTAATTCTGTTGTGTTAAAGAACATACGATGTTCATCAGTAGTAGGGCATTCCTTTTGGAAAGGAGTTTCTTAGATAAGAAAAAGATGTCTATCAAGTTGAACTTGTAAAAGTTTGATTGATAGAAAAGAACCAACGTTATCTGATAAACCTATAGAATTGGATTTGATCAGATCAAATTTGAAGCCTATTAAAGTATCACCTTTAAGAAGATTTGATAGAGTACTGCGTTAGCCGGATAGATACTTCAGTTTCTAGGTCTGGGAGGGCGATCATGTTGAGCTCGATGAGAACAATAAGGATCTGATCACCTATAAGGATATAGTGCAGTGGCCTGATTCTGAGAAGTAGCTTGGAGCCATATGATCCAAATTTAAGTCTATGAAAATCAATAGTGTATGGACACTAGTTGATCACCTGAAGGGACAAAACTCATTGGGTGTGAATGAATTTTTAATAGGATCAGAGTAGCATAGATGGGAAGATAAGGACCTACAAAACTTGTTTGAGTATCATCTCAAAGTTTGAAAACACATTCTGAATGTATATCTTAGTTATGAACAAAGACAAACCCAACACTTATTATTGGGCAAAATGTTTTGTAGTGTTATTTCTTATGATGTTTGAGGATGAAATTCTCTTAATCTGAAATAGCATTCCAACATTACAAAAAATAAAGGTTTAGTTGTCATCTTATTTATCCATGTACGAGATTAGACAAGGTATACTCACTAGAGGTAGTGAGCAGATACCAGTTTAATCTAAGTAAGAGCCACTGGAGGATTGTATAGATAATTCCTAAGTGTTTGGAAAATACTAACGTCCAATGACTCAAATATGGAAGTACTAACTTAAAATATATTGATGTTTTAATTTCAGTCAGAACAAGATGACAACAAGAGAATGTCGACTTATATCCTAATTGTAGAAACAATCTGCTGGAAAGGTTCCAAGCATGATACTTTAGTCTATTCAGTTAGTGATGTAGAGTACATCATGGCATATGATGCTGCCATGTAAGTTGTGTAGTTACTGAGGTTCATTAGCAGGTTGGGAGTGGCACCCTCCACCCATGGTCCAATCCTATTGTAGCACTGGAGCCATAGCTCAGGCTAAAGAATCGAAGGACCAGTATATTCTGCATCATTTTTATCTTAGATATTTGATCTAGATAATATTGATATTTAGAAGATCGATGTAAAAAGAGAACTTGACCGACCCATTTGCTAAGGCCTCGGAACTAAGAAGTTCTACGAACTCAAGTGGAAGATAGGATATTTGATATCATTTTGATTGACTTTAGTTCAAGTGGGAGTTGTTGGAAAATATGTTCTAAAGTCTATCATCTAAGTAGTAGATGATTGAAATTAATATATAAATTATCAAATAATAATAGTAATATGACTATTTCATCCTAAAAGTTCTATCTTCCTTAAATGAACTCCTAAATTATGATGAAGTTCTTAGAACCACAATCAATTGATAAAGGAGGATTTATTGGATGGTTCTTAAATTATTCACGATCAAATGATAAGTTATTAACAAGGATGATAACTTATCAAGTGTAGGTTGTTGTATGCCATATGCGTTGGTTGTCCTCATAACCAAGTAGTATGGAGACATTTGTATGGCATCCAAGTGAGATGTAAGAGTACATCTGCATTAAACATGACCAATGTAGCACTCTGCTATCAAGAGTAGCTAGCTAAGGCTAATGTGTATAAGTGTCCCTCTGACTTGAGATCGCCACGATGACTTGCGAGCAACTCACTATACTTTGATGATGGACTGCATGTATTTCTAATATAGGTGATGAAAGGTTTTTAGGTATAGTCAAATACTTGTAAAGTCGGTGTGTGAGTCAAGATGGGATTGATCACTCCTGATTAACTTCAGAAAGAGAATGTTTTGCTGTATTTTAATTTAGCAAAACCTAGGCCTGGATAATCCTCATGAGGTGTCACGGGATTTATAAAATTTTGAAACATAATAGAGATGACTTGTATGAGTGTTTGACAACATACTCAAAGTCATCTTGAGCATTATTGATTATAGGGATGAATTATACGGTAACCATGAGCCAGGGTTCTAAGAACATTGCTTTGCATACATTCAATCTATCCGGATGTCGAAAACCATTGCTAGATGGTAACTTTGATTGATATAAAACTTAGTTCCTGTACTACCAGCTTAGATTCAAATCTATGGGGTCGTACACATTAGAGCTTATAACCTGATCGGATGGTTAATCGATGATTGAGAATCATTTTGAGGTCAAATATTTAATGCGATTGATGTTTGACCTAATGCAAGTATTGTAGGAGAATCGATTAGCAATTGGATTGCTAATTGACTCAATTTGATTGAGCAATCAGACTAAGATCAAGTCTAATTAAATTAGATTTAATTATAATTGATTTGAATTTAATTAAATTAAGTCTAATTGGTTTATTAGATAAGTCAATTGGAAGGGAAGAACAATTTCTTGTTTGACTAGGACTTGGGTGCACCTGATTGACTTAGAATTTAAATCAAATTTAAATCTTAATTTAATCTAATTTAATTGGGCTCCTAGTTGAATGAGAATCTTTTTTAATTGGATTATATTTAATTTAATTTAAATAAAATTTAAATTAAATTTAAAATAATTTTGACCTAGTCAAACAAGAGTAGTCCTAGTTGGATTAGGACTCTCTCTCTTTCACTTGCACCTAAGAAAGTCCACATCGTATTTTAATTCTAGATTTTTTTCTATTATTTTCATGTCTAAGAAATAATTTTTTACATCCCATTATCTTAGAAATTGGATTTAAATTTGATTTGATCAAAATTAGAATGATGTTGAAAATTATTTTCTACTTGGAAGAGTCTTCTTTGATCCAAACTCCTCCCTCCCTTGTGCGCCAACTCTATCCATGCCCCTCTATCTTATTCAATCCTTTTTTCCTTGATCTTATGCATGAGAATCAGTGGTTCCAAAAAAAAATAAGTGGGAGGGGCGTCCAAGAGTTGGACGCCCCATAGAATTCCTCCTTTGACAAGGTTTTGACCTAGTCCTACAATAAAAGGTGGATGCCTCTTATGAGATGGTTTGAAGATGTAAAAAATCTTAAAAAAATTATAAAAAATTAGAGGAGAAGGAGGAGAAGGCATGGAGGATTTGTGGTGCTAAGATTCTTGGAGAAGAGCCCTTAATTAAGACATCAAAGGTTGATGTCTTGAAGAGACAAGGTAAGAGAAGATTGTCTTCTCTTATATTTTTCTTTTATGTTTCTCTATTCCTATTTTATTTATAATTTTTATATGTTAAAAATCTAAGAGAGAGAGAGAGGATTTGGGTTTAGTGAAGAGTACTCCAAGTTGTTGGGGCATGGTGTTAATTTTTGAACATGATCTGATCATGTCCTGATGAGAGAAGGAGAAGAGAAGAAAGGTCTTCTCTTAGGATTTCTTGGAGAACCATTCCTTTTTAATTTTTGTGAGATTTTTGTATGAATAAAATCAAAAATCTTTGATCTAGAAATTTAGGAAAAATCTTAGAGGAGAAGGTCTCCTCTTATCCTAGCATAGAGATATTTTCAGGACATCAACCGTTGATATCCTCAAGGAGAAGATTTGTCTTCTCTTAGGATTTATTTTTCCTTGATTTTATTTTTTGAGTTATGGGAGATCTAAGGGTTGGATTCCTCCCTTATTCCTTCTTGTGTTCTTCATCTCTTGGAGTGTCCAAGAGATTCGAAGAACATGTATTTGATTAACCATCAGGAGGGATCCATGAGAATCTAGCACTTCGAGCGGATCTTTGTTCGACGAACCTTCGATTTGTATTGCAAGTTTGTATGGATTACCTGTAGAGGTCGGACGCATGTGTGACTTCAATGGCAACAACAAATTCAACCATGGAGTTCTTAACCCATGCAAAGGTAAGAGATCTGATCTCTTGGTGACCTAGATGCGATCTAAGATTGGATCCAGAATTATTCTAGATCTAGGTATTGATGTGATCAATACTAATGATTAATTTAATTTTAGATTTATATTTATATCATAACATGTTATAGATCCTTAATGTAGGGTTTTGTAATTTGATTACATGCATTTGTAGATTAAATAGTTTAATCTATGTCTTCCGTTGCTCTATATTTCGAAAAAAATTTGAAATCTATGCATGAAACCCTGTAGGTTTTCTATCATTAACTACAGACATAATTGGAACCCTATTTAATTGATAACAAGTCGATTTGAGTGCATTTCTCTAGAAGGATATCGGTAAGCTGGCAAATTCCATCATAGATCTGACCATGTCTAACAGAGTCTGATTCCTTCTTTTAGACACATCATTATACTGTGGTATTTCAGGAGAAGTCCATTGGGAGAGAATTCCATTCTCTCTTAGATATGTGAGAAACTCACCAGAAAGATATTCTCCTCCTCGATCAGATCGAAGAGTTTTAATACTCTTTTGAGTTTATTTTTCTACTTCACTTTGGAATCATTTGAACATTTCAAAAGAATCCGACTTATATTTCATCAGATAGACATATCCATATCTGGATAGATCATTTGTGAAAGTGGTGAAGTAGACATATTCACCTCTGACACTTGTGCTCATTGGTCTACATACATCAGTATGTACTAGACCTAAGAGATCATTGGCTCTCTCACCTTTTTCAGTGAAAGGTGACTTGGTCATTTTACCAAGAAGACAAGACTCGCAGGTTGGAAGTGATTCACAATCATTAACTTCAAGGATTCGCTTCTGAGTCAACCTGTTTATCCTATTCTTATTTATATGACCTAGCCTACAGTACCATAAGTAGATATCTGATACACTATCTAATCTAGGATACTTGCCAGTAGAATAGACTATATTAACAAGTTGTGATAACATGTATACACCATTGTTCAATTGTCCATAGAAAGTAGTAACACCATACATAATGACATTACAAACTTGTTTCTTTATTAAAATTTCATAATTGTTCATGGCCAAAAGGCCTATAGAAATGATATTTAAAAAGAAAATAGGATAGAAATGACAATCACTAGGAACAATGGTATGAGATTCAAATATAAATTTTAAAATTCCTAAAGCTAGAACTAGAACTGGTCTTCCATCTCTAATGTTCAGGAATCCCTCATCTTGCTTGAATCTTCTACTGATCTGCAACCCCTACAACGATTTGCAAATATGGTAAGGGTTACCTGTATCCAATACCCAGTCACTAATATCATAAATAGAGAAATTGGAAGGAGTTATCATACCTTGCCCAGCAATAGCTTGCTTTTTTCTCTGCCTGTTTGGATCCAGAGAGGCAGTGTACTCTTCCAGTGCCCCCGTTTCTTGCAAAAGAAGCATTTGGCTTGACTCTTATCGGACTTGATCTTCCTGATCTGGCTCTGTAGTAATGTTCTAGCCTGAACTTATACCTTCTTTATTTTCTTCTTCTTATTTTTCTTTTCTTTCCTAAAGGGTCGAGAACCAGAAGACGAACCTCCCACTAAGTTCACCGACTCTTTATGAAGCTGGTGATCCTTCTTAAAGTTCTGAAGTAACCCTAGTAAGCCATGGTAGTTTACTTCAGGCTTTGTCAATTTGTAATGAGTAAGGAAATGAAGATAGGACTTTGGGAGTGAGTTTAATATTGCATCTTTCCTAAGTTGTTCATGCAAGAAAAAGCCAATTTTGCTCAAGCACCCTATCAGCTCGATCATATACAGTACATGATCAGTGGTAGAGGCTCCATCCCACATTCTGGGATTGAAGAAGGCACAACTAGTCTTGTGCCTCTTAATGTCATCGGGTGTGCCAAAAGAATCCTCCAACACTTGGAGCATTTCATTTGGCTGAGCTATCTCAAACTTGCGACCGAACTCGTCGCTCATCGCAGCCAGCACAATGCAGCACACCATGGTTTGGTCACTGAGCCACTTTTGATAAGTGTCTCTAATTGTTCTATGTGCATTAGCAGCTGGCTCCTCAGGTGCAAGATTCGTTAGCATATATAGGATCCATTCATGCTTTAGAATAATCTTCAACTTTTGGTATCAGCTATCGAAGTTAGATCCGACCAACTTATCATTGTCCGACAATGATCGGAGCAATAGAGAAGTGGCCATGTCTGCACAAAGAAAAACCAAAACCTTATTAATAATTGATTCATTAAACCTAAAGATTTGGACTTTAATCAAAAGATTTCTCTAACTATTTTATTCGAATTGATAGCCTCTACCTTCAATTCGAGGAATTACCGTAATTCCTTTGTGGGTACTAGATTCCACATAGACTATACACAAGCCAAATTTTTGTTGGCCCATCTATATACATCTAAGGGTAGGTTCATAATCAATTATTTCTCCACATAATTTTCAGTAATTAAATTTTTTTTCAAGCCCTGATCAGTTGGCTTAGGCCTTCTCAAAAAAAGGTCTAGTTAGGTCCAACCATTAACATGACCATACTTGGTCCATCCAACCAATGAATGATCAGGACCAACTTTGGTTGGCCCACCTAACCACCATTTAGAAAGATGTATCCAAGAGATCATATAATGAATGATAATTCCATCAACTGATAAGCACCGAGCCTTTGAGCCTCTAATGATTATTCAACTGATGGACCCATTATCATCCACTTTAATGGGAGACTATGATCTAGTTATCATATAACTATTTAATTTTAGGAACCTAATTATTTTATAGGATTTATTTATTGAAGTAAGTAGGTCTGATTAAGGGAGACCATTAATAGGCTGGTCCAGGAGCATCTAAATCAGTCACACTGATTTACCTAGCTGACATGGGTTAGCTCAAATAGTCAAGCGATCCAATCGAAACATAATCTCACCAAGAGGCCAGGTAAGTTCGATCAATGGAAGGATTTGCCAGGCTTTCCTTAGACACCATTAGAAATGGCCAGATAAGCGAGCTGCCAATGAAAAACTACCAGTCTAGTTTACCTTAGACACCAACTGGTTTAATTAGTTTCAATTAGATCAACCTAACAGTTCATCCTAGACCGCATAGCCAAGAATCAAGTCCATCTTGGGTCTTATTAAAGACATGGACTTGACCAACTATAACTATTGTAATTGACTTAAAGAATCCTTGACCTAATCTAAGACAACAATTGATTAGATTTAGTCAATTCTCTAATTAAGTTCATTCTTTAATCTAATCTTAGGTCTAACCCAATTAATGGACCTAATTTTTGCTAACCCATTTAACCCAATGTGTTATGATTTGTGTCTTAAGATCTTCAATTCACAATCCTAGATCCTAATCAATCAACTTCTTAATTCTCAATTAGGTTTTGAACTGAGGATTGGGGTTTGGCTTTTCGAAAATAATTTTCATATTTGTAAAATATTTTTACAACATGATTCTATCAACAAAGTTGCATGTTTGATTCATAATCAATATGCAAGTAAAATAAATATAAAACTACTTTAGATCTAATCTAAACAGGTTCACGTAACTGAAATAGTTTCAATAATAATCAATCAAAAATCTCTCTAGATTAAATCTAACACATTTATGATGATTGAAATCATATTAAAATATTTCTAATCAGATAATAAAATTTTTTAGATCTAATCTAAAATTTTATGATCAATATTTTAGATCAGCACATACTTGGACAACCTATTCACTATAAGGGATAAACCTTACAGTAGGACAACCTTATGGCAGTCCGTATAATCTAAAATATTTTATTTTATTTTATTTTTAATTTTAGATTTAATAATTAGATTATAAATTAGATATAATCTAAGAAATAATCTAGACATGCATAAAAATCAAGCAATAAGAACCTAGGCTCTGATACTAATTGAAGGTTCTTGATCTAGGATTTCATAGGTAGATCTTGAAACTTTTTCAAGATCTGGCAGCGGAAGACTTAAATAAATATAAAATTTATTTAAATAACTATGTAAATACCTGGATCTTAGATCTATTATACAATCAAGGCATGATATTAAATCAAAAATTAAAATCGAATAAGAAAGAAAAAGGTTGATTAAATCAACCTAGATCTACACTACATCAAATGCAGGTATGAAGTTAATAGATCAGATCTATTACTTGAGCAAGTTAGATGTTTTAACTTACTGATCCGGGCTTGAGGATAATGTCATGAGTTGCACATGCGTCTAACCTCTAAGAGTCATCCACACGAGCCTACGATCTCTGATCTAAAGTTCGATGCAGAAAATTAGCACAGCATGCTAGTACCGTGCTGATCCTTTTTCAATGGTCGATTCAATACTCTCTTCTTCAAAATTTGGACTCTCCAAAATATGAGAAGAAAGATGAGAGTTTGATGATCTGAGACTCTCTTAAAAAAACTCAAAAGAAAGTAGGAGAGATTGAAAATAAAACAGCCCTAGAAGAAGACCCTCTTCTTCTTCTCTTTTCTCTCACCTAGACACCTAGTTTGGTGCCTATGGAACTCCCATGCCCAAGGATCCTCTTCCTTTAATTTCTTCACATTCTAAAATTATCCCAAAGCTCTATATTCTATGAAAAAATTAGAATAAAATTTATCCAATAAATAAGAAAAAATAAGAGTCCAAGTTAGGTCAAATTTCTAAACTAGGAATATCCAAACATGGGAAGTTGTTGGGGTGCCAAACTCTTGGGTGCCTCCTCCATAATTTTTGGCATGGACCAG
Organism: Cocos nucifera; assembly: GCA_006176705.1. Lineage (NCBI taxonomy): Eukaryota > Viridiplantae > Streptophyta > Magnoliopsida > Arecales > Arecaceae > Cocos > Cocos nucifera. The sequence continues at coordinate 66,424 of QRFJ01001384.1, read as the reverse complement.
CAATGGATGGTGCACAAAAGAGATTACTTTCCTAGAATAAGATAAGTATTAATTAAAAGAGGGGGCAGCACTCAAGGAAAGATGTTTTGGTCAATAAGGATTCTATCTCATAAAATCCTAAGCAAAACAAATACCTTCTTTAACTTGGTCTTCCACCTAACATCCAAATATGGCTTCGAGGGAGAGAGGGAGCATGGAAATCAGGAAGAAAGGGATTTTCCACAAAAAATACCTAAAAAATAGGTATGGAGGGCATTGGGACCATGGTGGTGCAAGGAGATAGGGAGTCCTAGTCACATTAGGACTCCTATTTTGACTTGGTCAAACAAGATCTTTTAACCAAATAAAATCAGGATTAAACTAACCTAATTAAATAAGGTCTTAACCCATTTAAGGACCTAATTAAATTAGATTAAATTTAATTTAATTTTAATTTATTTTCTAATCAAATTAAAAAATTGGATTAATCCGAGTCCTAGTTAGACTAAGACTAGTTCTTCATTGCACTTGGCTTATCCAATAAACCAATTAGACTTGATCCAATCAAGCCCAAACCAAATCTAATTAAATCATATTTAATAAAGCTTAATCTCAGCTAATTGGCTTAATTAAATTAAGCCAATTAGCAATTTAATTGCTAATCGATCCTCCTGCAACACTTGCACTAGTTTAAACACCAATCGTATTGATTATTTAACCCTAGAATGATTCTTAATCATTGATCAACCATCCGATCAGATCGTAAGCTCTAATGTGTGTGACCTCATAAGTCTGAATCTAAGTCGATAGCATAAGAATAAATTTTTATATCAATTAAAATGATCATCTAGCAATGATACCCGATGGTCAGATAGGTCGAAGGTGTAGAACACCATCCTTAGAATCCATCAGATATAGATTCTATATAATTCATCCCTTTGACCAGAATGCTCTACGATACCTCAGAGTTCAACTGTCAACTCTGATCAGATTGTCCACATTATATTTCAAAATATCAAATCCATCTGATGGATTATCCTAGCCAAGGTTTTACTATACTGAAATACAGTAATACATTCTTCTCCAACACTTGGAGTGGTCAATTTCATTTTGATCACACTCCAATTTGCAAGTGCTTGACTATGCCCAGAAGCCTTTCATTGCTAAATTAGAAATTCAGTTAATCCGGTACCAAAGTATAATGAGTTGCTTGCAAGTCACTGAGGTGATCTCAAGTCTAAGGGATATTTATACCTATATCCCATCAGAGATATTTTTGACAGTAGAATGCTTTGGAGTTGATCATATTCAATGATGATGTTCCCATACATCTCATCTATATGCCATACTAGTATCTCCACACTCCTTGGTTAAGAGGACAACCAACCTATATGGCATATAGCGACCTATGCTCGATAGATGCTATTATCCTAATTAACAATCTATCATTTGGTTGTGAACAAATTTAAGGACTAATTGATAAATCCTCTATTTATCAAAATTAAATAGTCCTAAGGACTTCATCACAATAATAGAGTTCATTAGAAGATGTAAACTTATGATGAAAAAATATATCAAAATATTTTTTATTAATTAATAAATTAATTACAATATCTCAACCATCAACAGGCTGATGATTGGTTTTGGAACATAATTTTCAATAGAAAATCCATAGATCCCATCTAATTTTGATGCCAAAAATCAATCTAGAAGGTGGCAACATGAGTAGATAAGGAAGAGTTCACTGCACCTAGGACTCTTCTCTCAAGTGTTTGATCTGAATCAAACTCTATCATAACTCAGTCTAGACACCTCTAAAAATAACAAAATTTGTTATACCCAATGTACATTTTATGCTCTATCATATATCCAATATTTACATCAAAATAATTTTTAAAAATTTTTTTAGAAGCATTTGATCAGGTGACCCTCAATTCTCTAAAACATGTCAACTTTTGACCCTAATCCAATTTGACTATGAATGGATTTAATTTCTATAATTAATTTGATCTAAACTTATTCCAGTCAGATAAAAATAAATTCATTCAAAATATAAGAATGACTTAAATTAAATTTGACTTAGTTGCGATGAATTAGAAAGATTTCAAAAGAAGAAAGTCAGGCTCAATTGTGTGCTAGCATGATTACCTTAAACCTGATTTGATCTAATCCAAATCAATTGAACTGAGTTTGCTCAATTGATGACATCCAAACCCAACCCCCTTATTTATGTGATCTAGTTAGGTTCGATTCTATATGGTAATGAGATATGTCACGATCTTCATCATCGACATCATCAAAATAACTTTTGATGGACCATAACTTTTTTGATTCATATAATTAGAATGATTGATCATCAAAATCATTCTAATTGCTCCCAAAATCCATCAATGACATCTAACAGTATATGGTAGCAACCCATCAGAACTGAAAGTGAACCTCTCGGTGTAGTTATCTATGTGATTGGGTTCTTTTATCTTGAGCTCCAATCGGATTAGGGTTAAGGTAAACTCATCAAACCCAATGTTTGTCATATGAATTAATTTTTCGATTCGAGTCCAATGTGAAGCCGTAATAGAAACTCTTTCTATCATCTTCATTCTACCATGGCCATGGGCTTAAGAAATCAATCTCATGATTATCATAGGACTACTTCTCATCTACCGAGGTAGATAGATTCCCTTATTGGTGCAATCCAATTCCTACAATGAACATGCTATAGCCAACATACACCTCAGAATTTTGAATGGCTAGAAGATCGAGTTATGGTGTAGTCAAACTATAACATCCTTAAGGTAAACTACCGATGCACCTTAGGTCAAAGAACCATACACACCACTGCAGCATCGAGTCAGTCATCGATGAGAAGGTAGACTTCCTTATGACTACTTAAGATGCTCACGCTCAATGCCCTCATTCTCTAACAAGTACCTGTACTCTCACTCCGATGTCTCCACACCATAGACTTAAGACACGTCTATCCTAAGAAAGTAATCATGCACCAACCTTCTGGATCGATCATCATCATCGTGATGATCCTACGATCGAGAGCATTTTATGAGTTAATTATGAAAATTCATGTCTTAAATTTTCAACTATTGAAAATATGAATTGTCATTACCATTAACTCAAAGAATGTATCACAGACACTTTTAAATATATACTGTGATAGAAAAATAATTTATTTATAATTTATAGTCAAAATTATAAAATTATCCTTAGAAGTGTATTACAACTGATAGACAATCTGGCTTCTAGGGCACACATCTAACAAACTCCAACTTGACCTAAAGCCAATTGGCTACAAATCTAAGTCCCATCTTCTCAAGGTGGGCTTCGATCTTTTGCTGGCTTAATGGCTTTATTAGTGGATCAGCTGTATTATCTGCAGTATCGACTCTTTTGACCTTGACGTATCCCTTCTCAAGGTAATCACGAATGAGGTGGTATCGCCGCTCGATGTGCTTGAATTTTTGGTAAGACCTCAACTCCTTAGCTAGGGCTATGGCACCATTATTGTCATAGTACAGAGGAACGACATCTGATGGCATCATTCCAAGCTTTACGATGAACTTCTTATATCAGAATACCTTGTTTGCAATTTTCAATACAGCATTGTACTCTACTTCTATGGTGGAATCAGCTATCACCGTCTGCTTGAAACTTTTCCAACTAAAAGCACCACTATTACAAATAAACAGACTTCCAAATATCGACTTTTGATCATCTATATCGAACATAAAATCCGAGTTAGTATACCCCCGGACCTGGAGTTCTCCATTACTAAAGACTAGAAACATATCCTTAGTCCTTCTCAAGTAGTTAAGGATACATTCCATAGAAGTCCAGTGCTCTTCGCTTGGATTCAACTGAAATCTATTTGTGACACTCATAGCATGGGCAATATCAGATCGTGTACATAGCATGGCATACATGAGGCTCCCTATTACTGAAGCATAAGGGATCTTGCACATTTGTTCAATCTTCTTAGGTGTGTTGGGACACATCTTCTAAGAGAGATGAATGCCATGTCTGAAGGGCACCATTGGTGTAGAATTTGGTTGACGCCAGATCGAGCTGGGTAGAGGAAGAAGAGGTCACCGTCGGTGACCTACGAAATAAAGTTCCATCCAGAGTCGGTGGTGGTGGCTCTGATAGGATCCACTGACGATTAAGTCAGCTCCTCTAGCTAACAAAAATGGAATGCTCAGAAAAGAACTCAATGTTAGATATATGTGCCCTAGAAGCCAGAATTGGCTGACACTTGTAATACACTTCTCGGGGCAAAATTATAATTTTGACTATAATCAATAAAATATGTTATTTTCTATCACATATATGTATTTAGTGTCTGTGATACATCCTTTGAGTTAATGGTAATAATAATTCATATTTTCAAGAGTTGAAAATTTAAGACATGAATAATCATTATTAACTCATAAAATGCTTCCGACCATAGTATCATCATGAGGATGGTGATTGATTTGGAAGGTTGGTGTATAGTTGCTTCTCTTTAGTAGATTAGTCTTGAGTCTACGGTGTGGAGACATCGGAGGAAAAGTATAGGTACTCGTTAGAGAATGAGGTTACTGAGCGTGACCACCTCAAGTAGTCATTAGGAAGTCTATCTTCTCATCAATGACTGACTCGATGCTACAGTGGTGTGTCTGGTTCTTTGACCTGAGGTGCATCAATAGTTCATCTTAAGTATGTTATAGTTTGACTACACCATAACTCGATCTCCTAGCCATTCGAAATCCTGAGGTGTATGTTGGCTATAGCTTGTTCATTATAGGAACTGGATTGCATCAAGATGGAATCTATCTACCTCGGTGGTGGAGGAGCAGCCCTATGATGATCATAAGAATCAAGTCTAGAAGCCTATGGCCATGGTAGAGTGAAATAATAGAAAGAGTTTCTATTTAGATTTTCCCATTGGACTTGAATCGAATGATTACATCATATGATAGAAACTAGGGTTTGACGAGTTCACCTTAACCCTTATCTGATCGGCGCTTAAGATAGAAGAACTTAATCACACAGGTAGCTGCATCAAGAGCTTCACATTCAGCTTTGATGGATTGCCACCATATACTACTATGTGTCAATGGCAAATTTTGGTAGCAATTAGAATGATTTAGATGATCGATCATTCTAGCTGTTTGAATCAGAAGAGTTTTGATCCATCGAAAGGAGTTTCGATGATGTCGATGATAGAGATCATGATATATCCCATTATCATACAGAACTAAATCTAACTGGATCACACAAATAAGGGTTTGAATCTGGAGATCATCAATTGAACTGATCCAGTTCAATTGATCTGAATGAGATTCAATTAGGTTCAAAGAAATCGTGCTAGCACTCGATTGAACCTAACGTTCTTCTTTTACTATCATAAATAGTTGTCTTGACTGAGCCAAAGGAGTTTGTGCTCGATTAAAGGCTTTCACTTGGTTTGACTGGAGCCTGTCCAGGTCAGATAAGGGTTGTCTTATTTTGTAAGACAATACCTGCCATTTTTTTATCACCTGCCATTTCTCGTCCTTTGACTTTAGTCAAAAGTTAACCTTTGACTGATCAAATATTGACCATTGATACTTTGACTTCTATCTACGTGTCATGCATCTATTTGACAGCTGGTGGGGGTTTGTCTCCTTACCAAAACTGGCAAGGAGGAGGGCACACGCTAAGGGTGGCGAGGAGCCAAGGAGTTTCTGTTGGATAGGGACTCCATCTTCTTATTGGATTTCGATTAGACTCCTTCTGAGAACCAACTTTGACTAATCTTAGGCACCATCTAAGGATGAATTGAAGGATCTCTATTCCCACTAATTTGATTTAGATCTGATTTCATAAAGGGTTGTGATTGGTTGGGATGAAGAGGAGTTGGATCACGCATAGTCTATAAATAAGACCCTGCACCCAACTCAAAAAGCAATGCAATTCACAATGCCCCAAGGCTACCTCTCTCTTCCTCCTCCACACCAATTTCATCTTCTCTTTCTTCTCTCCATGCCCAAAGTAGTTTGGGATCCATGTTGGTGCAATCTAGGCGAGAGAAAGGCGACAGAAAGCTAGAAGGCTGCGCTGCTACAAAGGACAACTGCTGATCTTCGAAAGCCATTTTGAAGATCCTCCAAATTAGATTCAAATCTAATTTTTAGAGATGTGATAGAGAAGAAGAGGATCTCTAGATCCAACCTGAGTGGATACCGATAGAGGTCAGGCACATGCATGGCTAGATCCAGAACCTTCCACTGCTTACAGGATCATCAACGGGTAATAGGATTATCCTACATCAAGGTAAATTAAATTTGATTTAATTTATCTAAATTTTTATTTTAATTATTAGAATAATAAAGATCAAATTTGAAACATCCTAATTTTGATTTGGATCAAAGAAAAAAATTTTTGAAATATATCTCTTGATCCGATCAGATCTGAACGAACCTGATCTCGAAAATCAGGAATTTTCCTTCAACTGGTATCAGAGCCAAGGTTCTAAAAGTATTTAGATCTAATTTTAAATTTATTTTAATTAAAAAATAAGTGATTTTAGATATCACATGAGATGTGATCAGATTTAAAATTAAAAAAATTAAAATTAAATGATTTGGATCTAAGATTAGAAAATATGCATGACTAGTTCTAAAATAGAATAGTTCTATAGAATAGTCTTGCATATTTTCAATTTAATTTGATTAAATCATATTTTAGATCTATTTATTTATTTATTTTTTGATATTATAATTATTATAATAATATCTAAAAAATAATAAATAAAAATTATTTAATTTTAACATCATATGAGATATGATTGATGCATGTCTAGACTAGTTGTAGAATAGTTCTACATAGTTGTCTAGATTAGAGTTTATTTTGATAAGATCAATTTAAATCTAATTTTTTAGATTATTATGAGATAATTTAGATCTGAAAATGTGCATGATTCGATACATGAGATGTATGCAAAATATGCCATGATTAGATCTAATTTGTATATGAGATATATGATATAGATCTAAAACTGTTTTGTAGTATTACATGTTTCTTGATTAAGGCGTTCCTCTTAGCCGTCCGGTCATAAGAACGAAGAAAAATTTAAAGGCCCTCTCCTTCCATCTGATGGGGTGTTCTTATGATGTATAGGGGTGCTGCGCATTCATCCTTAATCAAAAATCCAAAACTTACTTTCTGCAAAACCCTAGATCCTAAAATCCTAGGATTTATTGTGCATATTTTATTTATGAACCCTACTTAATTAAGAATTAAGATTATAAAATATTAATTAGATCTAAAATTAAGAATTTTAGATCTAAGACATATTCATAATACTGGGTTTGGGCTTGGGTAGCTCAATTAGGTCTAAGCGGTTGATCAAACCGAATCAAGAGTTGGTTAGATGGGATCAATAATGCTTAAATTGACCAGCCTAATAGGATTAAGTCTGGGTCAAGATCGAGTCATGATCAAGCAAGACCTAATTAGGCTCAGAGGTTAGAGTCTGGATTGTAGGCTAACCCAATTGGTTCTGGCTCAACAATTTGGTGTCTAAGGTAAGTTTGGCACATACGACCGACTGATTTTTAATTGGGAGCTACTCGACCTGAATGCATTCTTGTACGAGTTAATGGCATATCCCTTCCACCGGTCTCACTTACCTAGCCATATCTGTTGACTCAGTTCTGATTTGAGGTGGTCAATAATCCGAGCTAACCCATGCCACTAGGTTAGTCATAATTGTTATGACTATGATAAGTCTAGTTTAATGAGACCTGAATCAATTCTCCCTAAGAAAAGATTAAGTCTGAGGTCTTCCACCATTGTAGATGTGCGGGCCCTTCCTAGGGTTGATTGTTCTCGACTGGATACAGTGGCTCAGTTGCACCGGAAAGATGCAACCATGTCTATTTGGGATTGGATGCTATGGGCTGGAGGATGAGTTGGGCTCAATATTTTGGATATGGTAAGAGACTCAATTAGGAATCCAGTCTGTGCAAATGGTGGGTCTGACTTAACTAAGGAGTGGATCAATATTCTGGGTACGGTGAGATTCATGAATTAGAGACCAAGTTTGGGTGCACCATGATTAGAGAATCATTGAATAAGAGTTGTTCACTCATTGGCTAACCCATCACCAATAACTATTAGGTGAGGTGATGAGTTAGTTGGTGAGACTGTACCACCCACTAGAAATCATTAATCATGGAGATTTTTGCATCTCTACAGAGGAAGTGTAGGAATCCAAGAAAATAGTGGGAGCTAATTTGTTTAAAAATAAAATTTCTAAATAAATTAGTCAAGTCATAATTACAATATCTAACTAGAATCTTTGACACTCTACAAGAAAATGTCAGCATCCAATCTATTAGCACGTATCCTAGACACACATAGACTGACCGAACTCAATTATAAAGACTGGCTTAGGAACTACAAAATCATTTTGGATTTTGAGAAGTTAACCCATGTATTCGATCAGGACCCTCCCACCTTACCAGCCCATCCATCTACTGAACAGAGAGCATCTCTAAAAAAATGGATAGACGAAGATAATAAGGCCAGATATTACAAGTTGGGCTCGATGTCTGATGAGCTCCAGCACCAATAAGAAGATATCGGAACTGCTCGCCAAATGTTGGCTCACCTCCAAGAGATGTTTGGTGAACAGAGTCGCACAGCCAAGTATCAAGTCACGAAATGACTTTTTAAGGCTAAGATGCATGATGGGCAGTCAGTCCAAGATCACTGTCTGCTGATGATCAAGGACTTGAAAGAGCTTGAGAAGCTCGGTGTGAAGTTAGACTTGGATCTATTGGATATGGTCCGATCCATGATGAGCTTCATAGACCTCCCTGATTTTCTTTGGGGACACTCATTGTTAACTTCAATTTATCTACTGAATAGGGTTCCCTCTAAAACTGTTCCTACCACATTGTAGAAGATATGGCACGGTAAGAAACTAAGTCTGAGTCATCTCAGAATTTGGGATTGTTCGGCTCATGTCAAAAGACAACAAGCGGACAAGTTAGAGTTTAGGTCCTTCAGAGCTCGATTCATAGGATATCCTAAAGAGTCATTAGGATACTATTTCTACATTCCAGAAGACCATAATATGATTGTGAGTCGACATGCCATCTTTCTTGAAAAATAGTTTATTCAAGATAGCGACATTGGAAAGCAGATTAAGCTTGATGAGAAAGTCTCACAAGTACAATGAGCTAAGGACCAATTGGAACCAAATCGGGTTGAGTCAATAAGAACACTACCTCCTCCAGCTCATAGATCGAAAAGAGTTTTCCGTCCCCCTGAAAGATACTTAGGTATTATTTCAGAGAAAGTAGAGAAAATATTCCTCGTAGGTAATGGTGCTCATGGTGATGATCCCAAAACCTACAACGAGGTGATATCAGATATCGACTCTGAGAAATGGTTAGAGGCAATGCAGTCAAAAATTGACACGATGCACTAAAACTAAGTTTGGATCTTGGTAGATCCACTGGAAGGTATAGTACCTATTGGGTATAAATAGATCTTCAAGAGAAAGATTGGTGCAGATGGGAATATGAAGACATTAAAGGCTAGACTAGTGGCAAAAGGTTATAGTCAATGCGAAGGCATTGACTATCAAGATACCTTTTCCCCAGTGGCTATGCTAAAATCCATCCGCACGTTGCTTGCCATTGCAGCTTATTTCGATTATGAAATATGGAAAATGGACGTCAAACGGCATTCTTAAATAGATATCTTGAGGAAGATATCTATATGGAATAACCACTAGGTTTCACATCTAGTGATACTGATCACAAGATTTGCGAGCTGCAAAAGTCCATATAGGGACTTAAGCAAGCATCTCAGAGCTGGAACACTCATTTCAATGATGTGATCAAAATGTTTGGTTTCATCAAAAATAAAGAGAAACCGTGTGTCTTCAAAAAGGTCAGTGGGAGTGCTGTTGTTGTCCTCGTATTGTACGTGGATGACATCCTCCTTATTGGAAATGATACTCCCATGTTGGCGACAGTCAAAATATGTTTGTCCAAGGAATTCACCATGAAAGACCTAGGTGAAGCATTCTTTATTCTAGGAATTAAGGTCTATAGGGATAGATCGAATAGGATGCTAGGACTTTCATAGAAGATGTACATAGAGGAAGTACTAAAAAGGTTTAGTATGGAAAACTCTAAGAGGAGATTAATATCCTTCAGACTTGGTATTTATCTTTCCAAGAAGATGTGCCCTAGCACACCTGAGGAAATAGAATGCACGAGCAAGATCCCTTATGCTTCTGCAATAGGGAGCCTCATGTATACCATGCTATGTACACGACCTGATATAGCCCATGCTGTGAGTGTCACAAGCAGATATCAGTCAAATCCAGGTGAAGAACACTGGACTTCTATGAAATGTATCCTTAAGTACTTAAGAAGAACTAAGGATATGATGTTGGTCTTTGGTAATGGAGAACTCCAAATCCAAGGATCTACAGACTCGAATTTTATGTTCGATTTAGATGATCGAAAGTCAACATCTGGGAGTCTGTTTGTGTGCAATGGTGGTGCTATCAGTTGGAAGAGTTCCAAGCAAACTGTGATAACAGATTCTACCATGGAAGCAGAATATATCGCTACATTAGAGGCTACGAAGGAAGCATTCTGGTATAAGAAGTTTGCTACAGAAATTAGAGTAATGCCATCAGATGCCATTCCTCTGTACTGCAACAATAATGGTGCCATAGCCCTTGCTAAGAAGCTGAGGTCTCATCAGAAATCCAAGCACATTGAGCGGTGATACCACCTCATCCGCGATTACCTCGAGAAGGGTTACGTCGAGGTCAAGAGAGTCAATTCTACAGACAATGCGGCAAACCCACTTACAAAGCCATTGGGACAAGAAAAAAATCAAAGCCCACCTTGAGAAGATGGGACTTAGACTTGTAGCCAATTTGCTTTAGGATAAGTGAGAGATTGTTAGATATATGTGCCCTGGAAGCTAGAATTGACTGACACTTGTAATACACTTCTAGGTGCAAAATTATAATTTTAACTATAATCAATAAAATGGGTTATTTTTTATCACATATGTGTATTTAGTGTCTGTGATACATCCTTTGAGTTAATGGTAATAATAATTCATATTTTCAAGAGTTGAAAATTTAAGACATGAATAATCATTATTAACTCATAAAATGCTCCCAACCATAGGATCATCATGAGGATGGTGATTGATCTAGAAGGTTGGTGTAGAACTGCTTCTCTTTAGTAGATGAGTCTTGAGTCTACGGTGTGGAGACACCAAAGCGAAAGTATAGATACTCGTTAGAGAATAAGGGCACTGAGCGTGAGCACCTCGAGTAGTCATTAGGAAGTCTACCTTCTCATCAATGACTGACTCGATGCTGCAGTGGTATGTCTGGTTCTTTGACCTGAGGTACATCGGCAGTTCACCTTGAGGGTGTTATAGTTTGACTACACCATAACTCGATCTCCTAGCCATTCAAAATCCTGAGGTGTATGTTGGCTATAGCATGTTCATTGTAGGAACTGGATTGCATCAAGATGGAATCTATCTACCTCGGTGGTAGAGGAGCAGCCCTATGATGATCATAAGAATCAAGTCTAGAAGCCCATGGCCATGGCAGAGTGAAATAATAGAAAGAGTTTCTATTTAGATTTTCGCATTGAACTTGAATTGAATGATTACATCATATGATAGAAACTAGGGTTTGATAAGTTCACCTTAACCCTAATCTGATCAAGGCTCAAGATAGAAGAACTTAATCACACAAGTAGCAGCACCAAGAGGTTCGCATTCAGCTCTAATGGGTTGCCACCATATACTGCTAGGTGTCACTGGTGAATTTTGGGAGCAATTAGAATGATTTAGATGATCGATCATTCTAGCTGTTTGAATCAGAAGAGTTCTGATCCATCGAAAGGAGTTTTGATGATGTCGATGATAGAGATCATAACATATCCCATTACCATACAAAACTGAACCTAACTGGGTCACACAAATAAGGATTTGAATCTGAAGATCATCAATTGAGCTGATCCAATTCAATTGATCTGAATGAGATTCAATTAGGTTCAAGAAAATCGTGCTAGCACTCGATTGAACCTAACGTTCTTTTTTTACTATCATAAATAGTTGTCCTGACTGAGCAAAAGGAGTTTATGCTTGATCAGAAGTCTTCACTTGGTCTAACTAGAGTCTGTCCAGATCAGAAAAGGGTTGTCTTATTTTGTAAGACAATTCCTGCCATTTTTTGGTCATCTGCCATTTCTCGTTCTTTGACTTTGGTCAAAAGTTGACCTTTGACTGGTCAAATATTGACCATTGACACTTTGACTTTTGTCCATGTGTCATGCACCTATTGGAGAGCTGGTGGGGGCTTATCCTCCTGCCAGAAACTGGCAAGGAGGAGGGTGTACGCCAACGCCCAGGTGTCCCTGTTGGACAAGGACTCCATCTCCTTATTAGATTCCAATTAGACTCCTCCTAAGAACCAACTTTAATTGATCTTAGGCGCCATCTAAGGATGAATCCAGGGGTCTCTATTTCCATCAATCAGATTTAGATCTGATTTCACAAAGGATTGTGATTGGTTGGGATGAAGAGGAGTTAGATCACGCATAGTCTATAAATAAGACCCTACGCCCAACTCAAAAAGCAATGCAATTCACAACGCCCCAAGGTTGCCTCTCTCTTCCTCCTCCATGCCATGATCATCTTCTCCCTCTCCTCTCCACGCCCAAAGTAGTTTGGGATCCAAGTTGGTGCAATCTAGGAGAGAGAAAGGCGACAGAAAGCTAGAAGGCTGTGCTGCTGTAAAGGACAACTGCTGATCTTCGAAAGCCCTTTTGAAGATCCTCTAAATCAGATTTAGATCTAATTTTTGGAGATGTGATAGAGAAAAATAGAATCTCCAGGTCCAGCCTGAGTTTATACCGGTAGAGACTAGGCACTTACATGGCTAGATCTAGAACCTTCCGCTGCTTATAGGATCATCAATGGATAATAGGATTACCCTATATCAAGGTAAATTAAATCTGATTTAATTTATCTAAATTTTTATTTTAATCATTAGAATAATAAAGATTAGATCTGAAATATGTCAGATCTGATTTGGATCAAAGAAAATTTTTTTTGAAATATATTTCTTGATCCGATCAGATCTGAACAAACCTAGTCCCAAAAATCAGGATTTTCCTTCGCTCAATAAAGTTTTGGGAAGAAGAAGAGAGCTTAGAAAAAATGTATCTAAAGGGTCTCTTTTTATAGATGGAGCCTATAGTAGATTGATAGTGACAGCCATAACCATTCGGTAGTGGACCGCTCGAGGCCATATGGGATTTGTTATGGAGAGGGAGAGGTATCGCCTATAGCAGATTGATAGTGACAGTCATAACCATCCGATAGTGGGCCACTCGGGACCATATGGGATTTGCTACGGAGAGAGAGATGCTGTCTATTGTGATGTGCCCATTCGTCAAGATTTAATAGTTGAAGTTTGGAGGAAGCAGGTATTGGTTGATGAAGAACTTTGACATATATTAATTTCAAAGGAGTTCGGACTTGTAAAGGTAAAATGACTAGAAGGGATCATTCGTGAGGAATGCTAGCTGAAATCTGGAAGTAATCCATTGGAGGAATCCGACTGAAGGAGAAGTGCGAAAGAAGTTCGACTCCTGGAGAAATTTGATTGAAGGAGAAGTCCGAAAGGAGTTCGAGCCCTGGAGGAATTCGATTGAAGGAAAAGTTTGGAAGGAGTTTGGCTCCTTGAGGAATCCAAATCCGATTGAAGGAGAAGTATGGAAGGAGCTTGGCTCCTAGAGGAATCCAATTGAAGGAGAAGTTCGAAAGGAGTTCGGCTCCTAGAGGAATCCCATTGAAGAAGTCTGAAAGAAGTTTGACTCCTAGAGGAATGCCAATGAAAGAGAAGTTCAAAAGAAGAATCCGACTGAAGGAGATGTCCGAAAGAAGTCCGACTGATGGAGAAGTCTGGATGGAGTTTGGCTGTTGTAGGAGTTTGGCTGTTTGAAGGAGTTCAGCTGGGGTTCGACTGCTGGAGGGAGTCTAGAAGGGGTTCGACCATTGGAAAAGTTTGGCTGTTTGAAGGAGTTCTAAAGGGGTTTGACTGTTGGAGGGGTTTGACTGTTTGAAGGAGTTCGATTGGGGTTCGGCCATTGGAGGGAGTCCAGGAGGGGTTCGATCGCTGGAGAAGTTCGCATGCTAAAAGAGTTTGATGGGGGTTTGACTACTGGAGGAAGAATTTTTGATCAAAGCTCTTCCATAATTATCAGTTACATTAGGCTAAGAATCAGATTGAGCTTCGATGGGAACGGGGTTTATCCCCAATAGGCACTAATCCCCTCTTGGAGTTTTCCATGCTAAACCTCTTTAGCACCTCCTCTATGTACATCTTCTGTGAGAGATCCAGCATCCTATTTGGTCTATCTCTATAGACCTTAATTTTCAAAATAAAGGATGCCTCTCCTAGGTCTTTCATGGAGAATTCTTTAGACAACCATATTTTGATTGTGGTCAACATGCGAATTGAAGGAAAAGACTTATTTTCCGGGTCAAGTTCATTCAGATCTGATTGGATCAAGAGGAATATTTCAAAAATTTTTCTCTAAGATCCTAATCAGATTTGAGACTCTTCATATATGATCTTATTGATCTGATAAAATAAAATAAAATAAAAATTAAATTAAATCTAATTTAATTTTATCTTTATTTTGGATAATCCAATTATCCTTTGATGAACTTGATGTTTGCTTGAGGTTCTGGACGTAACCACGCAAACGCCTGGCCTCTACCAGTATCCACTCGAGCAGAATCTAGAAATCTTTTCCTTCTTAATCAATTCTCCAAAAATTAGATCTAGATTTGATCTTGAAGGTCTTCAAAAACTCTTTTGAAGAATAACCATTGTCTTTTGCTGTAGTGCTGCCTTCTTCCTTTCCTATCGCCTTTTGCTTGCTTGGATCGCATCTAACTCATGCCCAAAACCTCTTGAGCATGGAGAGAAGAGAGAGAACTAGAGGGTGGCATGGAGAAGGAGGGAGAAAAGCTTTATGGTATGGACTAAAGCAGAAGCTCTAAATTCTAGGCATGGATAGGGTTTATATAGATTCTGCATGCCATGCAGTGACACATCATCCCGATCAATCACAGCCCTTTGTGCAATTAGATTTAAATTTGATTGGTGGGATGACATCATCTGATTTAATCAGATATGAGTCCCTCAAAACTCTCCTTAGATGGTGCCAAGACTGGGTCAAACATGTCTTCTTGGCGCCATCTAGGTTGATTCCCTAAAGCAATTGGAGTCCCATCTATATGGGACTCCAAACCTTATCCACATGGGGCACACGCCTCCCTAGGCATGTGCCACTTGTTTGTATGCTTTTTAGTTGGGGGATAAGGACCAAGGTTCTCTCCTATGGGTGCATGATACATGGTCAGATTTCTAAGTGTCAAAGGTCAACATTTGACCAAAGTCCAAAGACAAAATTTAGTTGGTGACGAAAAATGGTATGTGTTATCTTAAATTTATCTTATAAATTAAAACAACCTTTTTTTGACTTGGACAAGCTCCAGTCAGACCAAATAAAGATTTTTGAGTAAGCCCAAACATATTTGGCTCAATCGAGATAAGTTTTAATGATTGTTAAAGGAGAACATTAGGCTCAATCGTGTGCTAGCACGATTTTCTTGAACCTAATTAAATTTTATTCAAATCAATTTAACTGGATTAATCCAATTGATGATATCTAGATCCAAACTCTTATTTGTGTGATCCAGTTAGGTTCATTTCTATATGGTAATGGTATATGTCATGATCTCTATCATCGACATCATCAAAACACCTTCCGATGGATCAGAACTTTTCTGATTCAGACAACTAGTATGATCGATCATCCAAATCATTCTAATTGCTCTCAAAATCCACCAATGACACCTAGCAGCATATGGTGGCAACCCATCAAAATTGAAAGCAAACCTCTCGGTGTAGTTACCTATGTGATTAAGTTTCTTTATCTTGAGCTCTGATCGGATTAGGGTTAAGGTGATCTCGTCAAACCCTAATTTTCATTATATGAATTAATCATTCGATTCAAGTCCAATGTAAAAACCCTAATAGAAATTCTTTCTATTATTTCACTCTGCCTTGGCCATGGGCTTATGGACTTGATTCTCATGATCATCATAGGGTTGCTTCTCTTTTACCAAGGTTGATAGATCTCCTATTGGTGCAATCTAATTCCTACAATGAACATGCTATAGCCAACATACACCTTAGGGTTCCGAATGGCTAGAAGACCGAGTTATGGTGTAGTCAAACTATAACACCCTTAAGATGAACTACCGATACATCTCAGGTCAAAGAACCAGACACACCACTGTAGCTTCGAGCCAGTCATCGATGAGAAGGTAGACTTCCTCATGACTGCTCGAGGTGGTCACGCTCAGTGCCGTCGTTTTCTAACAAGTACCTGTACTCTCACTTCGGTATCTCTACATCATAAACTCAAGACTCATCTATCCTAAGGAAGTGATTGTACACCAACCTTTTGGATCAATCACCATCCTCATAATGATCATACGGTCGGGAGCATTTTATGAGTTAATAATGAAAATCCATGTCTTAAATTTTTAACTCTTGAAAATATGAACTATCATTGCCATTAACTCAAGAAATATATCACAAACACTTTCAAATACACATTATGATAGAAAATAATTT
Organism: Cocos nucifera; assembly: GCA_006176705.1. Taxonomy (NCBI): domain Eukaryota; kingdom Viridiplantae; phylum Streptophyta; class Magnoliopsida; order Arecales; family Arecaceae; genus Cocos; species Cocos nucifera. The sequence goes on along the minus strand of QRFJ01001384.1, from coordinate 49,689 downwards.
ATTTTATTATTTATAATCAAAATTATAATTTTGCTCTTAGAATTATATTACAAGTGTCAGTCAATTTGGCTTCAAGGGCACACATATCTAACAAACTCCCACTTGATCTAAAGCCAATTAGCTACAAATCTAAGTCCCATCTTCTAAAGATAGGCTTCGATCTTCTGTTGGCCCAATGGCTTTGTGAGTAGGTCTGCCGCATTATATGCGGAGTTGACTCTCATAACCTCGACGTAACCTTTCTCGAGGTAATCGCGGATGAGGTGGTATTGCCACTCGATGTGCTTGGATTTTTGGTGAGATCTTGACTCCTTAGCTAGGGCTATGGCACCATTATTGTCATGGTATAGAGGAATGGCATCCGATGGCATCACTTCGATCTCTATGCCTCCTTCGTAGCTTTTGACATAGCGATGTACTCTGCTTCCATGATGGAATATGCTATAACTGTCTACTTGAAATTCTTTCAACTGATAGCACCACCATTACACACAAACAGACTCCCAGATGTCAACTTTCAATCATCTATATCGAACAAAAAATTCGAGTCTGTATATCCCTAGACTTGAAGTTCTGCATTACCAAAAATCAACCACATATCCTTAGTTCTTCTTAAGTACATAAGGATACATTTCACAGAAGTCTAGTGTTCTTCACCTAAATTTGACTGATATCTACTTGTGACACTCACAGCATGAGCTATATTAGGTTGTGTACATAACATGGCATACATGAGGCTCCTTATTGCTGAAGCATAAGGAATCTTGCTCATGCATTCAGTCTCCTTAGATGTGTTGGGATACATTTTCTTGGAGAGATGAATGCCATGTTTGAAGGGTACCAATCTCCTCTTCGAGTTTTCCATGCTAAACCTCTTTAACACTTTCTCTACGTACATCTTCTGTGAAAGACCTAGCATCCTATTTGGTCTATCTCTATAAACCTTAATTTCTAGAATGAAGGATGCTTCTCCTAGGTCTATTATAAAAAATTCTTTAGATAGCCACATTTTAACTATGGTCAACATGGAAATACCATTTTCAATAAGGAGGATATCATCTACGTATAGTATGAGGAAGACAATAGCGCTCCCACTGACCTTTTTGAAAATACATTGTTCCTCTTCATTTTTGATGAAATCAAATAATTCGATCACATCATTAAAACGAGTATTTCAACTCCAAGATGCGTGCTTAAGTCCATATATGGACCTTTATAGCTTGCATACTTTGTGATCAACATCACTGGATGTGAAACCTAGTGGCTGTTCCATATAGATATCTTCCTCAAGGTATCCATTTAAGAATGCCATTTTCATGTCTATTTGCCATATTTCATAATTGAAATAGGCTGCAACAACAAGCAATGTGCGGATGGATTTTAGCATAGCTACTAGCGAAAAGGTATCCTGATAGTCAATGCCTTCATGCTGACTATATCCTTTCGCCACTAATCTAGCTTTGAATATCTCCACGTTCCCATCTGCACCAATCTTTCTCTTATAAATCTATTAACACCCAATAAGTTCTATACCTTCAGGTGGATCTACCAAGGTCCAGACTTGGTTTGAGTGCATCGAGTCAATTTCTAACTTTATTGCCTCTAACCATTTCTAGGAGTTGATATCCGATATCGCCTCGTCATAGTTTTGGGATCATCACCATGAACCCCATTACCTATGAGAAATATTTTCTCTACTTTCTCTGAGATAGTCCCTAAGTACCTCTCAGGAGGATGGGAAATCCTTTCTGATCTATGAGGTGGAGGAGGTAGTGATTGTGTTGGCGCAACCTAATTTGATTTCATAGGATCCTTAGCTCGTTCCTCTTGTGAGACTTTCTCCTCAAGCTTGATCTACTTTTCAATACCGCTATCCTGAATAAATTATTTTTCAATAAAGATGGCATGCCAACTCACAATCACATTGTGGTCTTCTGGAATGTAGAAATAATATCATAACGACTCTTTAGGATATCCTATGAATCGAGCCCTAAAGGACCTATAGTCTAACTTATCCGCTTGTTGTCTTTTGACATGAGCCGGACAACCCCAAAATCTGAGATGAGTCAAACTTGGTTTTTTACCATGCCATATTTCATATGGTGTGGTTGTTATATATATGTGCCCTAGAAGACAGAATCGGCTGACACTTGTAATACACTTCTAGGGGCAAAATTGTAATTTTGACTAAAATCAATAAATGGGTTATTTTCTATCACATATGTGTATTTAGTGTCTGTGATACATCCTTTGAGTTAGTGGCAATGATAATTCATATTTTCAAGAGTTAAAAATTTAAGACATGAATAATCATTATTAACTCATAAATTGCTCCCGACCATAGGATCATCACGAGGATGGTGATTGATCCGAAAGGTTGGTGTACAAATCGCTTCTCTTTAGTAGATGAGTCTTGAGTCTACGGTGTGGAGACACCGGAGCGAGAGTACAGGTACTCGTTAGAGAACGAGGGCACTGAGCGTGACCACCTCGAGTAGTCATTAGGAGTCTACCTTCTCGTCAATGACTGACTCGATGCTGCAGTAGTGTGTCTGGTTCTTTGACCTGAGGTGCATCGGCAGTTCACCTTGAGGGTGTTATAGTTTGACTACACCATTACTCGGTCTCCTAGCCATATGGAACCCTGAGGTGTATGTTGGCTATAGCATGTTCATTGTAGGAACTGGATGGCATCAAGATGGAATCTATCTACCTCGGTGGTAGAGGAGCAGCCCTATGATAATCATGAGAATCAAGTCCAGAAGCCCATGGCCATGGCAGAGTGAAATAATAGAAAGAGTTTCTATTTAGATTTTCACATTGGACTCGAATCGAATGATTACATCATATGACAGAAACTAGGGTTTGACGAGTTTACCTTAACCCTAATCTGATCGGGGCTCAAGATAGAAGAACTTAATCACACAGGTAGCTGCACCAAGAGGTTCGCATTCAGCTCTGATGGGTTGCCACCATATACTGCTAGGTGTCACTGGTGGATTTTGGGAGCAATTAGAATGATTTAGATGATCGATCATTCTAGCTGTTCGAATCAGAAGAGTTCTGATCCATCGAAAGGAGTTTCGATGATGTCGATGATAGAGATCATGACATATCCCATTACCATACAGAACTGAACCTAACTGGGTCACACAAACAAGGGTTTGAATCTGGTGATCATCAATTGAACTGATCCTAGTTCAATTGATCTGAATGAGATTCAATTAGGTTCAAGGAAATCGTGCTAGCACTCGATTGAACCTAACGTTCTTCTTTTGCTATCATAAATAAGTTGTCCTGTCTGAGCCAAAGGAGTTTGTGCTCAATCAGAGGCCTTCATATGGTCTGACTGGAGGTTGTCCAAGTCAGAAAAGGTTGTCTTATTTTGTAAGACATTACCTGCCATTTTTGGTCACCTGCCATTTCTTGTTCTTTGACTTTGGTCAAAAGTCTACCTTTGACTGGTCAAATGTTGACCATTGACACTTTGACTTTTGACCACATGTCATGCACCTATTGGAGAGCTGGTGGGGGCCTGTCCCCCTGCCAGAACCTGGCAAGGAGGAAGGGCGCACGCCACCCTAGGCGTGTGCCCAAGTTGGAGGCGCCTAGGAGTCCTTGTTGGACAAGGACTCCATCTCCTTTTTGGATTCCAATTAGAGTTCTTCTAAGAACCAACTTTGACTGGTCTTAGGCACCCTCTAAGGAGGAATCCAGGGGACTCTATTCCCACCAATCAGATTTAGATCTGATTTCACAAAGGGTTGTGATTGGTTGGGAAGAAGAGGAGTTGGATCACAGCTAGTCTATAAATAAGACCCTGTACCCAACTCAGATTGATATGAGATTGAAGCTAAGATTTCCATATGCCCCAAGGCTGCCTCTCCCCTCCTTCTCCATGCCAAACCACCTTCTCCCCTTGCTCTCCACGTCCAAAAGGAGTTTTGGATTTTGGTTGGTGCGATTCAGATCAAGAGAAAGGCGATCAAAAGCAAGAAGGCTGCGCTGCTGCAAAGGACGACTGCTGATCTTCAAAAGGAGTTTTGAAGATCCTCCAGATCAGATCCAGATCTAATTTTTGGAGACGTGTGATAGAGTAGAAGAGGATCTTCAGATCCAGTCCGAGTGGATATCGATAGAGGCCAGGCGCTTGCGTGGCTAGATCCAGAACCTTCCGCTGCATACAGGATCATCAATAGGGTAATAGGATTACCCAAATAAGGTAAATTAAATTTGATTTAATTTATCTTATTTATTTTATTTATTAAAATAATAAGAATTAGATCTAAAATATCTCAGATCTGATATAGATCAAAAAAAATTTTTGAAATATATCTCTTGATCTGATCAGATCTGAACGAACCTGGACCGGAAAATCAGGATTTTCCTTCAACTGGTATCAGAGCCAAGGTTCTAAAAGTATTTAGATCTAATTTTAAATTTATTTTAATTAAAAAATAAGTGATTTTAGATGTCACATGAGATGTGATCAGATCTGAAATTCAGAAAAAATTAAAATTAAATGATTTGGATCTAAGATTAGAAAATATGCATGACTAGTTCTAAAATAGAATAGTTCTATAGAATAGTCTTGCATGTTTTCAATTTAATTTGATTAAATCATATTTTAGATCTATTTATTTACTATTTTTTGATATTATAATTATTATAATAACATCTAAAAAATAGTAAATAAAAATTATTTAATTTTAAACATCATATGAGATATGATTGATGCATGTCTAGACTAGTTGTAGAATAGTTCTACATAAGTTGTCTAGATTAGAATTTATTTTGATTAAGATCAATTTAAATCTAATTTTTTAGATTATTATGAGATAATTTAGATCTAAAAATATGCATGATTCGATACATGAGATGTATGCAAAATATGCCATGATTAGATCTAATTTGTATATGAGATATATGATATAGATCTAAAACTATTTTGTAGTATTACATGTTCCTGATTAAGGCATTCCTCTTGGCCGTCCGGTCATAAGAATGAAGAAGGGTTTAAAGGCCCTCTCTTCCCATTCGATGGGGTGTTCTTATGATGTGTAGGGGTGCTGCGTGTTCGTCCTTAATCAGAAACCCAAAACTTACTTTCTGCAAAACCCTAGATCCTGAAACCCTAGGATTTATTGTGCATATTTTGTTTATGAACCCTACTTAATTAAGAATTAAGATTATGGAATATTAATTAGGTCTAAAATTGAGAATTTTCAGATCTAAGACATATTCATAATACTGGGTTCGGGCTTGGGTAGCTCAATTAGGTCTAAGCGGTTGATCAAACCGAATCAAGAGTTGGTTAGATGGGATCAACAATGCTTAAATTGACCAGCCTAATAGGATTAAGTCTGGGTCAAGATCGAGTCACGATCAAGCAAGACCTAATTAGGCTCAGAGGTTAGAGTCTGGATTGTAGGCTAACCCAATTGGTTCTGGCTCAACAATTTGGTGTCTAAGGTAAGTTTGGCACATACGACCGACTGGTTTTTAATTGGAAGCTACTCGACCTGAATGCATTCTTGTACGAGTTAATGGCATATTCCTTCCACCGGTCTCACTTACCTGGCCATATCTGTTGACACAGTTCTGATTCTGAGGTGGTCAATAATCCGAGCTAACCCATGCCACTAGGTTAGTCATAATTGTTATGACTATGACAAGTCTAGTTTAATGAGACCTGAATCAATTCTCCCTAAGAAAAGATTAAGTCTGAGGTCTTCCACCATTGTAGATGTGCGGGCCCTTCCCGGGGTTGATTGTTCTCGGCTGGATACAGTGGCTCAGTTGCACCGGGAAGATGCAACCATGTCTATTAGGCATTGGATGCTATGGGCTGGAGGATGAGTTGGGCTCAATATTCCGGATACGGTGAGAGACTCAATTAGGAACCCAGTCTATGCAAATGGTGGGTCTGACTTAACTAAGGAGTGGATCAATATTCCGGATATGGTGAGATTCATGAATTAGAGACCAAGTTTGGGTGCACCATGATTAGAGAATCATTGAACAAGAGTTGTTCACTCATTGGCTAACCCATCACCAATAACTGTTAGGTGAGGTGATGAGTCAGTTGGTGAGACCGCACCACCCACTAGAAATCATTAATCATGGAGATTTTTCGCATCTCTACAGAGGGAGTGTAGGGATCCGAGAAAATAGTGGGAGCTAATTTATTTAAAAATAAAATCCCTAAACAAATTGGTCAAGTCAAAATTACAGTATCTAACTAGAATCTTTGACTCTCTACAGGAAAATGTCTGCGTCCAACCCATTGGCACGTATCCTGGACACACATAGACTGACCTGGACCCAATTATAAAGATTGGCTCAGGAACTACAAAATTGTTTTGGGTTCTGAGAAGTTAACCCATGTTTTGGACCAGGACCCTCCCACCTTACCAGCCCGTCCATCTGTTGAACAGAGAGCGTCTCTGAAAAAATGGATAGACGAAGATAATAAGGCCAGATATTACATGTTGGGCTCGATGTCTGATGAGCTCCAGTGCCAACATGAAGATATCGGGACTGCTCGCCAAATGTTGGCTCACCTCACCTGTAGGAGATGTTTGGTGAACAGAGTCGCGCAGCCAAATATCAAGTCACGAAATGACTTTTTAAGGCTAAGATGCGTGATGGGCAGTCAGTCCAAGATCACTGTCTGACAATGATCAAGGACATGGAAGAGCTTGAGAAGCTCGGTGTGAAGTTAGACTTGGACCTGCAGAATGATATTATTCTGCAATCCTTGACTGATGCATATGGGCAATTCATCATGAATTACCACATGCATAAACTTCAAAATTCCTTGGCCGAATTAATGAATATGCTGGTTACCGCTGAGCTTTCTATGAAAGGTTCTAAAGGCTCAGTTCTTGCTATGGAACGGACTTCTTCCAAAAGAAAGTCTTATGGAAAGAAAAAGAAGTCTGTGAAAAAGCAAAAGAAAATGGAAGGATCAAAGAAGAAGAAGGCAGAACCGAAGAAGAAAGGCCGATGTCAAAGGAAAGTGTTTCCATTGCAACAGCGACGGCCATTGGAAGCGGAACTGCCCTACTTAC